>JAJOZX010001967.1:0-387500 GCA_023014485.1 Bathynomus jamesi
AACGTACAAAGACTGGTGTGCAGGTCATCTAAAGAAGTATACTTTTCTCGTCAAGATAGTTTGCAGACTACTGAAGAGATGATAATTTGAAGGTGCAAGGTCTGGAGAATATGGAGGATGTGGAAGTTTTTCCCACCCAAGCTCCTCAATTTTTGCAGGTGATCCGAGCAGTATGAGGATGTGCGTTG
The DNA here is from genome assembly GCA_023014485.1 of Bathynomus jamesi. Taxonomy (NCBI): domain Eukaryota; kingdom Metazoa; phylum Arthropoda; class Malacostraca; order Isopoda; family Cirolanidae; genus Bathynomus; species Bathynomus jamesi. Next base: position 189 of record JAJOZX010001967.1, read on the forward strand.
TCATGGTGGAACACGATTCCTTTCCAATTAACCAAAGAAGGTCTCTCTTCTTTTAGTGCAGTGTTCAATCGATCCAGTTGTTGACAATAGACTTGAGCAGTGATTGTTTGGTTGTGTGGTAAGGTTTCAAAGTGTATTACACCACCTCTATCCAACCAAACACTAAGCAACATCTTCCGAGGGTGAAGATTTGGTTTTGGCTGTGGTGTCGCTGGTTCTCCGGCACAAACCCACTGTCAATGGCGCTTAACATTCTGGTACAGTATCCACTTTTCATTACCAGTCACTAAATGGTGCAAAAATGGATCTTGGAGTACACAGGAATGAAGAGCTGTGCTAATGTTTACCCACACCCTCAGATTGTCAACCAACAATTCATGTGGCACCCATTTTCCTAACTTACGCACTTTCCCAAGTTGTTGCAAATGTTGATGGATGGGGATGAATTGAGTTTCTGGGCCAATTCTTCGACAGTTGTTGAACAGTCTTCTTCAAGTGCAGCTAACAGCAGGTCATCTTCAAACTCAGCAGGGTGTCCAGAGCGTGCTGCATCTGTCAAACAGCAGTCACCATTCCTAAACTTTTGAAACCATCTTTGACATTTCCTCACATGCAGAATATCATTGCCATAAACATCCTGAATGTTTCGTGTTGCTTCAGTAGCACTATTCCCTTTTTTGAACTCGTAAAGCATTATATACCTGATATAAAATGGCAGTATCAGAAGAGCATGAGGGGTTCACATAAAGCAAAACACACATCTTCACTAGTCAAGGTCTGTAAAGTATGTAGCAAAACACGATAGATCTCCTCTTAGATATAACCTTTGGAAAATTTATGCTTAAACCGAGTAGGACTAGTTTAAACCTAATCTATCATAAAAAATGACATTACTTATGGGATGACCTGATATTATATGTTGCATATAATAATATTTTTAGGAGTTTATTAAGGACTCCAATATTTGTAAATGGTGCTCCTTCTAGTGTCAGTATGCTGCTTGTAGTAAGGTACCATACCTAACTATGCCAGTGTCATTCGCAATTTTGTATTTAGATTTATCACTAGGCTTGGTGAGTCAGTCAATAAGATAAGAGAAGCCACGGTTAGTGGACTGGTCTCCAATATATTTTACAAATCTCAAATCTGGAAGCATTGGCATATACACAGTGATTCACTGGCCTACTTAGTAGGTGCTCCAGACAACCATCTCTTAATCTTCTATGGACCTCTTGTATAATGTTTGTACCATTGAGTCTGAAATAGTGTTTGTTTGTTTCTTTGTTTGTATTACCACTATGATAGGCAGTATGGTTTCATGCCAAGATTTTTTGTCATGATCTCTCATTGTGGACATGAGGACTACAAGTTCTTGTGATCATTTCCAGTAATTTTTTTGGTGAATGAGCCACTGATGCAATCAGTGGCTCATTGATTGAATCAATGAGCTACTCTGTACCTTCCCACTCCAATTTTGCTTATTACCATGAAATTTGAGCCCCCACCCTTGGGAAAAGCTGGGTACGTGCTTGCCTCAGTTTTATTCAGTTGGAGTGTAAACCAGCCATTATCCTTAAAAATGTATAGAGGACTGTTTGATGGTCACTGTTGTTTGCCAAGAAAAGTATTTGCACAAAAAACAGTATAGTACAGTACTCTTGAAAAAAGTGTTAGCTATATTGTTATGTACAGGGTGTTCAAAAAGTTCCATAACCCACTACAAAATGTACATATTGTAATATCAATTTTATTTTTGTGTGATTAATTGAATTTATAGGCGATTCATTGACACTTTTTTCTTTTCCAGGTATTAGTTGTGTGAACAATTGCAGACCAGTCCACTTACACTTGGGAGGAAAGGATAGTGATGAGTACATGGGCTCATGAAAGGTCACATACCTACTGGTAAAAGCAATGCATGATATTCAGAATGATTTCAACACAAGATTCAATAAGGCTGCGCTACCAAACAAGACAGTATTACATTGGGAGAAAAAGCTGTTTGAAAGTGGTTCCATCAAGGACAGACCATCGTTGCAATGACCAACAATGTGAAGGTGTGATTGCATCAGTGGCTCATTCACCAAAAAAATCACTTTCAAAACAATCACAAGAATTTGCAGTCCCCATGTTCACAATGAGAGATCACATGACAAAAGATCTTGGCAGGAAACCATACTGCCCATCATGGTAGTAATACAAACGAGCAAACTTTATTTCAGACTCAACCAGGGTTGGCACTAGTGGGACCAGCCCGAAAAAACCCACCCGGGTTTTTTCAAAAAAGCCCATTTGAAAAAAAACACTATTTTACCCACTTGTGGGTTTTTTCATGAAACTTAAGTGCATATGCAATTATTTTTAAAAATTGTCATATAGGCGCCTATAATGATTTTACATGCAAAGCAAGCAAACATGAGTCAACAAATAGACCTACAGGTATAACTCTTTGGGTGAGGTAGCAGGTTATAGAGTGTAGACATCAGCCAATCAGGGTGGTATGGTACTCCAGGATTGTGGTGGGTGGAAGTCAGTCAGCGACCCATGGTTCAGAACCCATGTTAAGCTGTAGGTCCCCTCCTCTGTCATGTAACTCTATATATAGCATGTTGCGAAGGAGGTTAAACAATCCTAATAAGTTTTAAGTGTCCAAGCATCTCAGCATCCCCAACTTTTGCTTTTCATAGGGAGGGGAGTTTCATGGGCATCAGACTTTTCTTCTCCCTCCCATGTAATGTAAAAGTCAAAGTTCAAAAGTTTACTAGATAAATCCATACAAAAATCAATAAATGTTTTCCAAAATTTCCAGCATGAAATACATACTGGTATATACATAGAAAAATATTGACTTATTATATGTGGTTATACTGAACATTGTAATTGTGTACAGTAAGTTGAACAAATGAAACTATATATTGTTTGAAATTTGAGTGTACATCTACTGAATGACTAACTATTCTTCATCACTTTTCCAATCAGATGGGTCAGTCATCCTCAATTGCCTGTTAATTTTTACAAGGTTTACAGTTTTTTCAAGGCCTAATCTATTGTGTAATTTGGTCCAGACAAGGCCAAATGTGGAGAACACTCTTTCAATCGAGGCTGAACTTGGTGGGCAGCTTAGTAATTTGTGGATAAATCAACTTCTTCATGGATTGTATTTAAAAGTGGACCAGACAAATTTCGACGGGAAGGTGGAGTGTAGCCTGGTCTTAGAGTCTCTATCATTTCAATAAAATACTTAGACTCTGCACATAGAAATGGAATATTATTTGCATAAAAGAATTTGGCTATTTTGTTATCAATGACATTTTTCTGCAAAGTAGTTGTTGTTGTCATGCCAAAATCGCTTACTTTCTTTTGAATTTTCTTTTTTTCATCTGTAATTGTGTCAGTGGTGGTGAGGATGAGTCTGGATCATCTGAGAGGTCTATGTCATGGCAGTATGAAGATGATGTACTGGCAGTATTGTCAGTCTTGTTTCTTGATTCCATGTGTTTCAAACATTTCATTAAATGCATTTTTATTCGCTCTATTTTATTACTCATTTCATTATTGCAATGTTTGCATCTAACTTTACTCGTCCCATCAATAATATTGACTTCACTCCATTCATGCCCTGATTTTCTTCCTGATCCAAAGGTCTTTGGCATTATTTAATGCAGTTATAACTTCAAACAGACTAATTCTGTAGGCTAGCAGTAAAGATAAATATGCTGTTGCCAGTTTGTTTTATTTAACTGTGAAATAAGAGAAAAAATATTCAGTAATATGAATTAATAGATATAACTAGCTGAATTAAGTTCCCTTTGGGAGCTGTAATTCATCTACTTCCAGCAGAAGACACAGGGGCCTGTCTTCCATAGGAAGTATAGCCTAACAAATAGGATAATTTACCACACCAAATTTAGTTCAAATTGGTCCATGTTTTCCAAATTTTGTTGTGAAGCTCAATCTGAGAAAATAATAACTTTTTATGCTTAATTGCCTGGAAGGCAACCTTTTTGCTAAAAACAAGACAAATGTTATATTAATAGTGTACGGTACAGTACAGTATTATTATAAAAATAAGAATAGGTACCTAGGTCTAATATGAACTACCATATATGATATTAAAGCCAGCAGATGACAAAAAAATGGACACATGAAAAAACCCAATTTTTTCGGGTTTTAGGTAAAAAAAACGAAAAAACCCACCTGGGGTGGGCTTTTTTAAAAAAAAAGTGGGTTTTCTGCCAACCCTGGACTCAACAGATACAAACATTATACAAGAAGTCCATATAAGATTAAGAGATAGTTGTCTGGAGCACTGACTAAGTAGGCTAGTGAATCACTGTGTATAATGAACATACAATTGCCTATGCCAATGCTTCCAGATTTGAGATTTATAAAATATATCAGAGACCAGTCCATCAACCATGGCTTCTATTATCTTATTGACTGACTCACCAAGGCTAGTGATAAATCTAAATACAAAATTGCGAATGACACTGGCACAGTTAGGCACCTTATTGACTACAAACAGCATACTGACACTAGAAGGAGCACCATTTACAAATCTTGGAGTCCTTAATAAACTCCTAAAAATATTATTATATGCAACAGATGTGACAGAGAAGACCGTCTAAATGGTGGTGTCCTGATGTACATCCCTGAAAACATTCAAAGTGAACTGCTCATGGCATACTCAAATGGAGCCTGTAAACTCCTAATCATCATGCTCAGTATAAATAAAGAAGACATAATACTAGTGAATATCTATAGCCCCCCCACCCCGAGATAGCTCCCATCCAGAACTCACTGAAGTTCTGGAAAAAATCAGGCAATGCCCATTGCCCAGCTATTGTAGACTCAACAAGAGACTTAATCATTACAGGAGACTTTAATCTCCCAAATTGCACCTGGAACCAATATGGTGGTATGAAATCATGAACAAAAAGGTCCAAATCAAAACACCTGAATGAGTTTATGGAAAAACTACTACTAGTACATGTTCACTGCCCATTGAGTGCCCAACTAAAAAAATATCCTAGATTTAGTGCTGACAAATAATGCAACTACAATTGACCACATTGTTATAACACCAACTATACACTCTGACCACAATGTCATGCACATATTCACAAACTTGTCTCTCCACAAATGTAAGCAAGACCCATGCCAAATGGACTTGCCATACTCTGACCTAAACCTGCACAAGTCAGACTGGACATCAATAAATAACTGTCTGGGAGAAATAAACTGGGAAGATGAATTAGAAAACCTAGAACCAGAAGAATGCTGGAGTAGAATACAATACCTGCTATCATCAGCATTATACAAGCACACACCAAAGAAAAACGATAGTGCAAAGAAGCACCTGACAAAAGAACAAACACAGATACAGAAGGACACTTATGAGAAAGAGAACAAAGCTATCTAAACAACTGACAAAGCAATTAAGTGATACAAGACATAGTAACATCCAGAATCAGATACTGATATTAGAACTTAAAATAAAGGAGTCAACCATAAGAGAATATTGATAATGAACACAAAGCTATTGGCACTATAAAGGAAAATAGCAAATTCTTCTTTAGCTATGCTAAATGCAAAGCAGTTATCAAAATGAGCATTGGTCCATTGCTTGATAAAGATGGACTAACTCTGACATCTAATCCACAGGAAATGGCAAACATTGTACAATCTCAATATGCTTTAAGCTGGAGTACCCCTGTAGTAGCAAAGAAAATAAAAACTACAGCATTTTTTGATAGATAAGAAAATGACCAAGACAGACCATTATTGGAAGATATACAAATAACCACTAGAGATATACAACAGGCAATAACTGAGCTACCAGGGAGTTCAGCCCCTGGTCCAGATGGAATTGGAGCCAAGGTTCTTAAGTAATGCAAACATACTTTATCTCTGCCTTTGAAAATCCTGTGATCCTCACTAGACACCAGTAGAATGAAACCAATCATGAAACAAGCAAATATTACCCCAATCTACAAAGGAGGCAAAAGAAAGGAAGCCAAGAACTATAGACCCCATATCCTTGACTTCCCATATTATCAAAATATTTGAGAAAATCCTGAAAAGGCACATTGTCAGTTTTATAGAAAATGAACATCTCTTAGAAGACTTTCAACATGGCTTCAGACAAGAGAGATCCTGCCTTACTGAACTTAAAGACCATTGCAATACAATCCTACAATATTTGGAAGAAAACCACAATGATGACGTCATCTATCTAGATTTTGCAAAAGCTTTTGACAAGGTTGACCATGGTATATTATTCCATAAACTGAAAGAACTTGGTATTTGTGGAAAAATAGGAAAATGGATCAATGCCTTTCTCTCTGACAGAAAACAAATAATTGTAAATGGAGCAAGATCTATAGAAAAAGAAGTGATTAGTGGAGTGCTGCAAGGTACAGTACTGGGACCAATTCTATTCATTATAATGCTAAACAATATAAACTGTAACCTAGGAAGCTCTCTCCTGTCATTCACAGATGATACCAGAATACTAAGACCAATTACAGAAAAAGAAGACTGTGTAGAGCTACAAAAAGATCTACAAACTACATATTAGGGTGACACTTATTTTCGAACGTTTGAATTTTTATCGGGACGGGTGCGTTTCTGGTTCCATTTTGTCAAAAAATATCGTGTGTAAAATATTTTTGAAATAAAACAATATTTAGAACTGCCTCAATACGGTCAAAGTTTGTATATTTTCTCGAAAAGTAGAAATTTTAGATCATGATGTTCTATGCCTCTAGCAAATAAAATATCACTTCTAGTTTGTTCAAGCTACTAATCTTGACCTAAAACATATAACTGGACTTCATACTTTCAACTCTAGCCCCTCAAGGGGGGGGGGGGGGGGGGGGGGTATCATGGGCGCCCATCTCCCTCTCATTGTTGCCTACTTTGCAGAGGTCACGGTGGACTTGCGGGCGGTTGGGAAGTCACAGCGGTGCTTCTCGACCACTTGTAAGAGGAACTGCCTTTGGTCTTCACTCTTGGTAAGGGCCAGGTTGAAAGACTGCATCAACGCCACCCCGCGCTCCGCGAAGTCAGACAACTTGAAGGGCCTGGACTCGGCGGGATGCGGCGATGAAGGCTGGGTCCATCCGCCACTCCTCCGGATCCTTGAGCAGGAAGGCGGTGCTGATGTCCAGAACCTTGAAGAACTCCTTTGATGTAGTCGTTGTGAACTTGGCCAATGTATTGTTGGCGAGTGAGGCGGTGGACAGGTCCACATTGATACGCCGCGGGGGATCCTCCGATCCTTCCTCTTCTTCCATCGCTTTAATCATCTCCCGCTTTGTCGCCAAGTCGATACCCTCGTCGAAGATGGCCAGGGTGACGAGGCGCTCGCTCAAGTACCATAGGTGCCTGGCGAAGACTGTCGCCGTCGCCTTGGCCACCGCTGAGTCCGGATAATAGACGAGGGCCTTGAGAAGCGCGAGGTCCGCGGCTGGGGCCGTTGCCGGGAGCGGCGCTTTGTACCAGGCCGTCACGTAGACGGACACGGCGAAGATGGTGAATCGCCGGATTCCAGCCGCTTCGCCTGACGACATCTGAAACTGTTCCCGGAACAGGAACAGTTTGATGGCATAGATGACTTTTGCCATCCAGCGCGCGCGATGGAAGGCGCCGGGACGAGCGAACCGGGCACCCCGCTTGTTCGGACCGCCCAGCACAATTAGAGAGAGCTCCAGAAGTTCCCTGTAGTCATCACGTGGATGTTGACCATCGAGGAGGCGGCTGAATTCGATCAGCAGGTCGTCGCGGGCGTCCTTCAGGTGCTGCGGCATGGTTCCATCCTCGAAGGGCTTCGCTTTGGTTTGATCGATGAAGTCCCACTGGGCGGCGAATCGTTTGAACAGGAGGATGTCAGGACCAGTAGAGGGACCGAGGCACGCCGTGAATGCCTTCTCGCACACCAGTTCGTGGATGTGGTGGCGGCAAGCCAAATGAAGCACTGTCTTCTCGAGTTTCTGCTCAATGATATAGCAAGCTCCTCCTGAGAGTCCTGTGTTTGAGGCGGTGGTGTCAAAAGAGAGGGCACAGATCCGTCCCTTGATGTCCCAATCCTCGAGGGCAGAGAGGACGGCTTCCGCCATGGCGCGGCCGGTGCCGTCGGGGAGGCTGGGCACAGCCAGAAGCTTGTCGACGTTCTCCCCAGACACCAGAACTGGAAGGCGATCTTCAGCAGGGCCTCCGTCAGCCGCTGGTACAATTTTCCCGTCCCAGTGAACGGTCAGCGGCACAGTAGGATGGAAGGCTGCCTTCATTTCCGCTGCTGCCATAGCACGGAACTTTGCTCGGTCGCGGCGGGAGGATTCGCGGTTCAAGACCAGCTCCTCAGGGTCGTGGCCCAAGCTCCTCGCAGCCGCCGACAGCAAAAAAACACCTTCTCGGTCGGTAAGTTTCGTCCGATCCATCGCTGCGGAGAGATCAGGGGTGATCATCTTTTTCGATGCGCGGAATCGCTTGGGTGGTAAAGGGGTCGTAGATGCTTCTGCATTCGACGTGGACGGGCCCGGGAGAGAGAGCTCTTCCTCTTCTCGGCGACGACGCCGTGTCGGTGACCGAGTCGGGCTGCTTGCACCTGAGCTGGAGCTTGATGCCAGTTCGACGAGTTCTTCTCGGCTCTCTCTGTTCGCCCTTTCATCATCTTGCCGGCGGCTCCTTTCCGCTTCCTGTCTCCTCGCACGCTCCTCCTCAGTGTGCAGCGTCATGTCACGTGTGGAGGAGATGCGGCCGCGCCGCACCTCGGCCCTTTGTCCCGTCAGGAACTCCCTGTCCTCTTCGATTGTGATCATCGACATCGCCTGTTCGTGTGCGATGTCGAAGAGGCGGTCAAGGGATGAGAGGAACTCGGCCTCGTTCCTGATTTGGGTCACAGTGCGCCGTTTCGAGTTCTTGTTCAGAGCCCTCCACTTCTCGTACATTCGGAGAACCTTGTCCCTTGCGCGTTGGTCTTTCTGCGTAGGAATACGGGACCGCTCCCAGAATTCCTTGACTGCGGTCACTGTCTCAGCGGCTGCTTCCTTGATCGGCTTCTTGACGTCAAGGTGAAGGTGGAAAAAGTACTGAAGCGCCTGCTTTCCCGTAGGCAGCATGCTTCCTGTGATGCTGTGGTCCACGGTCCCCAGGAGATAGACTGCTGTTTTAGATCTTGTTGCCGAAGCCATCACGTCGTTTCAGAACTCACTGAAAAAGAGAATGAAACACTGTTAGTGTTGGCAAAACTCGTCCCAACCCATTTTCTACTTAGAATAACATGTTCTTTCGCCTGTATCAATATTTGGATAAACTCGTGTTACACCCTGTATAATACCTCATTTTAGTCTTCTGTACACCAGTGCGGAAGACTAAACCAACGACTCTGACCATCCGTCTGTCTGTCTGTTATCATTTTTCAACTCAGAAACTACAGCAGCTATCGAAACGAAAACTGACATGATAACAGAACGCCATGAGTACTTTTCGACAAAAAGTATAAACTTTGACCTCGTTGAGGCAGTTCTAATTATTATTTTATTTCAAAAATATTTTACACACAATGTTTTTAGACGGAATGACACCAGAAATGCGCCCGTCCTGATAGAAATCCCAAAAAATGAAAAACACCCCAAATAAGTGGCACCCTACTACATATGCATGGGCAGATGCAAACAATATGGCCTTCAATGAAGACAAATTTGAACTAATTAAGTATGGACCAAATAAATACCTGAAAGAACAATTCAACTACACTGGACCCACAGGAAAAGATATTGTACAAACTCATCATGTAAGGGATCTAGGGATTATATTATCTGAAGATGCAACATTCAACAGGCACATTGACAAAGTAACATCATGCAAACAACTAATAGGATATATACTGAGGACATTCAGAACTAGGGACAGCATGACCATGCTTACCTTGTGGAAATTACTTTTTCTTCCACGCATTGACTACTGCTCTCAATTATGGTTTCCCCACAAACAGAATGAATTGCAAAAAATTGAGGACCTACAAAGAACCTTTACCTCATATATTAAACGACCTGATGTGCAACAGGTGAGTAAAAACAAATTAAACTACTGGGATAGGCACAGAGACCTTGACCTTTATTCCATAGAGAGAAGGTTTGAGAGATACATCCTAATCTATACCTAGAAAATTCTAGAAGAGCTTTTAGTTGCCCCCAAAACTGAACCAATTGTGCCCACCTTAACAAGAACTGGCAGAATGTGTCAAAAATATCATCTACCACCAAACAGTGAGAAGGATTCAAACCCTTCACTATAATAGTATCTCTAGGCAGGGTTCTTGCCTGTTTAACTCCTTGCCTCAGTACCTTAGAGATATAAGTGCAGTCCCAGTAGATACTTTTAAAAAACACTTGGACATGTTTTTAGCCAACATACCCAACCAACCCAGTGCCAGGGTATTCCTCTGCCAGACCAGCCCCCACAAATTCAATAGGGGACCAAATCGTATGGCAGGAGCAAGAGAAAAGAAGGGTGGTGACCCCACCATGGCCCCGCATCAGGAAGCACTGAGCGGACTTCATAGGAGCAGCGCACCCTTGAGGCAGAAGCGCTTCAAGGTAAAATCAAAGTAACATATAATTTCAGTATTTATTTACTATTACACTGGTTTCCCGTAGAAAGTTTTAAAAGCTGGTTTTCAATGTTTTTCAATGTGCTGAATTAAAAAATGATACTCATTTCTGTCGCAAATGATTTGTTAAAGAGTTATTGAAGCTTAAACTCTCTAACAGGAAAAGGGTAAAAAAATGACGCTTCCACTGATTTTAATTTGAATCAGTTAGTGGACATGGCTTCCTGTGGTCTGTGCTCCTTTGATTATTTTCACTGTATCACCAAATTTTATGGAAATTCAGAAAAAGCTACAGCTTTTCTTTGGGCACATGGTGTTCTTCCTCAAGTGGTGAAGTGTCCTCGTTGTGACTTAGATTGTACTCTTCGTGAGGAACAGAAAGTGTGGTGGTGCCATAAAAGTTACCTGGTTCCCAAGACTAAGAAAAGACGGTGCTGTGATTTTTTAGGGTCTGATTACAAAGAGTCAATAGGGGTTAGGTTAGGTTTGCTTAGGTTCAGCCAATTTTGAAGGTGAAATTTATGTTTTTCCTATGGTTTTTGATGCGTTTTGTATTAATCTGACATTCAAAATCTTCGGAAACCACTCATTTTTGTGATTCTCCCTACCCAAAAACTCCCAGTTTCCACTGGGGGTCCACCAGGTAAAAAAGGGTAGAAAGTTTTAAAAGCTTTAAGCTTCAACAACTCTAACAAATTACTTGCAATAGAAATGAGTATCATTTTTTAATTCAGCACATTGAAAAACAATGAAAACCAACTTTTAAAACTTTCTACTAGAGACTGGTATAATAGTAAATATTTATCATAATTTCTTCAAATGATGTTAAAAGTAACAAATATCACAACATAACATAACCAATTGTCAAGGGCATTCAACTAACCTAACCAGGCATTCTTTTAACCTTATAATTAGATCGAAAAAAAAGATATATACAATAGCAGAAAAATAAAAAATATTGGCAAGTTTTAAAAAACTTCTGGGTTCAGGATAACAGGAAAATACCAAGTATTGTTAACGTAATTAAAGTATTGTTAAAGTATTGTTGCTAGTGACTTGTTTCTTAAATTACATCTACCACAATTAATCACAAAAAATAAAAGTATTTTCAAAGCACATTAGTGTCAGACTTTGAAATATTAGAAGAGAAATTTTTCCAAAAATAAGTCTCTCATAAGAATTTGCTTATGATTTTCAACTTTAAATAAAATAGGTTTAGGCTCATTTACACAAATGAATATCAGATTTTAACAAATCATGTCAAATACTACAAAAAAATGCATTTTGGTATGATTTTGCAGGTGACATTTCCTTAAGATTTGCCTTAACAAGTTTGATATTGACTTTTGCACACTTTTCAGTCACTTCAATTTGAAAAGTAGAGTGAAAAAGAAAATTGGCCCCCTCCATATAGATGATAAAACTATAGATGATGATCTTGAAATAACTGAAGAACTAAACAAATACTTCTCATCAGTATTCACAAATGAAAATTTAAATAATATTCCTGATCTTATACTACCAGGACAAGATAGAGAAATAAATGAATTAAGGGTAACAAAACTAGATATCTTGAAAGCAATAGATAAATTAAAAATGGAAAAATCTCCAGGGCCAGATGAAATGCATCCAAGTCATAAAAGCTGCCAAAAAGAATATAGCACAGGGACTAGAAATTATTTTTAATAAATCATTGATATGTACTGAAATTCCAGAGGATTGGAAGAAAGCAAATGTGGCTCCAATCTTTAAAAAAGGAAATAGAAACTTGGCAAAAAACTACAGACCCATCAGCCTCACCTCCATTATTTGCAAATTACTCGAAAGTATCATTAGAGGTAAAGTTACTGAGTTCCTTGAAGAGTGCAACCTTATAAATGATAGCCAGCATGGCTTTCGAAATGGAAGGTCCTGTCTAACCAACTTGATTGAATTTTATGATGGAGTCCTATTGCATTTGGACAATAAAGAGCCAGTAGATATAGTATACTTAGATTTTGCAAAGGCATTTGATACTGTTCCTCATGCAAGATTGTTGGTAAAAGTTAGAGCCCATGGTATAAGAGGTCACATAGCTGATTGGATAGAAGAATGGCTGAGAAATAGAAAACAGAGAGTTCATCTAAATAAGTCTACTTGGAGACCCGTATTGAGCGGAGTCCCACAGGGGTCTGTTCTGGGACCTCTGCTTTTTGTTGTCTATATAAATGATCTAGAGAAGGGCCTATCATGTAAAACCTCAAAATTTGCTGATGATACAAAATTAGGCCATAATGTTAAGTCAGTAGCAGGAGCAATGACAATACAAAAAGACTTAGACAGAGTAACAGCCTGGGCAGATAAGTGGGAGATGAAATTTAATGTTGATAAGTGCAAGGTTATGCATATTGGGCCAAAAAATCCAGAATTTGAATACAATATGAATGGAATTTGGATTAAAAATGATGATAAAGAGAAAGACTTGGGTGTCACTATGACAAATGAACTTAAACCCTCAAATCACTGTATGGTAATCAGAAATAAAGCAAATGCTAGACTCAATCTCATGCACACACACATTGAATACAAATCACCCAATATTATAAAGCAACTATACATTTCATATGTGAGACCCCTCCTCGAATACTGCATTCAATTTAATAGTCCCTATTTGATACAAGATATTGAAAAACTGGAAAAAGTACAGAAACGAGCAACAAGAATGATCCCATCTCTAAGACAATTGACATATAAGGAAAGACTGGCATATCTAAGCATGTTCTCATTAAAAAGGAGGAGGTTAAGGGGTGATATGATAGAGGTGTATAAAATGATAAAAGGGTTGGATAAGATAGATTTTGAGTCTCTTTTCATTAAAGATCACAATAATCAGACTAGAGGTCATAGTATGAAATTATTTAAGCCAAGATGTAGAACAAATTTAAGAAAACATAGTTTTACAAATAGAGTAATTAAGTTTTGGAACAGTCTGACAGAAGAAGTGGTGACTTTAGATACGCTTGATTCTTTCAAAAGAAGGTTGGATAGTTTGATGTCTGCAAGGGACATCTGGTGATGGTGTTCAAGCCCATTTTTATTGCATGAATGGTACTAGTTTATTTCATAAATATTATGTGCATTTGGGTGATAGATCCCACAGCTCAACACAGGTGTTGTGGGATATAGGGAGGCAGCATCTTGGGTTAGGGGATACTCTCTGTCCTTACACACCCTATTTAAAGAGATTCCTCTGCCGAGCGATGCCCCCCATAGTACTGTGAGGTATTGAAAAACTCATGATCTTCACTTGCCCCACAAACACCTTTAAATGGGAGACCCAAAATGGGTGCACACACATTTCTACATTACTGTACAGTCTTTACAGCCACACCTACACTTTTCCTCTTAAGTATATATATTGTAATGTATATGGATGTAAATTGTGACTTGGTCTGCAATTGATATGGACCGTGACTTATTTTTGGTTGGCATGGTGCTGGTGTTGGGTACCATGGTGAAGTTGACTGGATTCTTTGGATCTGATGTATTTGCGTGTCAGTTATGGATGGATGTGGTGTGTAACGTATTTGTGGATAGTAGCCTGTTATGACTTTGATCCTCTGGATCCGGAGATTCTGTCTTTAGTTTTGAATTGATAATTGATTGGTTGTGGATGGATACTTGATAGCTTTTGTAAGAGTTGGTTATTGCCAATGTACGGGCGGTTTTTACATAGTGGAGCCACCTCGACATGCCCACTATAAAAATTTCTTATGTTCTTAATATAGCTTATGAACTGGATAACCTCGAAAAGTCCCAGTGGCTTCATGTTTTCCAAATGAAATGGAATATAATGTACACTACTAACCTTTCCTTATTGTTCTCTTAAATTTACCCCAACTTCGGGTTCTGGACGCCGGCACTTCTATAAATAAGCCTCCTTTCACCGACCACAAACGGATTCTTCCACGGATTGATTCTTCAAGTCAGATTTGTCATAGTCCCACGTAATGTAGATTTGTAGAAGAAACGTGCCAACTTGTGACGCTTGAGAAGTAAAATGTAAACAAACTAACTCAACACACGAGCAGCAGGATCCTAACTTCAAGGTTCTATAACTATAACTTCTATTATGAATCCAAATGGTAAAACTAAATTGCCAGAAATGCAAGGTTCTTCGTATACGTTGCAGCAACAGAGAATGGTTGGTGTTTGTGAATGAAGAAAAAGGTCTAGGACTAATTATTACAAAGAATCGTAAAACTTCATATTAATGACTGGAGGATATAGGAAAAAAAGCTAATAAAGATTTGGCATTATAAGTATGAATGCAAATTACAAAAGCTAAGGGGTAATAACCAAACTTCACAATTCATACGTTATGCCACATTTAGAATATTGTATATAGGCATAACCTCATCTTTTTAAGAAAGGTAAAGATTTGTTCAGTATTCAACGTAGAGCAACTAATAATTGACTGATTGATTGAGTTTAATGATGCACCAACCCAATGTGTTAATAGAGCAACGAAATTTATCTCTGGCACGAATGGGAAGGATTATAACAAAGATTTTTTATAACAAAATCCGAATCCCGGCCACTTTTGCGTTAACTTTTTTCTCTACTATCATCTAGTGTTTGGAAGTTCAACTAAATTACTAATGAAAAAAAGTCATCAACTTAAATTATGGGTCTTTTCCGTTCGGGGCTAGCAGCGAATTTTAATGAAAATCGGTATATTAATGTAGTTTTGGTCACTGATTTCAAAAATACTTTCTTTTTTGGAGAAATGAAAAACAAACATGTTAGAGCACTTTAAATAATTAATATGTGTTTCAACTAGCTTAAACTAGTTACAGAGGATTGTGTTAAATTTAACCAGAGTCACACACTGCTACTGTTTATGAAAAAATGCTCTAAGTGTAGGAAAGTGTGTTCCTTTGATAAAAATACCCGGTTCTTTCGTTACCAAAAGCATCGGTCAAACGGTAAAAAGTGCAACTTTATGAAGAATACGTTTTTTTGAAGGATCCCGGCAGATCTGTAAAAGTAGCAGAAAAAAAATCAAGAATTAATGCCCACTTAGGTCAATTGAATGCCCGGTTAGGTCAACTGTACGCCCTTGATGATTGGTTAGGTTAAGTCATGATATTTTCGTTAAAAAACACATTAATTATTTAGAGTGCTCTAACATATTTGTTTTTCATCCCCCCCCCCCCCCAAAAGAGTTATTTTTGAAATCAGTGACCAAACCTACATTAGTATACCGATTTTCATTAAAATTCGCTGCTAGCCCCCAAACGGAAAATATCTTAAATTATTATATTATAATATTTATTATTATGTTTAATATGCAAAGCAGACTTGTCTACAAGTCATTTTTGTCGAGTCTCAATTAAGTCACGAGTCACTGAGAGCAAGTCTCAAGTCATTTTTAGCGAGTCTCAAGTCAAGTCTCGAGTCAGCATTGGGAAGCCGGGATAAATCCCCGGGACCCGAAAAGAGGGGGTTTAAAATCTAAAAATATTAATAAAGCAAGTGATTAAATAACAGAGAAGAAATATAATTAATGAACATACATTTTATAGAGATTATTATCATTGGCAAACTGAAACAGATAAAATATTATCTGCGGTCCACCAATGCCCAAAACCGACTGACAGATCTGGGAACCCTTGTAATTGAAAGCCAGTTAGCCCGTACTTTAAATTTCATCAGAATCATTTACCACTTTGCTAGACAGAAGGCAAAGAAAGTACACTTCTAATTATGAAAATCTTGCAGTAAACAATTGTCTTGCCTGCATGGGCTGGTACTGCATTTGTAAATTGTATGGTAATAGAATTAATATAACTAGTACAGTTCCCGCCGCTTCGCTGACGGTTAGACAGGCTAAACTACAAAAAAAGAACCCAGCCGTGAAAATTTTGAGCTTCACATTGTGTCAACATTTCTGAATCTGGTATCTCCCAAAACCTCCTCACCCCCATTCATACAATTTGGGGGCTAACCCCCTCCCCCATTACCCCACCCCTCCCCATTACCCCACCCATCGTATTTGTGGATAGTAGCCTGTTATGACTTTGATCCTCTGGGCAGTGAAAGGTCAGGCATTCCGCTTGAAACGGAGCTTCGGCGTGAAACGGGCGTGGACGTGCATCGGGGCTTGGCAGCAGGGGGCTTGAAGAAATCATGAATTTTCGTTTGCTTTATCCTTTTATTTTGACTGGCAATGATTTCATTTCGGCACTTCCTTATGTAGTTATAGTAAGGGAGAATATTAGGCAGTGCCGTAGTCTCCTCAATGAATTTCAGCAGAACGGCAACAGCGTCTCTTGCCTGGCTCAACGTAGACTTGGATATAACCTCGGAAACATCTTCAGCGTCCTCGTCGTCATCAAGAGGTTCATCGGTGGATCTGTCTTCAGACCTGACTGAAATGTTGGCCGCAGTTTCACTCTCACTAAGACCTTCGTACCCTTGGTCACCATCGTCAGCATCAAGCCATTCCACAACTGTCCTCTGTAGCCTCTGTTTCGCCTGCTTGTTGGAGAACACTCAAATAGTCCTGTGACTCGAAGCCCTCGAAGTCTATTTCCAGGTCCTGGATGTTATGGAGCAGTTTCTTCCAGGCATTGCGCAGAGTGGACTCCTTGACCTCGTTCCAGCTGTCGGCCCAATTGTAGATAACAGACTTGATGTTGTAGGCTTTGAAGTCCCTGAGTCTTCTCAGCCCTGTCCACTGTCATCTCTGAAGACACACAAGCACTGCTCCAATTGCTTGGTCCTGTAGATTCTTTTGCAGCTCACTATCACTCCCTGGTCCATAGGTTGTATTACTGACGTGGAATTAGGGGGGAGGAACATAACTCTGATCTTGCCATCCTGACTTGCGAGTTCCTCCGCACGTGGGTGTGCTGGCGCATTGTCTAGCAAGAGGACAGCCTTCACATCTTCAGGGCTTATTTTCAAAACATGTTCCTGGTATGCCTTCACCTGCGCAACGAAGAACTTGTGGAACCATTCTTGGAAAATAGTCCGCGTGAACCAGGCCTTCTTGCTGCTCCTGTAGATGACTGGAAGTTCGTGCATGCAGTCCTTGAGTACGTGAAGCTTGGCTGATCTTCCAACGACCAAAGGCTTCAGTCTATGCGTGCCGTCAGCATTTGCGCAGGCCAACACAGACGCACGCTGTTTGTCTGTCTTAAAGCCTGGAAGATGTTTGTCAGTTATGTGGGCCAGTGTATTTGTGGGCATACTCTTCCAAAATAAGCCCATCTCATTGCCATTATACAGCTGGTAGGAAGCAACCCCAGCCTCATCAATCAGAGTCTGTAGTTCGCACCTGAACGACTCCACTTGAGACAGGTCCGCACTGGCTGCTTCTCCCATAAGCTTTCTCTTCGATAAGCCATGCCTGCACTGGAAATGATACAGCCAGCCACCACTTGCTTTAAAGTCCGTGTCGTTGAACTCCTGCGCGAAACGCTTAGCTGCCGACTGGATGTCGATTCCTCTGACTGGAACGTTCTTGGCCCGTTGCTGCTTGAACCACGTGTACACAGCCACATCTACGTTTTTCTTGTAGGACGTGTTCAAGCGAGACCGTTTCGAACTCCTGCCTCCGGATTCACTGTCTAGCTGCACAGTGGTCGGGGAACAGGGGTAAATTACCCAAATGGGGTAAATTTAAAACTTTTGGGGTAATGCGTGCGGTATGAGAGACACTTTGTGCTGGTATTTTTTTCGTATATTTTTATTTTATTTTGTTACATAAATGTGGCGTTATTCTAAATTTTAGAATATTACGAATTTACGTCCTGATTACGTCCTCAAATATATTGTGGGGTAATACCCAAAAAAGTTTGCCGACCACTGGTCTAGCATATAGACGTGTATTTCGTTGCGCTTCTGCTTGACTTCGTAGACGGTGGTCTTGCTTATCTTATACTTCTGCATAACAAACGCTACACTTAACCCTTGTTCTATGTCAGCGAGAATCGCTTTCTTCTCTTCAATGGAGATCGTACGCCTTTTCTGTTTGACATCGGTAGTACCACTTGTGGACGCCATTGTTCAGAAAATAAAGTTTGTACGAGCAGGCAATAATTAAGTAAAGTATGTACATACACTATTAAAGCACAGACTACCACTGTACTCCTATGGAAAACTGATGAGTGGGTAGTTGGGAGGTAACGAAAATGGTTCACTGAGTAGGTAGGTAGTTAATCTAACAATTAATAAATTCCTTTTATGTCAATAACTGGGTGGATGAAACCAATTGGTTGCTCACCAGAGTTATTCTCCACACTAGTATTTATATACTGTGTGGGAGGAGCGTGCTCGGTAATGGAGATACATTACCGCTAAACCAACCGAGGAATAAACCAAGACAACGCTGGTACAAGAAGCCCCGCGAAGAGGAGAACAAAGAGAGAACGAAAACGAAGAACGGGGCGAGAGGACGTACCAGCAAAGTACGCTCTCGACAATAAAACAACCGGAGAAGGGAGAGACTCCAATAACTAAAAGTAAGTGACTAATTGAGTTTTTACACCAACAGTTAATCACATTAAATTAAGCTGGGTCAGACAAGTTAGGCCTACATTGTGGCCTAAGACCCAGCATCAACTCATAGCTTAACAAAGGTGAAGGTAGATTGCCCTAACCTAATCTTGTGAGGAATCCTACTGTGGACCTCAATTTATCTGCCCGCTCTGGACCATTTCCGGAATCTCTAGGCTGACCCCTCTAGGCTAGACTTGATCTACTCTATAGTTAGACTGGAGAAATAAGGGGTGGGTTAATTGTGGACCAATTCATACAGAGCATTTTTCGCATTGGTGGTCCGTGTGTGGGGAATTTACAAACCTTAACCTTACTTAACAAAAATTGAAGAATTAGGCTAAATGGTCTAGCCTAAGCCTAAGCCTAAGCTAATCAAGCCTAATTAGGTCTACAACCTAGGGCCTAACTAGGAAACATTTACATTTAAGGAGTCTCATTCTCTTATAAGCTTAGACCTGAGTGACATAAGTACTTGGGGGGGATTAAACCAAATTTGAGCTTGACTGTTTTGTCTGTGCTCTCTCTTCTCTGGTAATTTCTTCTTGTCCTCTATTTCATCACGATCCCCAGTTAAACAATTTTGACTCAGACATGGACAGTGCAGAATTGAAAAAGTTAAAAAAGAAAAGGGGGGCAAAGTTGGGAGCTGTTACAAAGGCTGTGAACACTTTTAACAATATTACACAACCAGGTAAGAAAAATATAGAGAGTGTAATTATTAAATTAGAAATTAAAAAGAAGGAAATAATAGCCATTAATGAGAGTATTTCAGAGTTAGTTGAATCCGAAATGGCTGAAGAACAATTGATAGACCTTTACGCTGATGATGATGATCAGGTAAGCTCAATTGAACAGCAAATAAGGGAACTACGGTCTCGGTTGACTGACTTAACACCAAAAAAACCTAATTCTGATTTTAATCAAAGTAGGGCTAACCTTCAACAAAATTTAAGTGGCATGCAAAATCCTGAGTCACAAGAATTGAGGGCTCAGTTACCCATTTTGCTAGTACCAACATTTGAAGGGGACACGGTACAATTCCCATCTTTCATTGACAAATTTGAGAATTTAATAGGTAATAAACCTTATATTTCAACTGTTGAAAAGTTTAGTTACTTAACTAGTTCCCTTAAAGGCCCAGCCTATAACCTAATAGCCTATTTACCAGCCGTAGGGGATTCATATGAAGTAGCTATTGATCTTTTAAAACGTAATTACATTAATAAAGATATGATTGTATATGAATTATCTCAACAAATTTTTGAATTTGCACCCATAAAAGATAACCATAGAGATATGGAAATTTTTTATACAAAATTAGAAGCTATTATAGGACAACTGGTTAGCAATGAGATAGATATTAAAACTTCATCTTGGCTTATACAAAGCATAGTACTTAGGTGCCTTCCTTCGAGGGTTAAAGATAATTTAATTCTAAAGACGGGAGAAAATTATCCTAATTTAGAACAAATAAGAGAAAACTTCCCCAATATCCTAATTAATTACAACTTGAGAGATTTTCCAACACATAAGACCCAGACTATGGATAAACCAAAGACTGTTCCCAGAGACCAACTAGCTACAGCCAAACAGACAAAACTTGATACTGGAGAATCAAATGTGACCAACTATAATACACGAACACCTACATTACAGAACTTTAATGTAACTGCTGCCTCAACTTACACACCACATTGCAAATTTTGTGCAAGTAATGAACACAGTAGTACTGGGTGTGACAAATATTCAGACTTTAACCAAAGGGCTAAAAGATGTGAACAGTTGAACCTGTGTAAAAAGTGTACTGGCCAGGGACATTATAAGAAAGACTGTAAATCTAGGTTAAGATTCAAGTGTAAGTTTTGTAAAAGTTTACGACATGTCTCATCAATGTGTGATTCACCAAAGTGTCCAAACAATAATACTCAAACTCAAAAGATACCTCCCCCAAACAAAGGTAATCAAGAAAATGCCACTTTCATGGGACATTCTGCGTGTTCAAACAATGTAACAAGAAACACTGAGATTCTTTTACCAACTATTACTTTGGACTTAGTGAATAGTGAGGGTAGTACCACTCCAGTGAGATGTCTTATAGACTGTTGTTCTCAACAAACATTTGTTTCAAAAAAGGTAGTTAATAAATTGGGTTTGACACCAAACCCGAATGAACAAAACCTCAATATTGCGTCCTTTGTTAAGGATAACTCGGACAAAAATAGCTATAAGACAATTGACCTGGAACTACATTTAGAAAGTAAATTCAAGAAAATTGAAGCAGTTATTATTTCTAAAGTAGGACAAAACAAACTGGTTATACCCAAACTAGAACAAACCATAAATCATTTGAAAAAACACTACAAAATAGCTGATAGACATATCACTAACAACACAGTAGCTAACATTGAAATGCTAATAGGGGCAGATTATATTAATCTTATTCATAAGGGCATAGTAGAGATAGGTAATGGTATAGCTATTCAGACTCCATCAGGGATAGCCCCTTTGGGTGACCTATCAGAATACAACCTAGACCTAAACCAAAACAGTGCATGACCAACAAATACTATGTGCCTCAACTCAGTCCTACATAACACCTGTAAGAATAGCAACACTTTGAATAATATTATCTCAACTGAGAACATTAATTCATCATTATCAAATGAAACTTTGGATGAGGCAATTCAAACTTTATGGTTGCTAGAATCTGTGGGTATACATGACACAAATCAAACTTCAGAAGATCAGTTAATGGTAGAAAGATTTGAAGACACCATTCAGTGCAAAGACAATAGTTATTTTGTTGAGTTACCTTGGAAAATAAATTGTCCAACTTTAAGAGACAATCTCAAAGTAGCTAAAGGACATTTATATAAAGTAATGAAAAAACTCAAACAAGATAACAATATTCTATCATATAATAATGTCTTTAAAGAACAGCTACAGAAAGGCTTCATTGAAGAAGTAACAAATAACCCTTTTAAAAAAGATGGTTGTCATTATTTAACCCACAGGGGGGTTTATCGACAAGATGCCCCAACAACAAAACTCAGAGTAGTATATAATTGTAGCCTCAAAGACAGTGATAAACACAGTTTGAATGATTGCTTGATTGAGGGTCCTAATCTCATTTCTGACCTTGTGAAGATCTTACTGAGGTTCAGGTTAGACAAATATGCTGTACAAAGTGACATTTCAAAGGCATTTTTGAGAATAAATCTTAAAAATGAATATGATAAGAACCAACTTAGGTTCTTATGGTTCAAGGATCCATTTGATTTGAATAAAGGGTTCATAACCTATAGATTTAATGTTGTGTTGTTTGGAGCCAATTGCTCACCTAGCCTATTAGCATTGACAATTAGACATCATTTAAACCAGTTTAATAACTCTCTAACATTGAACTTCCTTAAGGAACATTTTTACGTAGACAATCTAATAGGCTCAACGACAACAAATCTGAATTATCTGAAGTCTATGAACACTCTCAAAACATTATGCAACAAGGTAACTTTGAACTTAGAGAGTGGATTTCAAATAATGAGGATTTAAACAAAAAGATTTTAAAAGATAATAATGGTCTTACTGAGCCATCAGACAGAGTTAAAACTTTAGGTATGAACTGGTATTTGGATGCAACTTCTAACAGTCATGATTCAATCTGTACTAAAGGTTTTAAACTTGATGAGGAAGCAAATACTAAAAGACAAATATTATCAGAGGCTTCCAAAATTTTTGATCCTATGGGTCTATTCCTGCCTTCAACAATAAAATCAAAGATTCTCCTCCAAGAAATTTGGAGGACAAATGTTGGGTGGGATGATCCAATAACAAATGAAAATCAAAAATCTTGGAAGAAGTTAGCTACTGATTTAACAAAAGTGCAGAACATTAAAATTCAAAGGTGCTGTGGGTTTAGGGATAAGCCCCAGAGGCTTCATGTGTTTGCTGATGCAAGCACACAAGCTTATGGGTGCTGTGCGTATCTTGTAAGCCCTACAGAAAGTCATCTAATTTATGCAAAAGGGAAAGTTGCACCTCTCAAACCTACCCGAACCATACCTCAATTGGAACTATTGGCTGCTACATTAGCCATTAAAACCATTTCATTGCTTAAGGATGCTTACTATGATGTGTTCATAACTAATATCCACGTCTGGCTTGACAGTCAGATTTGTCTTGCCTGGATACGGAATGATAGCATTAATAGTAAGAATATCTTTGTAAGAAATAGGCTAAAAGAAATAGCTGACGCTAATGAAAGCCTACAAGTAAACTTTCACTATGTTCCAACTAAACAGAATCCAGCAGACTTTCTGACCAGAGGTTTATCCTACAAGTTGTTGAAGTCAAACAAAACTTGGTTTATGGGACCTAAGTGGCTCTGTAATACAGACCAATGGCCTGTGGAACAAGTTAACTTGACATTAAATTTAATCCTTTCAAATGAAAAGGTTGAACCAATCACTAATTATGAAAAGTATTCTGATTTCAACAAACTTGTCAGGGTGACAGCCTACTGTTTGAGGTTTGCTCACAACTGTTTAGCTACAATTAACAAACAGCTAAATAAAAATAATCATAATTATACAGAAGTTGCAACCCAATACTGGATAGGCCAAGCCCAACAAAAAGAGTACAATAAAGAGTTAGAATTCTTAACTAATGGGAAACAAACAAAAGAACCTGTACCATCAGTAGTTGTGGATCTAAACTTGTTCAGAGATGAGGAAGGCCTTCTAAGGTGTAAAGGGAGATTAGACAAATCAAAACTGTCATACAAAAGCAAAAATCCAATCCTTTTACCTAGATTTAGCTATTTGACAACATTAATAATCAGAAAAACACACAATGATGTATATCATATGGGGGTACCACAGACACTAACTACATTAAGAAAAACTTATTGGATACCCAAGGGAAGGATCACTGTTAAAACAGTCCTGAGTGAGTGTGTCACATGTAGGCGTATTCATGCTAGGCCCTATAGGAAACCAAATCCTCCTGCTTTGCCAGAGGAGAGAGTTACTCTCAACAGACCCTTTGAGACTGTAGGCATTGACTATACAGGAGCATTGACTGTAGGGGTGGGTGACACTGAACAAAAAATGTACATTGTACTGTTTACATGTGCTGCCTCACGAGCTGTTTATTTGGATGTTGTGGAGGACCTTACAGCAGAATCTTTTGTTGCTGTCTTTAAGAGATTCTGTGCACGACATTCAGTACCAAAGACAGTTTGGACTGACAATGCTACATATTTCAAAGCTGGTGAACAAGTCATCCACGACTTGTTAAGCAATGAAATCACACAATTATATATAAAAAATACAAACATAAAGTGGAAGTATATTCCGGTTGCCTCTCCTTGGTATGGTTCTATCTGGGAGAGGAATATACAAACAGTAAAGAATTGCTTGAAGAAAGCAATTGGCAAAAAACAGATACACTTATTTGGGTTACTCACTCTCCTGGCTGAGATTGAGAACATCATTAACAATAGACCACTCACTTATGTGAGTGACAACATTAATGACCCAGAACCATTAACTCCAAATCATTTGATTCGGGGAGAACAAGTTAGTCTCCTGCCGGACTACAATATAGACTCTTCAGAAGACCCAAACTGGACTCAACGACATGATGAGCTCCAGACTAAGTTACAACATTTAACTAGAGTTAAAGCTCATTTCATTAAACAGTGGAAAACTGAGTACTTGATGGGTCTAAGGGAGAGACATAAACAAATGACTAAGAAGGATTGGTCTGACACAATTAAGGTAGGGGACCTTGTTCTCATACATGACAGTACTCCAAGACAATACTGGCCTCTGGCTAGAGTTTCAGAACTCAGACCAGGGGCAGACGGGGTAACAAGAGTGGTCAAATTAAGGACTTCAACGGGTGACACAACAAGAGACATTTCTCTTTTGTACCCTTTAGAGTCTGGACCCAAAACAATGGACTTTGGAGAACCTTCTCCACTGACAGTAACAACTGGAGACACTGAACTTCCAGTAACTATTCCTTTGACAGTAGGAGTGGTAACGCATCCTACTACAACAGACAGAAACAAGACCTCAGCGACAAACAGCATTAAAGGCGCGACTATTTTTACAACAAAAAATAGATGCTGGGGAATTGTAATTTTATCTTCTAACTTTCATTTTTTCTTTTCTTATGGTAAAGACCATAGACAGTTTCATCCTATGGATGTATATTTTCTCTTCTAATTAAATGCTACACCTTCTCCATGAGAAGGTGAGGATAGGCACTGTTAATCAGATTAACAGGCATTTACAGTTAAATAGTTAGCTAGTCTACACTCAGACAAAAATTGGTGACAATGACACCAAAATTTTTATCTCCCGGGGCCCCCAGTATATGGAAAACTGATGAGTGGGTAGTTGGGAGGTAACGAAAATGGTTCACTGAGTAGGTAGGTAGTTAATCTAACAATTAATAAATTCCTTTTATGTCAATAACTGGGTGGATGAAACCAATTGGTTGCTCACCAGAGTTATTCTCCACACTAGTATTTATATACTGTGTGGGAGGAGCGTGCTCGTTAATGGAGATACATTACCGCTAAACCAACCGAGGAATAAACCAAGACAACGCTGGTACAAGAAGCCCCGCGAAGAGGAGAACAAAGAGAGAACGAAAACGAAGAACGGGGCGAGAGGACGTACCAGCAAAGTACGCTCTCGACAATAAAACAACCGGAGAAGGGAGAGACTCCAATAACTAAAAGTAAGTGACTAATTGAGTTTTTACACCAACAGTTAATCACATTAAATTAAGCTGGGTCAGACAAGTTAGGCCTACATTGTGGCCTAAGACCCAGCATCAACTCATAGCTTAACAAAGGTGAAGGTAGATTGCCCTAACCTAATCTTGTGAGGAATCCTACTGTGGACCTCAATTTATCTGCCCGCTCTGGACCATTTCCGGAATCTCTAGGCTGACCCCTCTAGGCTAGACTTGATCTACTCTATAGTTAGACTGGAGAAATAAGGGGTGGGTTAATTGTGGACCAATTCATACAGAGCATTTTTCGCACTCCTATATGTACTGTTATTAATTGATAAGTCACTTTGAACTAAAAAAAATGCTATGAACTGATAAGACCTGTGTAACACAATAATAAGAAATAAATACATATAACCACATACAGTACATACATACAGTATTCATAAATAAATGACACTTGGAAGCGGCACTATGCACATACTGTACACAACCACTCGCCACCACTGCCCACGCAATACAACAGGAAACAAATGACCGCAACCTCATCCGAGGACTGGTTCCAATAATATTCCGGTGGCGTCACCTTCACTTTAACGACTCGGAGTTCGCTAAAGTGAAGTTCGGTGATGCTAACAGACTTTTTTTTAGCGGAAATCTTCACTTTAACGACCTGTATTACGTTAAACTGAATGTTAACGACCAGACAGCGATTTAGTCCGTCCAAGTGAAGTTTCCGCTAATGTGAAGGTCGTTAACGCAAGAGATTTCTGTATAGCTCATTACTTGAATAACTTCGATAGGCCCCGAGTGGCTTCATGTTTTCCAAATGAAATGTAATGTAATGAAACATGGGATTAGTTAATAAATTAAGCATATAGGCTTTTCTAGTTTTTGAAGATTAATGTAATAATAATCTTCTTTTAGTAATTTACTTCTAAATCATGCGAGGATCCCCTTATACAAAGCTTAGTTCTCACTCCATACGCTTGGTGGCAAGTGTCTAATACAGTTCATATCATAAGGTCTTTATTTGCCGTTTTTCACGGCTGAATTGTGCCGTTTAAAATCGATTAGGGCCGTTTATACATTAATTGGCAATAATTGGGGTTTGAATAGTAATTAATACATTACATTTCATTTGGAAAATGTGAAGCCACTCGGCCCTATCGACGTTAACAAAGTCATAAGCTATATTTTATAATAAAATTGTGCAAAATGTCAATGTCAAGTCACCTAAATAACATAAAACTGTGTAAATAGTCCATAATTACCGAGATAAAGGAGCGCTGGTCCAGAGGGCACCTCTCGCTGGCAAGACCAGAGAGAGAGAGAGAGACAAGGAAAAGAAGTACCTCAAAAAGCCTTGCGGCCCATACCGAGGAGGTACCAATGGCAACGGGTGCCAGGGAAAACTTTCTACACCCTCAAATAGTAGGCAAGATTTGGTCTAACCTTTTCTTGAAGTGATCCACAGAGGAACTGTTCACAACTTCTGAAGGTAACCTGTTCCACGTGTCACAGATCTTATACGTAAAGTAATTCCCACACACACTAGTCCTAAACCGTTTCAAATCCAACTTCCAACCATTGTTGCGAGTTGGGTTATCAATTAAACTAAACATGCTTCTAAAATCGACATCGTTGAACCCGCGTAAGAGCTTGAAAACCTCGACGAGTTGACCGCGCAGCTTCCGAGTTTCCAGCGAAAACAAGTTCAGGGCGCGTAAGCGTCGATTGTAGCCCATATGCCTAACGGAAGGGATTAACTTTGTGGCCCTCGCCTGCACTCGCTCCAGCCTCTCAATATCTTTCCTGAGGGTGGGCGACTAGAACTGCACAGCATACTGCAGGTGCGACCGAACCAGGGAATTGTACAGAGAGAGCACAATCTCCTTGTTCCGAAACTGAAATTGCCTCCTGATATAACCCAACAGCTTCTGGGCTTTCTTTTCCACCTCTACGCACTGTTTCGCAAACTTAAGGTCGCTGCTAATTAGCACACCCAAGTCCTTTTCCAAATCAGTCGTCTCGATATTACTCCCCAACATCGAGTAGTCCGACTTGGGATTGGCGTAGCTAATGTGCATCACTTTGCATTTACCCAAGTTAAACGGCATTTGCCATTTTTCGGACCACTCTCCTATCCTACCAAGGGCCGCACGCAGTTGCTCGATCGATTCGAGCGTCCCAACATTGACCCCAAGCTTGGTGTCATCAGCGAATTTGGCGATCCGACTGACGATGCCACCCAGTGGCGTATCAAGGGAGGGGCGAGAGGGGCGACCGCCCCGAGCGGCACTTCCCTAGGGGCGGCAAATTACTGTCAGGCGGGTGCAGTATGCAAAATTTTGGGTTTTTATGTTTTAAAATGCAACCCTCCAAAAAATTATATCTCATCATTGTCGCGCGTTATTTGTGTACAAAATATCCATGGTTTTGATGAAAAATCATCATTAAATGCTATATATGCCACCTCAATGCCACTATTTCCACAAATAGTTGCGTTAAATTTTCACATCGGAAAGGTTGCCAGCCCTATTTTTCAGATTTTCCCTATATTATTTAGGTTAGGCTTTGCATTCTTTGAGCTTTGATGATGTTAATAATTAATGGTTGTTTTATTTTGCAGATACCCTACTGAATTAGCAAACATGTGCAAACGACAGAGACTTGAGTGGTGCTGCATACAAGAATCTTCGCGAAAAAAAAGAGGAGGAAGGCAAGCGTGCTGCTAAACGATTTCATCAGTTACTGGGATTCTCAGACACGCCTTCAGTGCCTTCTGGGAAGCAAGGAGATCAACCGCAATGTGATATATCTTTAGAGATAGATGTTCAAGCGGCAACTTCAAGTGAACCCCCAAATAATCAGGATCAACCCTCATCTACATCACAAAGTCACCCACCCACCCATCACCCACAGAGTCTGTTTAACGATTCTGGCAACTGGCCCGTTCCAATGACGGACAATTTGAGAATCGAACTCATTAAACGTGGACCATCACATTTGAAAAACATGAATGGACCCTTTCCAGCTGATTCAAACAATAGGTCAATGTCAAAAGTTTGGTATTTCAAAACTTTGGAAAATGGCGAAAAAATTGAACGGTCATGGCTAATCTTCTCACCTTCAAAATGTAGCTTGCATTGCTTTTGCTGTCGTCTCTTCAACAACATCTCCAGTGCATTTGGAAAAGAAGAAGGATTTTTTGCCTGGAGGAAACTGAATCCAAGAGTACCTGAACATGAAAACAGTCCATATCATACCCGATGCTTTGAACAATGGAAAGAGTTGTCTATGCGCCTTCTGTTGAATGCTACAATAGATAATGCACATCAGTTGCAAATAAAACATGCTACTGCTAAGTGGAAAGAAATACTGAGACGAATTTATGACTGCATCATGTTCTTGGCAAAACAAGATCTTGCATTCCGAGGGCACCGAGAGAACTTAAATGAAGAAGCTGGGCTAGCTGGCAATTCTGGAAACTTTTTGGAGTTAATAAAACTAATGGGCAAATATGACCCAGTAATTAGGGAACATCTTACAAAAATACAAATGACTGACAAGATATCCACTACGTATTTGTCACCTAACATTCAAAATGAGTTCATCACACTAATCGGCTGTAATGTTCGAAAATGTATAATTGATAATGTGTCTAGTGCAAAGTACTTTGCAATAATTTTCGATAGTACACCAGATATATCGCATATTGATCAGATGTCTCAGGTAATTCGCTATGTGTCGATTAAAGATGGTAATGTAGAGGTGAAGGAATCCTTCGTTGATTTTATTAAATTAGAGGGGAAGACTGCTGAGGCAGTTACTGATCTCATTGTCACTAAGCTCCGTGAGGATGGGCTGGATATCCAGAATTGTTATGGTCAAGGGTATGACAATGCTGCTACGATGGCAGGTATTCATCTTGGAGTTCAACGCAGCATTCTTGATGTTAGCAAACACGCTGTTTTCATTCCTTGCAATAACCACTCGCTGAACTTGGCTGGAGTTCATGCCGCGGGACTGAGTCCTAATGCTGTAACTTTCTTTGGAACAATTGAACGAATTTTCGTCTACTTTTCTTCCTCTACTCATCGTTGGGATGTCTTAACAAAACATTCCAAAATCACTGTCAAGCGAGTCTCTGATACGCGGTGGAGTGCTAAGTATGATGCTGTTTCTAGTCTTAAGAAGAACTTGACTCACGTTGTTAGTGCCTTGGAAGAACTGAGTGAATGGGTCTCCGAAAATCTGGACACAAAGGGCGATGCTGAAGCTCTGTTGACCTCCATCATGTCATACATATTCATTGTGTACTTATTTTTCTGGGATCCAGTGCTGAAAGAAATCAATGATGCTCAGCTATATTTTCAAAGAAAGGGACTTGCTTTGGACCAGTGTGCATTAAAAATGAACTCTTTATCCGTGTTTTTAACTAATGAACGAGAGGCAGTAGTATCAAACGCTGCAGATGCCGCCGAAGAGTTCTGTAATGAAATGGATATCAGTATAGACCGCAGAGTCAGGAGACGGAGAAGAATGCCTGGAGAGCAAGCTCGTGATGCTGGATTGACCGTGCAAGAGGATGTACGCAGAGAATTTTTTGAAATTATGGATCGTTTATTAGCAGAAATTGAAAAACGCACAGTTTGTCTTAAAAACACGAATGATCGCTTTGAATTTCTGTCTCCTTCGTACCTTTTGAATCAGTCCAAAGATGAAGAAATTAATACCAAGGTCAATAATTTTTCTTCCATCTACAATGACATTAATCCAGGAAGTCTACTGGAAGAAATAAAGCGTTTGCGCAGACATTTGCTCAGTTTCGAAAGCATAAGCGTCGACGATGATCCAAAGAACTGGGATATGTTAAAACTACTTCAGTGGATCGTTAAATGGGATCTAGTGGAATCTTTGCCTCATATAACAATTGCCCTCCGGATCTGTCTAACTACATGCATGTCCGTGGCAAGTTGCGAACGAAGTTTCTCGAAACTGAAACTTATAAAAACTTACCTCAGGTCAACTAGAAGTCAATCTAGACTGAGCAATTTGGCGATTATTTCAATTGAACGCGAAGTCGCAGAGACAATGGACATAGAAAAAATCATTCATGAATTTTCTGTTATGAAAGTCCGAAAATTTAACTAGGCATTATACATTACAGTATATAGTTATTGTTAAAATTATGTAGTGTATTATGTACGGTACATTATGTAGTATTGTTAAAATTGAAGTTGCTTTATTTAAGTTTTTCTTCCAATAAAAGTTTTGTTTAGAAGTGTATTTTTGTAAAGGAATTGTTTTTAAAATTGAAAATTGTTGCAAGGGGGGGGCGGCGTTGGCATTTTCGCCCCGAACGGCAAAAAGTATTGGTACGCCTCTGATGCCACCGTCGATATCATTTATGTAAATGATAAACAACAGTGGCCCTAATACGGAACCCTGAGGAACCCCACTAGTGACCGAGGCCCAACCCGAACTAACCGTCTTCAAAGCTAATGTTAGTCAAATAAAGTGACTCACATCAGATACAAACATGTTCTTACACTGCGGGAATATCATTATTTAAATATCGTTCTACATACTGTACTGCCATAAAATAAAGTAAAT
Source organism: Bathynomus jamesi (assembly GCA_023014485.1). Taxonomy (NCBI): domain Eukaryota; kingdom Metazoa; phylum Arthropoda; class Malacostraca; order Isopoda; family Cirolanidae; genus Bathynomus; species Bathynomus jamesi. The sequence goes on from JAJOZX010001967.1 coordinate 31,720, forward strand.
AACAATGTTTTTATTTGCTATTTTCTTTGGCATCTATGATATCTGTAATACACATAAGGTTTAGTTTTACTTAAATATTTAATAAGCTAACGTAAATTATAATTATCACTGGTATGCATATGAAATATTTTTGTCTGCTGTGAGGGTTTTTTCAACTCATACTATATAATTCGACCATGCTGAATTCGAAAATGACATTGGTTTTCCTCAATCAGGTCAGGTTTTTTCTCTATTGGCCATTTATTATAAGTCCAATTTTATCCCCAAATTTATTGATTTTTTTAGCTTAAACACTGTAGATACGAGTAATATTATAAGAACACTCGTGAAAAATGAAAACATTGTGTGAATAAATACTTTTATTCATACAATGAATATGGAAAAAGTTTATTGAGGAAGGAATGAAGTTTTTTTGGCTTTCCGTCTGTGTTTTTCTTCGGGCACGTCTCGCTTCAAACACCAGCAATAGTCCGCCAGCATATTGATATCCCAGTTTCCCTGGTACCTCTCTTCCATTATTTTGATATCTTGGTGAAATCGTTCACCCTGTTCCTCACTATAATCCCCGCAATTTTCAGGAAAATAGTCCAAGTGGGACCACAAAAAGTGCATTTTTATGGACATGCGCGACCCATGAGCTTTGAAAGCTTCCATCAAGTTTTCGACAACGGACTCGTATTCTGGACTTCTACGCTTGCCAAGAAAATCAGTGAAAACTGATTTGAATGCCTGCCAGGCATTCTTCTCAGTTGGAGTCATTGCGTTTTCAAACTGAGTATCCTTGATCAAAGTTCGAATTTGAGGACCATCAAAAACCCCAGCATTTAGTTTAGCATCAGATATATGAGGAAATTTACTCTCGAGATATCGGAATGCTGAACCCTCCTTATTCATTGATTTGATGAAATTTTTCATCAAGCCCAGCTTAATATGAAGTGGTGGGAGCAAAATTTTTGTTGGTGGTACAAGGGGCACTGAAACGACATTATGCGACCCAGGTTCAAAATTCTCTCTGGATGCCCATTCACGCTGTGCATAGTGCTTCTCATCCGCTCGGCTATCCCATTTGCAGAGGAAACATGGGTATTTCGTGTATCCCCCTTGCATTCCCAATACAAATGCCACAATCTGAAAAAAAATGAAAATATTTAAAGAATTTAGAGAATTTGTTCTATCAGATAAAAAAAATCTATGCATTGGACTGTATCACTTCTGTGGGGGAAGTTAAGTGTTCTTATACGCTCTCAAATAACCTTTGGAAAAACAACATAGTCAATAGCAATAGTTTACTTATGATATTAGTATTACCTTCAAATCTCCACAGATCCTCCAGTTATGTTGGTCGTATACGAGAGCATCCAGTAAAAGTTTCATGTTATCATAGCTCTCAGTAAGTTGTACGGAATGTGCTACAGGGACTGATGCAACCCTATTCCCAATGTTGAGAAGTACTGCTTTCAAACTTCGTTTAGACGAGCCTATAAATAGCCTCCATTCTGATGCGTTATATGGCAGGCCCAAAGATTCGATTAGCCCCTCAACATTGCAGCAGTACACTAAGGAAGAGGTATTTTCGTGCACTGCAAACACTTGCGGAATTCTTCCTCTCGTTTCCTATACCAGGAGAATGTTGTTCCCGGAGCCAGCAAGTTGTCCTCTCGAAGTCGTGAGCCCAAGATCTCGGCAGCTAATTTGGAAAGTCCTAAATCCCTGGTAAGATCATTAAGTTTGGCCTGGTTGAGAGGCCTCGGCTCATTTGAAGCGGTATTTTGAGGTGTATATACGACTGGGACTGGTCATTGGCATTGGTCACTGATTCATCATCAGAATCATCGAAGTCCAGGGTTTGAGGTGGGTCGGGTATTGGAATTCCAGGACCATGGGGTACAGGTCTCATAGCAGAAGGAATGTCAGGGTATACAACAATGTGTTTATTCTTCTTGTTAACTCCTGAAAATAGAAACACAGAAACATGGATATAAAACTTGCATATGAAATAGAAGAAGCATTCAGACAGTGGCGGCTCGTGAGGGAAGGCTGCGGTCTGTAAGATATGAAATAGGTCGATGGAGTCTGTATATTTTCTTTCTTTTTCATTCATATTGTCCCTTCGGGGACAATATGAATGAAAAAGAAAGAAAATATACAATCATTGTATATGTAAATGTAACTTGTATAACAATATGTATGTGTAAATGTATTTTCTATAACAATATGTATATGTAAATGTATGATTACCATTATAGTGAATATTATGGTATATATGGTGAATATTACATTATGGTGAATATTATGTCAAGTTTCATACGAGGATTTCAAAATATTTAAGAAAAATAAATTTATAAGCCCATCTTGGAGGTTTGTCATGCAGAAATAGCAATCTGTCACGTGATCCTTTCCTTCTCTCCAAATCATGGGAATTCCAAAAGGCAAAGATTTCGCTCTGCCTTTGCTCCATCTTCTCAAATTTTCAATGCACGTCTTGCAGCACATATGAGGGGCGAAATTTTTGTCCTGGTCCCCTAGCTTAATTCCAAAGTATGCTCTATACATTGTCTTCACAAATTTAGTGATTTGGGACTGGTTATTTGGCATGGTAACCGTCCCACATATGTAGCAGAATCTATTGGGATCATTTTTACACGCTCTATTCATTATGAAATATTTTATCTATATGCCTGAAAAGTAAAAAAAGATATTATACAAGTGAAACAAGTGATGATAGATGTTACTGTTCCAATTCCGCTTTGACAAAATCACGAAAAATTCTATTTTACTTATGAGGCCATAGCCGGATAACCTGAGCTGATTGAGAAAAACGGATTGCAGATTCGAAATCAGCAGGAAAAACTCTATAAGAATCACTTACAAAACCCTTGACAGCAAAATTGATGCATACCAGTGAATTATCAGCAGAATTAGCCATATTTTTATTGGGCTTTAGGCATACCAGAGAGAATTGAAATTTAGTACGGATGATGCTTCTGAATAAAATTCTTGGCCAAAAGACAAAAAGTATATTACAGAATTAATCAGTAATTCATTACATTTTATAAAATAATTTGTTCATTTTATATAATGAAACATATTTATAGTACAGAATATTGCCTTTCACAGGACTGTATCAAAAAAAATATAACGTATACAGTACCTACATTTTCATTGTTCAAAGTACGGCGATAACTTTATTGTAATGGAACTTATGACAGGTAATGTTTAGTGTAATGTTTCACACTTTTAAACGTACTGTAGCAATAATTTTTTTTAATTTATAAAAACTATTATATTATAAATTTATTTCACTATTGTGATGAATGGATTAATTATCGAATTTAATGAGTAGGTAGTTAATTATCCATTTTATTTTGTGGGTTTGTCAAAAAAAGTTCGTTAAGAACTATCATTCTATCCAGCGTCCGTAGCTCAGTGGAGTAATACCGCTTCCCTGTATGCGAAGTGAGGTCGGGGGTTCGACTCCCGATGATACTGGTAATAATAATCCAGTCCGAGAGTTAGCGCATTAGGCCTCATTGTGTGGCCTGAGCCCTGTGCCAGTTTCTGGCCCTTCTCATTGATTATTATTATTATATATATTAAATGCGAATGTACACAATGGAAATTTCCTTTAACAGATATTAAGTAATCGCCAAGATATCACTGAAGTTGTAACATACTCTCTCTCTCTCTCTCTCTCTCTGATACCGTACAAATGCAATTCACAACAATATCAAATAATATAAAATTGTGTGAAATTATACAATATAAAATAACCCTTGGCATCTAAAATCATACAATGAGCCTGAAAAACTATATATATATATATGTTTTATATATATATATATATATATATATATATATATATATATATATATATATATATATATATATATATATATACACACGGAAGATTTATGCAGGAAATCACTGTACTGCGAGAACGGAAAAAGAATGAATTCAAGATTGCTGAGTTAACTGAACCAGCCAAGACCTACGACACAATGTCATGTTCGACTGAAGATGACGATATAAAAACAACCTTGACATTCGTCAAGGTTATCCATAGAGATGTCATTTAAAACTCATTAACAATGCATCAAGCTTCGTTTGAATGCGTCATTAGGATCCAACTGAAACACGTTGGAATTAAAGTAAATAAATAAATAAATAAATATATATATATATAATATATATATATAACCCGTCTTTGCCGTCTTTGCAGAGACTTTAACTTCCCATTTATAAAATACAAAAAAGTGGATAGAAATATATATATACGCCGGGACAAGGGGGCCACATGAGAAGACCAGGAGCAAGCAAAAATGTTAATGGCTCTCACAAATGAGTTTATGCTGACACAGGAGATAACAGAAAATACCAGAAAAAATAACTGCCAAGCTCTGGTATTCACGAATAACACGAACTTGATTGCTGATGTAAAAATAACGCCAACTATTATCTCAGACCACAACTTAATCGAGATATCAACAAATATGACGACAACATTAAAAGACAATACACATATTGAGAAAAGAAGCAAATTTAGGGCTTTTAACTTAAACTCCAAGACTATAAATTGGGAAGCAATCAGATCGCAAATGGGACCAAATAGAGTGGAGAACAGTTGTAGAGAATAAAACACTGAAGAAATGCTAACAACTTGGAAGAGAAGACGCTGAGAATTTTAGAAAATATGCCCCGAAATCACAGCCAAAAGGAAAGAGGAGACGGCTAGAGAGGCAAAAGAGAAGAATATTCCGCCAAAGAAAGAGAGTGGAGGCGAAGTTAGCCAACTGCGGAGATAATGCCAGGAAAGTAATACAAGGAAAACTGGAGGATATCGATAGCGAAATACAAACCCTGATAAAGGACCATACAGAGAAGGCGGGAGAAGCAATAAAGGAAAATCCAAAATACTTCTATAGCTATGCGAAAAGGAAAACAAAAAGAGAAATAATGAACTAACCGACGATTTAAAAGAAATATCTGAAACACTGAGAGCCTAGTATGAATCAGTTTTCAGTACCCCAAAAAGCGACAAAGCGATACCTGACAGAGATGCATTCTTTGAAGAGAAACTGCAAGAAGAGTGTATAACAGACTTTGATTTTACCCGAGAAGATGTAGCGAGAGCTATAGGACAAATGAAACCACATTCAGCTGCAGGTCCGGACAATTGGAATGCATTACACTAGGCAACAAATTTCAACTTTTTTTTTGTTACAGACACGTAAACTACTGATTCCTACTAAAGCGCTGATGCTGATTTCAGATCTGATATCAAAATTTCTCTATCACGTCCAGATTTTGTGTAACCGAAAACCCCTATTTTTCATTTTTTTCTCACCCGCTTCTATTACGAAAGCCGTCTAAGCTACTTTTCCGTGCCACGTTTTATGTTAAGCATACTTAAATAATTAGTGAACAGGGATGTCTTTCCTCCTTTATTCTGGCTTAAGACAGACAGCGGAATTCCGCTGGCGGAGTTACCACCCCTGCGCCCAACCATCCACCCAAAGCGCGTTAGTATTTTGTTGTTACTACTGAAAGGCAAATTCCTGTTCTTAAGTGAAACTTTGGTGTGTCCTCTTCCTTTGTCGCTTGTAGGATGACGAGCTCTCCTTCTGCAGGAACCACAATAATCTCCCATCATATTTGGGTTGAAATTACCTTGGTATCTGTTTTCCATAACTGAGATCTGTTGGTGGAAGCGCTCACCATGCTCGTCACTTACAGCCCCAAGGTTGGCCGGGAAGAAGTCAAGATGAGAATGTAAAAAATGAATTTTCAAAGACATTCTGCATCCCATTATTTCATAAGATTTAAGCATGTTTTCTACGAGTTTACAGTGGTTTTCAGCTTTGTGGTTTCCAAGAAAATTTTTGACAACTTCAACGAAAGATGTCCATGCTCCTAGTTCATTCTCATTTAGGTTAGATGGAAACGATGAGTCGTGGATGACACTGCGGATCTGTGGTCCAGTGAAAACTCCAGCTTCTAGCTTAGCATCTGTCAATATTCCTTTGAATTTATCCTTTAAATATTGGAAACCACTACCTTGATGATCCATACCCTTCACGAAATTTTTCATAAGGCCAAGTTTAATGTGAAGTGGTGGAAGATGTACTTTCTGAGGGTCAATAAGTGCTGGGTGTTTCACATTGTATTTACCAACAACATGTTCAGTTCTAGATGGCCAATCATGTTTTTTGTAGTGGTTCTTGTCATCTCTGCTGTTCCATAGACACAAAAAGCACATATGCTTTGTGTAGCCCAACTGTAACCCAAGAAGTAATGATACAACTTTAAGGTCGCCACAAATATTCCATGTGTGGTCCTTATATTTGATGAGTCTTAGCAGCAGTTTCATCGATTCATAAGTCTCATTAAGGCCAGTGGCATGTGCTACAGGTATTGAAGGTTTTTCATTGCCGTTGTGCAGTAATACAGCTTTAAGGCTAGCTTTACTAGAGTTAATGAACAGTCTCCATTCTTTTGGATCATAGCGACAGCCAATCCCTTGCATCAGACCACTGATATCGTGGCAGAAACAAACGTTTTCTTCCTGTAAGTAAAATGATGAAAACTGCAAATGGCGATGGCGGAAATGGGAAACTTTGGTGTTTGGTTGGAGAAGATTAATTCTTGAAGTCTTGAACCAAGCAACTCTGCCTTTTCTTTTGGTAATTCCAAATCGCGCACTAAGTCATTTAACTCCGCTTGACTTAACAAATGTGGGAAATATTTGCATCTGGAACATATATGCCATCTTTCCCTGTTTCTATATCACTAGCAGAATCTTCAGATGAACTGCTGTCTGTTATCGTTGCTGGTGGAACTGGTGGTGGATTTGTTTCATCATGTGGTACTGGTTTCATTGCTGATTCGCAGTTTGGGTACGTGATCTTTGATTTGTTTTTCTTTGTGAAACCAGCAATCTTTGTCAAACAAAAATAACAATCATTGAAGTGATTTTTCGGCTCACGCCAAACCATGGGGACTGAGAACGGCATAGCTTTTCTTTTACCATTCATCCAAGCTATTAACATTGCATTGCACTGTGCACAGCAAATATGTGGTGCCCAGTCCCTCTGTTGGTCTCCTAACTTACAGTCAAAATAACACTTGTAGGCAAGTTTAATCTTTGTTGTTATGTTTCTACGTTGTGGCTTAGGTGTATATTGTCCACAGACAAAGCAGAAGTTGTCTGGGTGATTTACACAAGCACGTCTATTTGATGCCATTTTGAATTAACATACAATATCTGAAAAAACGTAGAAAGTAATTATTACGATGTGCAAAATAAAAAGAAATACACACCGTAGTACAAAACAATGCTATAAAAACACACAAGTCACCACAACCTGTCACTTGCTCATCAGCAGAGAGCTTCAACATCCGTTCTGCTTGACTGTCACGTAGCGACTGACCGTTGGGCCGTTTCCCGTTACTATGCTCTTGACTCAGTGTTGCCAACTCGGGATAAATTTTATTTATCAAAATTGTTCGAATTTGTATATAGTTGGCAAAAAAAATTGCTTTAACCTTGAAAAGCAAGTTTCATATTACTGGCATTAAGCCGATTAAAACCAAAATCTGGACGTGGTAGAAAATTTTACTAAAAGTGATTTGCATTTTACACAAAATCTAGACGTGATAGAAAAAATCTAATTATAGATTTGAAATCAGCATACCGAAATTAGCTAGGAGCACCTATTTGGTCTTCTGTAACAAAATCTTTGTTGCCTAGTGTTATTAATTAAAAACTAAAAATTAAATAGCTACAACTTTACACTGGATATGAAGATCCCTAGACACTGGGGAAAAAACCGAGCATCTTGAAAAGAGCAAACATTGTCCCTATATATAAAGGAGGGGATAGATCTCAAGCAAAGCACAATAGACCAGTGTCAATGACGTCCTACCTCACCAAAGTATTTGAAAGAATAGTTAGAGAGAAAATTTATGATTTCTTGGCGACACTGGAAAGATTCAACGAAAATCAGCACGGATTCCGATCAGGCAGATCATGCCTATCACAACTAATAGAGCACTAAAACAATATCCTAGATGCACTGGAAGGCAATGAAAATTACGATGTCATATACACGGATTTTGCTAAAGCTTTCGACAAATATGATCATGATTTAATAGCACATAAAATGAAATATATGGGAATAACAGGCAAAGTGGAAAAATGGATCTACAACTTCCTCAGAGAACGTCCACAGGTCGTCAATATTAAGGTATATCATCATCAGAATCGGAAGTACGCAGCTCAGTGCCACAAGGTACAGTCGTGGTCCCACAACTGTTCATTATCATACTAACAGACATAGACAGCGGAGTAAACAGCAACAGTATAGTAACATCCTTTGCAGACGATACAAAGATCAGCAGAAAAATCAGTATCAGTATCGATGAATCAGTACAGCATTTAAATTCTTCACCGATTTATCGATTTGTTGTACCTGGTACCAGGTTGTACCTGATATCAGTATCAGTATCGATGAATCGGTACAGAATTTAAATTCTGTACCGATTCATCGATTTGTTGTACCTGGTATTCCATACATTAAAACCAAGCTCACCCTCTCGTCTATTGTTAATTTCGCAGCCATCCCCTACCTAAAAGAAAAAAATAATATATTATAGTCAACACTGAAAATTCCTATGATGCGCGACTTTTGCGCCACCCTGTATATATTATCCATCGAGGCATTCATAGTTTAAGTGGAAGTATGAAGAGTTAAACATCTTTTCACATAGAGCACCATTTCGCCCATACGCCCATTTCAGGGTACGAGCAGATCGCAGCAGTATTGCCAAGCAAATGGGGGTCAAAGTACTGACTAGAGTCACTAGACCATGGGTTCTCAACCCATTTACTTCTATTACCCACCTGGAGCGGCACTGCTCACCCCATTATCCTCATAAACCTAAAGTGGCCTTTAAATACAACCTAAATTTAGTATAAATGCGAATGTAATTATAGGCTATAGGCCATACGGGTTTATGATTTGAAAGCGGTTTTTTATTTTTATTTTATTTATTTACTTATTTTTTTCTATTTTTTCCATTTTTGGCGGGCCTCCATTAACCCCCTGAATATCTCAAATTACCCCCTTTGGGGGGTAATTGCCCCCCTGTTGAGAACCCCTGGACTAGACTTTCGTACGTGGTTCATCACCACTGAAAACAACAATGCTCCTTGTCAGTCTAGTCAAAAGAACATCTATATCCATATTAAATTTATTGCAATTTTCGTTAGTTTTTTATTGCAGACACCGCCACTTATTATCAATGCTGGTGCATAATTCTTCAGGTCCTCATTAAGTTCAGGAGCAAGATGCACAGAGGGTAGTCAAAAGTAAATAGACACCTTTAGTTTTTTTCATGGTTTTTATTTGATAATAACATATTTATTGAATGAATATATTTAGAATGGTGTTTTTCCCCTATGCATTATGTAAAGCTGACACATGTTCGTTCTGGCATTCCATTATTGAGCTTTGCCATTTGTTCTTGAGGACAATCATTGTGGTGTCTATTTACTTTTGTTATTCCCCTCCATATTAAATTACCCATCTGTATATCAATTACCCTCTCTCTCTCTCTCTCTCTCTCTCTCTCTCTCTCTCTCTCTCTATATATATATATATATATATATATATACAGGGTGGGTAAAAAAAAGTGACCCCTTAGAGGTAAACTGTCATATTAAAAAAAGTAAGGGGACTAGAGCTCCCAAACTTCATAGATACTTACCTTAGCATGTTGTTCGTCTTAATTGAGAAGTTGCTCGATGTGTCCCCATTCCTGCTCAACGCGGGCCTCCAAACGTGGACGCCACTGATCACTACACCTGCTTACATATCGTTGAGACACCTTCTTCCAGCCGAGCAGAATTCCTTCGCGTAGTTCATCTGTCTCTTATATTGGTACCGGGGATGTAAACTTTGAACTTCAGGGCTTCTCAAACACCATAATCTAGTGGTGAAAGATCGGGACTACTAGCTGGCCACATATTGGGTTCGATAAAATCCGGTGTTTCATTCTCAAGGAATGTGACGGTTTGGCGTGCTCTGTGAGCAGGGGCCCCATCTTGTTGGAAAGTATATCTTTTACCACTAATTCGTCGAATATCGTCATGCCACCTTAGACCTACAGTTTAACGTGGAATCCGAACCACGCCCCACCAGCAGCCTAGCGTCTTAACCACTAGGCTACCCAGGGCACCCATTTATCTACCAACCAATTTTATTTTGTGGAAGGAACAGCTGGGTTTTGCTGCGCGCCGCCTGCCGTCATCGGGTTTCGATCCCGGGGCCGATGGATTCGTAGTCAGCGACGCTGACCACTGCACCACCGAGGAGTGTATATATATATACTGTATATATATATTATACAGGGTCCACCAAAAAAAAACATGCGTCCGTACTTTTCCTTTTAAACTCAATAGTTTCTTTTAACTTTTGATAAAACTTTAACAAAATAAAAACGTCAGCTGACAACATTTCTTCAAATTTTTAGCACAGTAGCTGAATAGACCTCATTTTAGCACGTAAACAAAAATAGAATGTAAAGATACCGTAAATACTCAAAATTTCTTCATTCTTCAGCCAAAAATTCCTTTCATATAAAATTGTTATTAAAATGTCAAACTAAAAATACTGTTCAATATGTTTTCCTTCAACTTCTCTTACTTTTCGAAGTCTTGGTCTAAATTGATCCACTGCTGAATCAATCTGGTCTTGTGGGAATTCGGCCCATTGTTCAATCAGAACATCTCTCAGGTGGTTAACAGTTCTGATTTTCTTACCAAGATAAACTCGTTTTGACAAGTTTTCCCAGATCCCATAATCAACAGGATTCAAATCAGGACTGTTCGGAGGCCAATTCTCCGGTTCAATAAATTCGGGAACATGTTCATTTAAATAAGCAACAATGTCTTTTGCCGTATGTGCCCTTGGTCCATCCTGTTGTAAAACAAAATGACCTCCATTTGCCAGAGCACGCATCTCTGGAATCATGCTTGCTAAAAGAACATTTCGATAATATTCGCCATTAACTCTCACACCGGCTCAACGAAATGAAGAGATGTTTTTCCCAGCTTGGAAACACCGACAGACAAGCAAAAAATGTTTTACTTGCTTTCATAACTGTGATGCGTCTTAGCATTTTTTTTGCATTTATGACTCGTTTTTCTTGGTCAGTGGTGCTGATCTTCTTCTGTCCACGTACACGTTTGTATGGTCTAAGTCCGAGGTCTTCTTTTACAATTCGCCTTACACTAGTTTCTGATATTCCAATCGACTTTGAAATCTGCGCTGGAATCTCGTGAGTGCTTGGCTTATCTTCTTGGCTAAGAATTCGGGAAGAAACTTCAGTGTTTTCTTCCGTTCTCACATTCCTTGGAGACCACTACCTTTATTTCTAACAGTACTGCCTGTAGCATCAATTTTTTTCAGCAACGTATCCAGTCCGCCCAGTGTCCATCCTTTATTGGGGAGTCCCGCCAATATTTTGTGCCTTCCATATCCCCTATTAAGCCTATAATGCTTAATAATTATTTTATCTTCATCAGAGAATGGCATTTGAGGGATACATACAGTAATTTTTTTTTTTATCTGAAAAAAAGAGAGAAAAATTATTTCAATGTGCACATAAATTTATGGAATTAAAAAATCAGGTTAATATTAAACCACCAAATTCAATCATTCACTTATAAAAATTGGCTGGCTTATATAAAATTCAATGGTAATTATTGTCTGTAAATTTTGTATAAATCATCCAAACACATTTTGACTTATTAGGTTACAATCAAGCGCATGTTTTTTTGGCGGACCAGTTATATATATATATATATCCTCACCAGCGACCGTTCAGGTTGTCTTTGTTTTCTTCAGAATTGAAAAAGAAAAGGGAACTGACTATTATGAAAAAAGTAAATTTTTTACCCCACATAATACTGCATGAGCGACTACATTAAATATTTACATAATTTAAAAATGGTCCACTTTAAAATATTTAATTACTAGCTTCCGACCCGTCAAAAAATAACGGGTTGGAGTTTTGTAAACTTCCCTTGGGGATCCCGCCCTTCATATATATATATACATCAGTGGCGTGCGGTCCATGGAAGCAAGGGAAGCAATGCTTCCCTATTCAAAGAAAGAAGAAAATGCTGTATTATACTTTAAAGTTTAAACAGTTCAATATGTGTTAATAATTTGTACAAAATCATTTTATTATACTATTTATAGCATTTGATTGGTAATCAGGTGGATACATAGTATATACATTGGTTGCCGTTCGTGCAAAAACCTTTAAGAAAGCCGACGCAAAAAATCTCGAGTTGGACAACAATTGACGAAATGCATCCTTTTTCCCAATGACTTTCGCTTTTTTTTTACTGTTACAAATTGTTTCTTTCCATTCTAAAAACTCATTTAATGTTTAATAATGTAGTATTTATTGAATACAACAAGTTTCATATATAGTTTTTCTACTAAAAAATTCCATGGCCATGTTAAGCGAAAAAGAATATATATTTATCGTTATTTTATCCTTCCCTATGTCAAAAAGGAAGCAATTTAGAAATCGCTGTCCAGATCTTATAGTTAATTTTCTTGAAATATCTGGCAACTTTACGTGCTGTCTGCTGTCATTCTCTCATTTAAAGCGAATATGTAACTACGCTAGAAATGCGCAAGGGTAAGAAAGGCTTGCAAGTTTAGCTTTAATCTCAATTGAGAAAAAGCTTCTTAAGGATATGAAAACCGATGCCTTTTACGAAGAAATAATAGATTATTTAATAAAAAGAAAGAAGAATAGAATTAACCTATAAGTAAAGTAAGTAGATGATTATATGTGTTTTGTTTTTATTATATACGAGTATTTTAAAGTTTTATTTTTATTTTATATAATCTTTGTTGTTTTTGCTTGAATTGCTTCCCCTTGACGAAAATCACCGCACGCCACTGATATATAGATATATATATATATATATATATATATATATATATGGTGTATCAAAAGTCCGTTCTCAAATGGAGATCTTTTCCAATATTTTATTTAGCGACGAGGCTTGTTTTCATTTAAATGGAACACTGAATTGCCATAATTATCGTTACTAGATTAATCGGTAAGCTGATTGTATTGTTTGTAATACTATTTTCTTGTTCAATTTTGCTATATCTTATTTCCCTGTGAGAACGGACTTTTGTTACACCCTGTATATATATATATATATATATATATATATGATGAATAAAACCACGAAGGAAAGGAAACACAAAACGGTGCTCAAGCGCTTTCGTGTAATGACATCCTCAGGAACACTGAAATACATAAAAGGTTACGGCCTATATATAGGTTAGAAAATCAACGGTATTGGAAGTGATCTGTGTTACCCATCTGCGTTTATGGAATCTTGTCTCAACAAGGCAAAACGAACTTTCTATCGTGTCAATAATAACACTCGTACTTTGTCAAAAAATATTTTAGTACTTCCATTTTTCCCGGGCTTTTTAGGCATTGCTAATGTACTTAAACTTTTGGATATTAATGTAGTATTTTCATATAACAATATTGTGAAAAATATCATAGTAAAAAATAGCCCTACCAATAATTCAGGCATTATCTATAAAATTGGGTGTAAACAATGTGATTCCTTTTACATAGGTCAGACGGGAAAGGATTTGCACACACGTATAAAACAGCATCAATATTCCGTCAGAACAGGACAGTTGTCCAATGTCCAGTGCTCTTTTTGTCCATTTGTCAGAGTTATCCCACTGTATTGATTGGAATAATGCTTCAGTTTTATTTCATTCGAGCAACATTGTCAATAGAAATATTCTTGAGTCTGCCATTATTCAACTTTCAAATAACTTCAACATAAGCAAAGGTCTTTTTCAACTCGATCCTGTTGTTTTGAATTCCTTCAAAACAAATCTAGATAAAAAGGGTAGGATACTTAATCTTTGGTAAACTTGTAAGCTACTTTATTAACTTTTAATCTTCAATTTATTTTTATATATATCGAAACTTGACTCTAAAAAGGCAAAGTGTTAAACCCGGGCGTATCTCCAGTATAAATTTGTATTATTTTTATAACTCATTTGATCTTGTGCTAAAAATCGATATGCCTCTTTGTTAATCCTCTAATCCTTAATTTTTAAGTTTTATTTTTACTTCTCCGTTTATTGCATATATATATATATATATATATATATATATATGTGTGTGTGTGTGTGTATGTGTGTGTATGTGTGTAGATATGTATGTATATATATATATGTTTGTGTGTATGTATGTATGTTATTTTTTTATTTTTTTATTTTTTTTTTTTTTTTTTTTCTGTAACCTATATATATAGGCCGTAACCTTTTATGTATTTCAGTGTTCCTGAGGATGTCATTAGACGAAAGCGCTTGAGCACCGTTTTGTGTTTCCTTTCCTTCGTGGTTTTATTCATCATAAATATTTTTCACGTGTTACTTTCGTGAAATAATTTTCATATATATATATATATATATATAATATGGGATTACTGTTATGAAGGAATTTTGGATCACCTGAAGATCAGGGCCCCGAGCCTTCGTTAGTTAGCCTTATAAGGCTAACTAACAAAAATATCTCGATTTAACCTAACCAATCGTTAGGTCAACTGTACGCCCTTGACGAATGGTTAGGTTAAGTCGTGATATTTTCGTTAGTTAGCCTTATAAGGCTAACTAACAAAGGCTGGGGTCCTGATCTTCAGGTGATCCGGAATTTTAAAACTTTTTAAATGAAATTTGGAATAAAAGCAAATTAGTTGTTATTTCCATACGAATTCCTTAATTTTAGAACAGAGAACGGTACTTGTAGGTTATCTTTCCCCTACCAATTTTGACAGAATATTTTCGTTATTTAAAACTAACGAAAATATCACGACTTAACCTAACCAATTATATATCAAGGGCGTAGAGTTGATCTATTATTAATTATAACATTGTTTGTTTCTGGAATAGTATTTACTATTTACAAAATAAGGGTAAACCCCTATTTCATTGCATGGTAAATCACATCAAAGTTATGAAATAAATTAATTTATTGCTTTGAGTACAAAGTATAAAGGACTATGAGTGAATTAGCGTCCTTTTTAAAGAAAAATGTTTGTCAGTTTATATTTTAGATCTATAATTTTCCATTTAGAATTATTTTATACATAATTTTACGTAACTGATTCATAATTAATATAATTAAATAATTTCTTTGCTTCATCTGTATTTTTTACATGCATTCCTTCATTTTATTTATTTATTTAAAAATAAGTAAATTTTCAATACAGATATGTAATTACTCAATAAAATATATATATTCATTATACTGTAAATATATCTGCGATGTAAGTATATCGTAAATTTCTGAAAGAAAGCACAATAACATAGGCGTAATTTCTACTTTTATGTACTTTTCAGTGAGAATAATTCGCACTCAATTTCTAACATTTTTCGTGACGTCATCGAAAATTCTGACTGGGTTTTAGCCAGTTTCTTTGTAACAAGAGTCTCGTATGTTCTATTTCTCTCTTTGTAAACTTCAATCTCGGACAAAATGTTTGAAAGAAGAATTTCATCTTTGTCTTCCTCTATTTTGCTCTCTTCGCTCTGCAATGATGAGTTTTTTTTTTTAATGGGGCTTGAGTTGGAAAATACCCGAAATTTATGGATAGGTCAGAATTGTCGTTTTGGGGTTAGATTAGGTTATAAGACAAAGCTGGGCACTTGCGGTTTTTTTTGCGGTACTGCGGTACTGCGGTACTACCGCACTACCAAACCGGTACCGCATAACGCAGCACCGCAAAGGATCGCTGAAAGTACAGGCTGTACTTTCAGCGATCCTTTGCGGTACTGCGTTATGCGGTACCGGTTTGGTAGTGCGGTAGTACCGCAGTACCGCAGTACCGCAAAAAAACCCGCAAGTGCCCAGCTTTGTAATATAAGAGTGTCTGATGATTCTGACACCCCTCATTATGGACTGTTGAAAATCTTCCATATTCTTTTAACCTAACTTAACCTAACTCACAGAAACGTGTTTATGATTTTGTCCTGTCCATAATTTGGGGCAATCCCCCGATAAAAGAGTTTTGTTTAAGATGTAATATGATGTAAAGACTTAAAAAAGTAACTTGCCTGTTTTCTTGCTTCTTCCAACTGTCGTTCAAGTTTTTTTATGTCTCCTCGAAGAACAGAAATTCTTTTCGAAAGCTCTGAAGAAGACGGGAGAGTGTCAAGTCTTTTACAAACTTCCTCAGATCGTTTTTGAGTTTCATCCGACGAGTTTTCCAACACCCTAATTTTAGATTTTTTATTCTGGTTCCTGTAGGTGGTCATCTGTTGCTCCCTAATTTGTTGTTCCTTGTCAAGCCATGACAAATAGGTTTCATGGAACGCTACTTTGGCGTCTAAATACTCAAGTTCTTGGGCTTTCCGATGTATTTCTTTCTTCAGATTTAGCCGATGTTGAACGTCTTCAGGATTTTCCTCATGAACGATCAAATGGAGTTGCAGATAGGAAAGTCGTCTAATATTGATGATTTTCTTGCGAGTAGACACGAAGTCACGGACCTCATTTCGTTTAGTTGATTATTTTCTTTTCCGAGTTCATCTTCCGTTCTTTTAAGTTTGCCTCCAATTCCCTCAACGCTTCACCCACATTCGTTTCACTGTCCTTCCAGGTAATAAAATTGAAGATTATACATATATACAGTATATATATATATATATATATATATATATATATATATTAGGGTGTTTCACAAATCAAATTTTTTTTATTTTAGATCATATACCCCATGCCCCATTTCATAAAAAAGTGTGCGTCGCCAAATTTCAGCAAAGTCGGATGATAGTTGCAGGTTCCACTCCTTATATGGTAAACTCTATGCTGATTGGCTGCCAGTTTGTACATAACCGGCCCATAAAATTGCCGCTTTTCTGTGTTGTAATAGTGTGAGATTGTTTATGGTTTCATCTATGTCAAATAAAGTTGGTACAGGGCGCAACCTCTAAATACACTGGCCAACAAAATGAAACTTTTTTCCTCATCACAAACATGATCACACTTTTCTTAATGCATTTTTCGCGCTGATTCCGAATCTGGTTTTATTTGTTTTCTAGCACGTAGAGTTATATAGATACACTGGTTTTGATATTTTTAAGTTTTTGATATTGCTATAAGAAAATTTATGGATGTATAGATCACACTTAGGAATGCTAAACAACAAATACATCATATACTTTATTCAATGTACTTATAAATAAAGAATATATACATTATTTTATTAAAAGCGCTGTGAGTGTGATTTCCTTTTGTAAATTTGGCCTGGATTGTCATGATACAGCATCCAACAATGGTCCGCCATCCTGCTTTCATTCCAATATCCTTGGTAGCGCTTCTCCATCATCTGAATATCTTGATGGAAGCGCTCTCCTTGCTCGTCACTCACTGCACCAAGGTTTTCAGGAAAGAAATCTAAGTGGGAATGCAGGAAGTGAATATTTAACGACATTCGACACGCCATTTCTTTGAAGGCATCAAGGAGGTTCTTGACTCCACCCTTATACGCAGGTGACTTGTTGCTTCCAAGAAAGTTTTCACATATCCATTTGTGAATCCTGACTGCATACCCATAAGCATTCCTATAACTTTTAGATCTCCACAAACATTCCATTGATGACTGTCGTATTTGATTGCCTTAAGTAGTATATCCATATTGTCATATGTCTCTTTTAGATGGACGGAATGGGCAATGGGGATGGATGGCATTATATTACCATTATGCAAAATAACTGCTTTCAGGCTTCTCTGCGACGAATCAATAAAGAGGCGCCACTCAGATGCCACATACGTCTGAGATATGGCTGTAAATAGTCATTGATGTCATGGCAATGACAGAGAGGACCGTCTACTGAAAAGAATGCTGTTAATTCAAAATTCCGCTTTCGGTAGTAACTAATACGAACATTGTTCTCAAGTAAATTGTTCTCCTTTAGTCTTGAGGCGAGAGAAGCTCTGATTTCTCTTTAGACAGCGATAAGTCTCTAACAAGATCATTCAACTGTCCTTGGGTTAACTTTTTAGGCTCTAAATGTCTACCTTCAAAAGTGTACTCTGGTTCTGTAGATGGTCCGGAAACGCCAGTTGCACCTTCATCACTTTCCATGTCATCTATGATAGAATCTAGCCTATCACTTGGGGGAATTGGAATGGGCAATGTTTCATCATGTTTTACTGGTCTACGTGCTGAATCCAAGTTTGGATATACAATCTGGTGTTTGTTCTTGGCAGAAAACCCCATTAAGTTCACACTACAAAAATAACAGTCTTCATGATGATCTCTCGGCTCCCTCCATATCATGGGTATGGCAAATGGCATTGAAGCTTTCTTTTTGTTAAGCCAATCACGTAATCCATTTGAACAGCCAGAACAGATTTGATGTGGCGCCCATGGTTTATCTGGTCACCTAGATGGCAACCAAAGTATAGCTTGTATATTTTCTTAATGTCGGTTGTAATACTTCGTCGCTGTGTTTTAGTTGTCAACTGGCCGCATACGAAACAGAACTTGTCGGGGTCATTCTTACATTGTCGAGGCATGTTGACTGACCTGAGCAAACTATAAATTAAAAAAAAATGTACACCAACTTGACACAACAAGTTCTTGGACTGGACTGATCTTTTGACACACAAAGCACGGCGTTGTTGCCTGAATCACAATGCTGCTAGACGTAAAAGCTCACACCTGAAATACATAAGATGTATAATTAAGATAATTGAAATAAATAAGATGAATAAACTAAAAAAACACAATAAAATAAACACAATCAAATGTTGAAATATTAGTATTTTGCCTATTTAAAATGGTTAAATCTGTGTAGTTATATATATGCCTTCATCTTGAAAACTATACGTGCTAGAAAAAATCCGAATGCAGTTTTGGAATCAGCGTGAAAAATGCTATCCAGCCAACACAAATTTTACTCTGATGAAAAATCTTTGTTGACCAGTGATATTGTTGGAACTTATTGAAACTTGGATGGATTTACTTTTATTCTAAATGGATTTGGGGCAAGAGGGAAACGAGGCAATCTGAACCTTATGAAATTTTAACCCTATTACCATGAAACACCCTAATTATACAGTGGTTCCCAACCGGTTTTGGCTTATGGCCCCCCTTAGGAACCTTATTTTTTCCCGTGGCCCCCCATAAGCATTATTTTCAGTAGGTAATATGCAGTTTTAACTCTATTTTACAAAATAACATTTTCCTGTGGCCCCCTTCAAATGTGCCATGGCCCCCGGTTGGGAAACACTGCCTAATATACAGTATATATATATATATATATAATATATATATATATATGAATAGAAACGACGTAAATAAGGAGCGTCTCTGCACACGGGGAAGAGAAATAACGAATAAATGAAAAATGAGGCGAACCGCCCGGGAATCGAACCCAGGGCCTTCCAATTGCCGGTTGGATGCGCTACCATTACACTACGGACCTCGATCAATCATAAATCGAAATTCTCCTACATAGGGCAGAAACCAATACCCTGAGAGGGCACCCTCGCAAATCGTGAATATGTGCATTTAACTGCAATGACCACGCAGTATATAAATGAATAGAAACGACGTAAATAAGGAGCGTCTCTGCACACGGGGAAGAGAAATAACGAATAAATGAAAAATGAGGCGAACCGCCCGGGAATCGAACCCAGGGCCTTCCAATTGCCGGTTGGATGCGCTACCATTACACTACGGACCTCGATCAATCATAAATCGAAATTCTCCTACATAGGGCAGAAACCAATACCCTGAGAGGGCACCCTCGCAAATCGTGAATATGTGCATTTAACTGCAATGACCACGCAGTATATAAATGAATAGAAACGACGTAAATAAGGAGCGTCTCTGCACACGGGGAAGAGAAATAACGAATAAATGAAAAATGAGGCGAACCGCCCGGGAATCGAACCAGGGCCTTCCAATTGCCGGTTGGATGCGCTACCATTACACTACGGACCTCGATCAATCATAAATCGAATTCTCCTACATAGGGCAGAAACCAATACCCTGAGAGGGCACCCTCGCAAATCGTGAATATGTGCATTTAACTGCAATGACCACGCAGTATATAAATGAATAGAAACGACGTAAATAAGGAGCGTCTCTGCACCGGGGAAGAGAAATAACGAATAAATGAAAAATGAGGCGAACCGCCCGGGAATCGAACCCAGGGCCTTCCAATTGCCGGTTGGATGCGCTACCATTACACTACGGACCTCGATCAATCATAAATCGAAATTCTCAGGGTATTGGTTTCTGCCCTATGTAGGAGAATTTCGATTTATGATTGATCGAGGTCCGTAGTTGTAATGGTAGCGCATCCAACCGGCAATTGGAAGGCCCTGGGTTCGATTCCCGGGCGGTTCGCCTCATTTTTCATTTATTCGTTATTTCTCTTCCCCGTGTGCAGAGACGCTCCTTATTTACGTCGTTTCTATTCATTTATATACTGCGTGGTCATTGCAGTTAAATGCATATATATATATATATATATATATATATGTTATCTATTTGTTTTCATTAATTCTTGCTACTTAATTGCCTGCTTTAATTAAATATTAGTGTTAATAACCATATAATAATTTTTTGTTCTCGTATTGGTTTTTTTGTCTAATTTCATCTCTATACTCTTTTATATTTAGTAATTTAGCAGCCTACAGATTATGTTATCAATTGAAAAAATCTTTAGAGGGCTTTAAGGCCTTTAATTTGAGGTGCCGATTGTGAATTTTTTGCTGTCTATTTAACTCATTACTTTGTAATCTCGTCTATTTTCTGTCCTCCTTGATAATGGAATATATCACGAAGCGCTCGGACTTCGTGTTTCCTTTTCCCTGTGGTTGTTTGCTTATTAATAAGATCACGTGTTATTTTGTGATTTTAGTGCATATATAGCCTATATATATATATATATATATATAGGGTGTCCCCATAAGTCCGGACTCATAGGAAAACTTATTTACAAAAGTAATACATTAGAACTAAGACAAATGTTTCAAATTGATGTCTTGTTTTGGGACTTTTTTTTTGGTTTGCAGGTAGAATAACACGCAATGGCTAATATGGAAGTGAGTTACACTCGTGAGAAAAAGCGGAAATTGTTCTTTTGCATGCTTCTGGCATTAGCCAAAGACAGACAGCTGAAGAATTTCACCGTCGTTGTTGCATGATGTGTTGGAACCGTATTTGGACGAAATGCCGCTGTTTGCAGTGCGACTCGATTTTACTTTTAGCAGGATGGAACACTACCTCACTTTGGCCGTGAGGTGCGACGTTAATTGGATGAAGTTGTCCCTGGGCGATGAATTGGGGCAGGGGACCAATCGAGTGGCAACCAAGATCCCCGGACCTCATACCTCTAGACTTTTTTCTCTGGGGTCACCTTAATTAAGTCTGTGTGTGTTCATTGACCGCCCACGTACCATTGAAGACCTTAAAGAAAATATCCGTGCTGTTTATGCACAAATCACATCAAAGACTTTGTATTACTTTTGTAAATTTAATTTAAAATAAATTTTCCTATGAGACCGGACTTATAGGACACCCTGCATATATATATATATACTATATATAATATATATATATATATATATATATATGGGATTGAACTCAGAATGGTCCCCTGAGGTTCTTTCATGATACACACAGACCGTGCATGGATGCACGGTCTGTATATATAGATATACTGTATATACCAGTGATGTAGTCGAGACCACCAAGTCCGAGACTGAGACCGAGACCGAGACCTGATCCTGTGAGACCAAGATCGAGACCGAGATCAAAGGTTCGAGATCGAGATCTACCTTCCGAGATCGAGACCCTTAAAATTCGAGACCGAGATCGAGATCGAGACCAAGCTCATGCCCTTTCAATTTGTTTTACACTACTATGGAAATTAGACTATGTTAAGTATATTAATAAACTAATAACTACTTTCTCAGATGTAGTGTTTGAATGCAAAAAGTGTAGCCTATAAATTAACAAATGAATATAATATATATATATTACACGTACTTTTTATTTATTTACTTCTTTTATATCTGTTACAGAAGGTTTAATGAGCGTACCCACTACCCATTTGACTTGTGCATTTATTTAAAGCATGATAGGTGCTCAGAAGATCTGCTGAAGTTCGACTTCTGTGGGGCCTCATTATTA
Organism: Bathynomus jamesi; assembly: GCA_023014485.1. NCBI lineage: Eukaryota > Metazoa > Arthropoda > Malacostraca > Isopoda > Cirolanidae > Bathynomus > Bathynomus jamesi. The sequence continues at coordinate 53,999 of JAJOZX010001967.1, forward strand.
TGCCTCCATGGCTAAATACACGCTCAATTGGAGCACTAGAGGCAAGCACTGTTAAAACAGTGATGGCAATATTGGCCAGTGATGGGAATTTATCCCTTTTCTGGTGGCCAAAACTTTATTGGAGAGCAGTTGTCTAAAATATGAAATTCATCGATCTCTAAGAGGTACCGCCGCAACTGTTCCCTGCGGTTTCAAAATCTTCCCAGTTTCAACGTTCTTCTGCTTGGACTGATAGCTTTGATATTTTGCTATTAGTCTCGGAACTTTGGTTTGACTCTGTTTTATTTCGTCATCGCGCTGTGAGAATGACGCTCTCTCTCTGTATCTGCTCATTCTCCGTGCTTGAGTTTCCTGCATAGCATTCCTCCAACACCATTTCTATGAAAAATAATTGACATATCGGTACTATAAACAGAGGCATGGCAATTAGCATAAGGTCTAAATAATATATATATATATTAATATATATATATATATATATATATATATATATAGACGGTATATGACATTAATTCAACATCCACTCAAAACAGGGTGACTGATTAGTGAATACCTAAGTCCCTCACTTTTACAACTTTCATAAACATTCTGAATTGTGTCTGTTTAACCAAGCCACCATCATGAGTATGCCAATAACATGTATTTTCATTACGGTCTCGAGAGGTCTCGAAATGTCTCGGGGAGAAAAACCGAGACCGCGTCTGTCGAGACCGAGATCGAGACCGAGATCTAAATAGCGGAGACCGAGATCGAGATCTGCAAATTGGGTCTCGAGATCGGTCTCGAGACCGAGACCGATCTCGAGACCTACATCACTGGTATATACACAGTGGTGTAGTGCTGTGGGAACGCGTGGGAACGGCGTTCCCTTACTTTTTTTGGTAGACGGAACGGCGTTCCCTCACCATTTCAAATAAATCCGAACTTACAAATCTCTAACGTCATGAAATTTTAATTCCCACCCCTAGAAGAAATATGAGAAAGAATCATTAACTGTTTCATTTCTTTTAGCTTCGACTGAGGCAATGCTAGCCTATAAAGATCTGGTGAAACAGTCACCACGGCGTACCAGTTGTTAACTTTTTTTAGTTAATCATTCCAGTTGTTAGCTATTTTTATTGATCGTACTGGATGTCATATCTAATGACACTGGAAATACTGCATCTTCAACCTTGGAATATATCTTAATATCCAGTGCATATGACCTCAAAATATCCCTGAAATTGGTCAGATTTCAAAAGATTTCCCGGGGGACTTACAGTGCCCCCGGACCCCCAGCTGTATGGGCTCGCCGCGCTCGCCATTGTCCCCCCCCCCCCCCGCATCTGAGTAACACTTTCAAAATGCGTTCCTTCACTTCTTTATTTAGCACTACACCACTGTGTATATATATATATATATTTTAATGTTTTGAGAATTCAAACTATAGTTTAAGAGGAAAGACGAAAAGAAAGGTTTCATCAAGCAGACCATCATTCTACTCATTCACCCATTCACGGTACGAGCAGCTCGCAGCATCATTTTCCAATAAATAGAATATATCAATATACTAATGAGACTTCTGTACGTGTCTCATCACCGCTAAAATCAACACTGTTCTATGTAAACTAAATTCAAAGAATATCTAAATCTGTATCTTGCGTTGTGCAATTTTTGTTAGTTTGTATTGCAAACAACTCTATGTTATTATCAGTCCAGGTCCATGATTCTTCAGAGGAAGATGCACCACGAGTTTGTTTTTCCTCCTCAAGGCAGCACAAATCCACCTGTCGCAATCATATGTACATTCATACTACCACACACACACACACACATATATATATATATATATATATATATATATACACAGGGCGTCCCAAAAAATGTATACACACTTTAACAGCTGATAGCTCAATTGATGTTTCTTTCTTCCAAGTTAAACCCATTAGAATTAATAATGGCAGTCAGACTAAACTTGAACAAAGGAAATTCATTCTAAAATGCTACTGGAAGTGTGAAAACGCAGTTGAAGTGCAAAGACAGTTTAGGAGGGAGTTTCAAACAGATCCACCAACGCGACTTACCATCACTCGAATTAGAGATAAGTTTGAAGCCGATGGAACTGTTCAGAATGTCCACAAGAAGCGTTCCGGAAGACCACGGACATCGACAAGCCCCACAAAGCAAGAAAGAGTACTGGAAACGTATCACCAAAAGTCCAAGAAAATCTGTGCGGCAAGCGAGTCGTGAGGTAGGAATTTCAGAATCGTCTGTCCAACGCATTTTGCGCTGTCAATGGAAAAGTTACATTCCAAGATTAGTCCATGCTATTAATGAAGATGATGATCTGGACCAAAGAGTGGAGTATTGCGAGTGGTACTTGGCACGATGTGGATTGGACGAAGGGGTTTCGTAGAATACCCTCCGCGTTCACCAGACCTCACACCACTAGACTTTTTTTTATGGGGATACTTAAAAGACAAAGTCTACGCTATAAAACCTGCAACAGTCGCTGAATTGAGAGCAGCCATTGAACGAGAATGCACACAAATACCAAACGAAATGTTTCGTGATGTTTGCGATTCCATTGCTTCGCGTTATCAGCAGTGCCTGGACCAGAACGGACGTCAGTTTGAAAACAGGCGTTGACAAAACAATTAAATAATGTCTGTAGATTCTATTACATTTTGAAAATGAAATGTATTTTAATAAACACTGCCTTTATAAGTATTTAAAGTGTGTATACATTTTTTTGGGACGCCCTGTATATATATATATATATATATATATATATATATATATATATATTAGAACGCCCCTACGCCTTGCGCAGTAAAATATCCCCGAAACACAGCCTAGGAAAAGAGTGGGAGGGGCGTGTTTCTAAAACATTGTCTGGTTCTCCCTTAATGTGTGGATACTAAATTTGGTGTAGATTAGCCTAGCCTGACAGGGGTTCCCAAATTGGTGTTCCGCGGAACACAATTTGGGAACCCCTGCAGGGCCTAGCCGTTTGCAGATTAACTTAGACGTTTAAGGGGCTCCCCTCCCAGTCCCTTCAGGTAGGGGGAGGGGACTGAGAGGGGTGGGTTTGGGTTTCCTGGTTCTCCCCTAATGTGTGTACTCAATTTGGTGCAGATTACCCTAGCTGTTTAGGGGTGTATAAACGAACAGATATCATCATCACCATCATCCCATATATATATATATATATATGATGCAAACTCACAAGGAAAAAGGAAAATGATTTCAAGCTCTTTCGTGTATTCAGAAGTACACCTCGTCAGGGAATGACTTCTGAATACACGAAAAACCTTTAAATAATTTTTCTTTTTCCTTGTGGATTTGCATCATTCATTCATTTCACGTGTTTAATTGTGAAATTCATCCCATGCATGTCTCCACATCAGAGTTGGAAATTGGTCACCAACCTTGACCCGTGACCCGTCCAGCACCTAGCCCGTGACCCACTTGACCCGCGACCCACTGACCCCCCAAACCTGCTGACCTAAACAATACAGTGAACCAAACGTTTATTGAAAATACGTCAGAAAGTAAACTTTGTTTCAAAATACAAAATATTCATTTTGGTACACAAATACTGTACAAGCTAATTGAACTTATCGTCTGGTACACATCAGTCTTGAGTAGTTACTGTTTTTATGGTGTAATCTTTACTGCGTAACTGCATCTTAGCTTTTAGTGTAAAACTATACCAGTATGCTATGACAAACTGATGTGTAACTATAATTACAAGCTATAACTCAAAAACATACGAATTTTTAAAATTCGACTGGAAATTTGTGCCCCACAGCGCTGATCCGCCTTGACCCGCTCCCGGGTCAGACGGGTCAACCTCATGACCCTGGACCCACCTCGACCCGTCTTGAATTCACTCCCAAGTGACCCGCTGACACGTTTCCAACTCTGCTCCACTGTTTTCATTCATTTTACTCATAATTTATGTACCTTTTAAGAAGGTTAATTAATCTTTTGTTGCATAGAAGTGTTTCCTTACCGAAATAAAATCAATAATGTGAGCTCTCTACAACCAGGGTTAGGTGACACGCACATTGAATAGGCCTGAGGTAACACGATTATATACAGAATATAAATGAGCTGGGATAACACGGAGCATTGTTGCTTCCAATGGTGAAGAACTACGTACGGAGAACTCATTTTTACACTGACACCCTGTTTGCTTGGCAATGTTGCTGCGAGCTGCTAGTGCCCTGAAATGGACGTATGGGTGGAATGATATATATATATATATATATACACATTAGTGATGTAGCGGATGTCATTTTTTCACATCCGCGGATGTTTGATTTCGACATCCGCGGATGCGGATGTCTACATTTTCGTTATTTTTTAGGATATATTCGAGATTTGTTGTGTTTAACGTATATAATAAGTTATTATATAGAGAGAGCTGTAGCTATAATTAGTATAATTGATTAATTGTACAATAATTGCTGTACTTTTCTCTGAACATATAAAATAATATCAAGCATCTAACTAATATAGAAATCAATTAGTGAATTCGTCTGCAAATAAATTCGTTATATTTTGTCGAGTTTCAGCCACAATTAGAAACCATAATTGTGTTACCAGGATGCGGGACGTGAACCCAACTCAAATGCACCCCACCGACCTCTTTCCCCAACCTCCACCTTATAGAAAGAGATATTTAATTAGCTTGATAACTATTTATATTAAGTTTAAAGTTTTATTAGGCATATTTATAAATGAGTAATTAAAATAAAGTAAACTAAGATGTTCATCGTTTAATATTCAAACTTAATTATAGGAAGGTTATGCTTAAGGAACATTAATTTTTCTGCCTTTTCTGCTGCCAGTCTGTTTCTCTTTTCATCATATATTAATCCAGCACTGCTAAATAATCTCTCGCTTGGTACGTTTGTTGGAGGACAGGCTAAATGTTTCCTCGCAAGTTTACTCAAGTATGGATAGATATTCTGCGTATTTTTCCACCAACTAATAGGATTGTCACATGCAGCCAGGCGTTTTTCTTGGTGATAGCTCTCGATCATTTTTACTACATCTTTTGACATCGCGTAGGTCTCGTCATCGCTGCTTGACTCAAGAAACTGAGAGAGAGATTCTGTGATAGATTTGCTCGTTGAAGGTGTTGGTTCTGTCACTGAAACTTTTATTCTTTTGGTGGGTGGCGAAGCGACAGATTCAAGAGATTGAAGCTCTTCAACTGCTTTGCCAAGTGATGATTTAACTCGTTCTAATGTACTAGGTGAAAATAACTTAGCTTTGTAACGTGGATCTAAGTAGGTTGCAAGAGAGTAACTTCATACAAGAACAGCCTCTCGTCTTGTCGCTTGCATCACTTTTGCGCACAATGAACTAGTTCTATTAATATAGTAGAATTTGATAATTTCCGCTTATTAATGACGTTTTATCTCAACGGTCCACATCCGCACGACATCCGCAGTCCAAAGTGCGGATGCGAATGCGAGAAAATGTGCGGATGTTCCGCGGATGCGGATGTGACCTACATCACTAATATACATATACAGTATATTGACGTCAGGGGGACGTAAACTACACTTGCTCCAACTTTTCTTCTCACTTCTACTTAAGCTATACCTTAGAATGTCTTGGGCATTAAGTGAAAAAAAAAAATATATATATATATATATATGTATAAACCGTTACCGTATAACATGTAATTTGTAGCATGTGAATTCTCACAGACCTCGCGAACTATATATGATAGAAAGGAACTTTTGACTGATTGATTGACTGATTTATTCGAAGTCTGTAAAACCAAAGAGATTAATTGCATTTCTAATTCTGTACGTGAATTCTGTTTTAGGAAAGGGATGATTTATCTGACTTGGATAAACTTGATGGTTCTGAATGGAGGCTGCAGCAAAATGAATAGCCTAATGATAATAAACTAATTTAAAATTGATATATTGCAAATTTCTATCATAAAATAGAGCTAGAGATGCTTTATCTGACTTGGATAAACTTGATGGTCCTGAATGGCTTCATGTTGTCCATTTGTGATGTAATAGGTTTAATCGTACTCTAATGCTCATATGGCTGATGTACAAGAATTAAAGACAGCTCTGTTTCAGACGCTGGGGCTGGATAGCAAAGCCTCATATTTGCTCGAAGTTCGACGTGAGGTGGTGCTAAATGAAAATTAAGTTATTGTGATAAGTGATAATCAACTAAGCCAAACCCAGACAAGTAGTTATGTGTGATTATGTTGAAGATGGCTGACTATATCGTTACGTTAAGATATACATACAAATACCTTAAAATTTACTTACAAAAATGCTAATCCATAATGATAATTCTAATTCACTTAAGGGATCACCTGAAGATCAGGGCAGCCAGCCTCAATTACCAAATGATATCTTCGTTAAAACTAACGAAAATATCACAACTAACCTAACCCATCATCAAGGGCGTACAGTTGACCTAACCGGGCATTCAATTCAATTTAATTTATTATTATATTTGGTACTGTAAAGCAAAAAACAAGAATACATGGGGGCCCTGATCTTCAGGTGATCCCACTTAAGTAATTTTATTCGTACATGTGGCTATAATAGACAATTTTTACAGTAATAAATGTGCCGATTTAGAAAAGTTTTAAACCACAATTGATGAACTGAAGTTGGAGCATGTTAAGAAATCAAATTTTTGAAAAACTGAACGAGGCCTAAATGTACAATAGGATAAAGGGATAAATTTCCAGAGAGATCTGTCAACTAGACCCTACTACCATCTCCAGGACACATGATAGGCCTCACATCTGACATCTCCCTTCCCCATCACAAGACCAAGATTAGGAACAAGGGATAAATTTCTCTACCAGGGTAGTCCTTAATCGGTTGGAAAACAAAGGTAAGTAAATACCTGTTAAAGGTACTTTCCTGTTAACGGGAATACCCTAAAAAAGTTTCTGTTTATGTATTTTTGCTCTCGTCATTTTCGTTTAAACTAACGAAAATATCACAACTTAACGTAACCAATCATCAAGGGCGTACAGTTGACCTAACCGGGCATTGAATTAACCTAACAGGTTAATATTACGGAAAATGCCCGGTTAGGTCAACTGAATGCCTTTGATAATTGGTTAGGTTAAGTTGATATTTTCGTTAGTTTAAACGAAAATGACGAGAGCAAAAATACATAACAAACAGTTTGGTAGTCCCGATAAGTAAGTACCGAATTTATTAATCATTTAAATGAAATTAGTTAATATGTAAGCGATAATCAGTTAGTAGGGGGCCAAAATGTCTTTGTCATCTAAAATCGCAGAAAAAACGTCGCTGCTTTCGGTACGTTGTCGCCATATGAATCTCGCAAGATACAAGTCCAGATGATGGCGGGTGGTTCCATTGTGTTTCCTGTTACGCCATTTGGCGCTGCCCCACATCCTTTCAATGTTTTGAGTATGGACTCCACTAGTGGGATCCACGAAGTTGAAATGATTAACCTTGAAGTGCTCAAAACCAGCACAAGTCAACTGAATGCCCGGTTAGGTCAACTGTACGCCCTTGATGATTGGTTAGGTTAAGTTGTGATATTTTCGTTATTTTAAACGAAAATGACGAGAGCAAAAATACATAACAAACGGTAAAACTTTTTTTAGGGTATTCCCGTTAACAGGAAAGTACCCTGTTAAATTTTCCCAAATCACCTTAGCCTCAATAATAGGTTCTCTACAGTAGGCCTACTTTATAACGAGTTCATCTATGGTAAAAACAATGGCGTAACTTAGTATTTACAGTATATAGGCAGCACTAGCCTATAAACTTAAGGTGTAATTTGGTAGTTAGGCTTGTTAGAAACCTTTAGCAAATTAAAATACTTAATTTTATTATGACTGTCTACTTTTACTTTTACTTTCTCAATCGTTTTACTTAGTAATTAAATTTATACACTACAAACAATGATGCGTAACCTAATTTTGTAAAACATTTAAATTCACAGCCAGGCAAATAGGCCTTTGTAGCCAACGATAGGCTTAACTTCCATTAATACATATAGGTAAAACTGTACTATCCAGAGAGTGTTCGGAGACGAGGGTCCATAGAGCCCCAATTACTAACCTAACCTAACCTAGCGTAACTTTAATCTAACCAGATTTAGCCTAATCTAACCAAATTTAACATATTACCAAGCTGTTATAGGCTCTGTTTCCGAACACTGTCTGGATAGTAAAATTTTGCTAAGTTTGGCTTATACAATACAGTATATTTATTTCAATAACATAAAGGGGTGGTTGGAACTGGAAACAGATTTATTGGCCTGTGAGATAAATTTGAATTTAAAATATATTCCATGCAGAGTTTAAGTTTTATCGAGAGAGGAAGGGTTAATCATTAAGACAATAGGCCTATTTGCTGAATGATGTAGGGATTTACAGTATAAGCTAATTGAATTTTATACTTACTGAATCCATTTGTCAAATGATTACGCCCTACACCGTTATCTCTTTGGATGGTACAAATAATTTTGTAAAAGTGTGTATGGGACAAGGCCTAGCTTTATTACTTTTAATAATAATAATAATAATAATAATCATAATGAGACGTATGGAAACGTGTGTAAGGCCCACTACAGAGGGTCTAGCTGTAGGCTTAGCTTAGTTTATAGGACGATTACAATTGACCTTTATCGAAAATGATTACTGTAATTTAGGTAATTATGACAGTATTAAAAATTTTCATTAAAATTTTAACACTTGTTAATGGGATATTGTTGTAAGCCTACGCCTATATGAACACTGGCCAGTCAGTGAACCAAAGACTATTTAACAAGATATGAAACTCACGATACTTTGTTATTTAGAGGATTATTCCACCAAATGAATTTAGGTACTCGCCACCTAGCGTATGGAGTGATAACTACAATCTGCAGAAAGGCATACAAAGCCAGCCTATAGCTAGTTAGACTAAAGCCTACTGTACTTATATTTAGTCAGATCACGCTTGTACAAAATTTCATACTCTGTGAAACTGAAGAAAAGACAGAATAAATTTACAAAAATACCACAACCATCAAAATTTTGAGCTTCACACCCAGAGCCAGTGAAACCAAATTTGTGAAGCTACACTCAAAGTGGCTCTTGAGCTTAAAGTGAATATTAAGGTCCTACTGGCTTAAACTTCCTGTTCAAAATAGCTCGTATGATATTTTTTTTGATGGGGTTGTTTAACCTCATTCGCAACGTTTCTAAGATCATGTGACGGAGGGACCTACAGCTTTATGTGGAATCCGAACCACGAGTCGCTACATAATCTGGACGCAGAGGACGGTCTCCCATCCAACTGTTCTCCATATTTAACTTCGCTGATTGACGGGGAGCGGTATTACGACACTGGCCTCTTTTGTATGAAATTATTTGCATGTTATATAATGCTAGTGTGGACCAATTAAATATAGATAGGCTTTGAGGCATACTCCCACGATTTACAAGTTTATTAAACAGGATAAATTTTTGGCGAATTTCCAGAATCGAGATAAGTTTCGGAGACGGAGTTCATAACAGCTTTGTAATATGTTAAATTCGGTTAGATTAGGCTAGGCTAGGTTAGGTTGGTTATGTTAGGTTAAGCTGGTTAAGTTTGATTAGTAATTAGGGCCTACGGACTCTTATCTCTGAACTGTCTGGATTCTTGAATTTTACGAAACTTTTAAACTTATCACATTTAGCTTTGACAGAACACAAGTTTATATCAAAGCCTACTACAGTATATCCAGTCAGGCTACGCTTGTATAAAATTTCATACACTTTTGTGGAATCGAGGAAAAGCCAGCGAGACCAAATTTGTGAAGTGCATTCAAAATCTAAGGGGCTCGTAAACTTAAATATTAAGGTCACGCTGAATTAAAATTTTCTGTTCAACATCGTTTGGCACGAAAATATTTATATGCTATGATGCGAGCGTAGACCAACTATAAATAGGTTCGTAATCTTGCCTATACAGTATGCCTAATTTACCAAATGGTAACAATATTTCTATAAATATGAAACTATAACAATATACTGTATATTACGAGTAAAATATCACTGAAGTTGACGGATTTTGCCTGGTGATTTAGTTCCGCCAAACACTAGATGCCAGTAGAGAAAGGAAAAGAAAAGCTAGCTCAAATGTGATCGGAACTACGGGTCTTGCTATAAATAGTCTTTGGTTGTCTATCACCCACGGTAAGCTAGGCTACTTATCACAAGATTTAATAATTCAGCATCTCAGTTGTAAATATATAAGTAAGCCAAGTTAGTAAATTATATAACTTCTCACGCCTCAAGTTAAATAAAAATATGGCTTAAAAGGGGGGTGAAAAACTAAGATTGTTTTGCATAATAATGGACCTTATATGTAGGCTTGATGTAAAGAGTATCTTTTATTACGAAAATATATGTATTTATGGCAATTTTTGTGGCAATAGCCTCATAATGAATTTTCACCAGTTCAATTTAAGCCATAGCTATAAACCTATCTAGACTGTCCGTGTGCGAACTAAAACACTAGGTGAAAGCCAGCTTTTCGAATAAGATTTTCTTTTTATACTTTGAACCTACCATAGGTCTAGGACTTTATAAAAATAGATGAACTTAAACTATGCCTCTTCAATGTTGTGTTGGATGACGCTCGGGGACAGGCTTAGCCCATTTATTAAAATAGGCTGAGTAGAAATTCCTTCAGATGTCGATCATGTAGCTTCTGAAATCAATATACAGGGTGTATATCATAGGAAAAATAATGAAAAAAGGCAAAACAAAAGCTTTTATTTACAGAACGTGCTCAATATGTCCACCATTGTTTTCAATACACAAATTCAGACGTGATACTCAGTCAGCAAGCATACTGTGAATAATGTCAGGAGTAATGGTGTTACATGCCCCAATAATGTGCTGCCGCAAATGTTCAACACTCCTAATTTTCTCTGCGTATATCAGCGCTTTCAAGTGGCCCCAGAGAGAAAAATCTAGTGGCGTGAGATCCGGGCTTCTAGCTGGCCATTCCACAGGCCCTCGACGTCCTATCCAATGACCAGGGAATTGTTGGTACGGGTATTCCCTTACTTGGGTGCTGTAATGTGCAGGAGCGCCGTCTTGCTGGAACCATGTTGGGAAATTTCCTTCTTCGTTCAAGACACTGGGAAATGCTTCTTCCTCGAGCATACGTAGGTAGGTGCCCCCAGTGACATGTTCATCGAAAAAGAGGGGGCCTATGATGCGATCCTTCCAAATGCCACACCATACCATCACCCGAGATGCACCTTGTTCCTTTGAAGAGGTATACCAGTGAGGGTTGTTTTGAGACCAGTAGCGGCTGTTCTGTCGATTTACCTCACCATTTCCATAAAAAACAGCATCGTCACTGAACAGAATGGTGGACGGGAAATTGGCATCCCGAGCATAAGAAAAATATGAATTATGGTTTGTAGAAATAGAAAAATATGAATTTCTCCTATGATGCCGGACTTATGGGACACCCTGTATAATTAACAGTTGCATCTTGGAACACTTAGGAATGCTGTATTTTTGTCATAAATGTCAAAACTATTTCTAATTTTACAAGCCTATTTTCTTTATATTTTTCTTCGCAACATTCTTGATTTTGTCTGAGGCACGAAGTACCAAGAGTACCAAATAAATTAAAAAACTTTTAAGAATATTAAATAAAGTGGATATTTTGTTGAATTTCAATCATCACAATGTGGAGTGAATGTTGTTCTCTCGCACTGACCCATTTGGTGTGGAGGGGGCTCACTGCCGACTACCTAACTTGTCAACCAAACAACGCGGTTCGCGATTACAACGCCCATCATACGAGTAGTTACGTGTTTGATATACTAGTCACACTCTCTCCCAGCTCTTATACCATTAATGCTTCCTCTCTCCTTGGTTTCTCAGACTACATATCATCCATCCCTGCTACACGTCTCTCAAGGGAGACTCCACCGAACTCGTCGTGGTGACGAATTGGCACTTCGATAGAGCAGACTGGGATGATCTCCATAACTTTTAGGTCACTATTCTTCCCTCTGGTTTTCTAACTTTTCAAATAACTTTCACCGCCACAACATTGCTGAGATCATGAAGGTGGGTACAAATGAATTTATCCTCCATAAAACCACCACGAAGCAAACTTCCGGCAATTATTCAACTAGTCTTGTGCAGCCTGCAGACAAAAGGAAATAGCATTTAAAAGGTACCACACCTCCAGAACCCTTTAACCTGCAAATTACTATTTTCACGCAGTATATCATTCCAAAATGGTAATCGCATAAACAAAATCCAACTTTCTCAAACTTGCTTCTATTCTTTACAAACTCTTCCGCGTATCTACATCTACATGGTTTTCTTCTTGTTGAAAAAATGCCAACATTCATTCCATATCAAAAAAGCGTACTCTCTCAGCTCCCGCAAATTACGGACCAGTTTCTCTTACTTCAATCATTGGGAGCACATTTGAGTCTCTAACATGACTAACCATATTATCAAACATCTCCATAAAAAACACTTATCCATAACTAGCAGTATGGCTTCATGTCCGCTCTACTGTTGTCTTTTCTAACTAGGGAGCTTCACCAGACATGGATAAGCACGGAGAACGTACGCATGCAATAGCACTAGACACATGAAAAGCTTTCGACAGAGTTTGGTAGCGTATTTCCTTTCTAAACACCATCGTGTGGTGGTTTAGAAAATTAGTAGTAGTAAAATTACTAAGTTTATAGCTTTAAATATTGGCAATAAATTCCAGTCAAATGTGCCATCTCTTCACATTACAGTCTTGGCGTGCGCAGTATGCTGGGAGCGTGCATGCCATTGTCACAGTTGCCGCAATACATAATTTCTGTATATCAAAACTCGATTCATACTCCAAACTTATGCTTTATAGAAAACACTGCTATGGCGTACTTTTTCCACATCATACAACCTAGATAGAGTTAGTTTCAACCCTTGTGTCTGTTTTCTTCCGTTGACAGGGGGAGTCGATAGACAAATGGACTGTGTTGTAGTCTATCCTTGCATATGGTTATATACTCGTAATTATACGAGGGCCTCGTTAGTACGTTCAGCTTCTATATCCTTGTCAGTGATGCTACGAGCTGTTCGTGCCCTGAATGGGTGGAGCGGTGGTTTGTGTAAAACAGTGAAGCTTGTTCTTCCACTTGATTAAGCTATATATATATATATATATACTGTATAAAGTTTTTGAACAACGGCAACGGCAATCCTCATTTGCAGGATTTGGTGGCGAAGGTAAATGATTTTCGCTCTCCTGCCCTCGTAGGCAGCCACGCATGGTTGGTCAGGGACTTTGCATAAGAATCTGTTCAGTTGATTCTTGAAATTATTCAGGTTTCGTATTCTCAGGGTATTTTGCATCCTCGTTTTCAGTGTCAGGAATCGTCAGCGACCCACGTGGAATGCACGGAACCGCGGCGCAAGGTAGAGGGCAGGGAGGGCGCAAAGAAGGGGCCGATAGAGAAGGGTGGGAAAGGGCCGATAAAGAAAAAGGGTGGGAAGGGGCCTACTGATGGCGCAAAGAAACCAAAGGATGTAGCTGCCGGTTGGGGTGGGTCGGGTGGTGTAAGTGCGGCTGAGTCTATGGGTGGCGACGGGTATCGAAAGGTCTCGAGCAAGAAGGCTGCGAAGCCGAAGCCTGAGACCCCAGTTGCCCCTGTCAGGACCTCCAACCGCTTTAGTCTCCTGTGCTCGAAGGAGGAAGACACCGTTTTGATTGGGGACTCGCAGATCAGGGGCCAGGAGAAGTACTTTGCTTCTGCAAACCGGGACAGGAGGAAGGTAAAGTGCTTACCTGAGCGGGGAACAGCGCACTTAAGGAAGGAGCTAGAGAAGCTGCGCGTGGCTAGTCGGAGGACTGCGATCGTTGTCCACGCTGGTGGCAACAACCTGTTTCTCAAAGGCAGTAGGGTAGGTTTTACAGAAGGGATCATCACTGAGATCGTCTCTTGCGGATGATCTAAAACTGAAGACAGACAGGGGAATGTTGATGGGTATTTTACCGCGGATGAATGCCAGTGACCATCAGTAAGGTCATTGGCATCAACAAGAGGGTGCAAGACTTGTGCGTCCCACTGGGCGTGAGGTTTGTTGACCCGTTCGACGCGTTGTTCAGGTAGGTGGGACCTGTATCAGAGGGATGGTGTCCACCTCAATGTTAAGGGTAAAGGTGTGATAGGCACGCTGCTTGACCGGCACCTATACCGTATGGTGAGGTCAAGCCCGGGGATTGATGAGGGGCCCCCACCAGGGAGAGATGACGTTGAGCCGGTGGCGGACGTACATTCAACTGAAGGGTGCGTCCATGTACAGGTGGGTGACCCTCCTTCCCCGTTGGAGGCCCCTCGTTGGTGAGTGGCTCGTCAACTCCCAACAGCCCTGGCTGTTCGGAAAACGGGTCGGGCTAGGGGACGGTCTGAATAGGGAAGGCTCCCTCCGTGCAGTGCTTTTTAATGCTAGGTTGATTAGGAATAAGTTTTCCGAGCTACGGGCGCTCTTAGCATCAGAATACCAGGATATCGTTGCAATCACCAAGTCCTGGATTCATACTGATCGTAGGGACAACGTTGGGGAGTTCGAGATTCCTGGGTATAGAATGTTTCACAAAGACCGCACCCGTGGGGAGGGGGGTGGGGTACTAATATACGTCAGGGACACGTTGAGTCCGGTTGACTGCCAGTTCCAATCGGAACGGGAGCTGCTTGGCGTCGATCTGAATGTGGGAGGGACGAACTATAGGCTAATCTTGGTGTACAGACCTCCGCATCTCCTCGAAGATGATACATCCCTACACCGAACTCCGTAGCCTGCTAGGGGACAGGGTGTGTGTAGTTTTAGGAGATTTCAACTGTCGCGGCATAAACTGGGAAGACAGGACTGCTGATGCCGAAGGGAGGAGGGTCAATGGGCCTACACGAGGCGAAAGCGTTCTAGACTTAGTATTCACGACCGAAGACAACATCGTCACTGGCGTCACCGTTGACGAATCGTTGGGCGGGAGTGATCACGGTCTGATTAGGTTCTGTGTCTGCGTCCCTCGGGTGAAGCGTAGTGAATCTAGAGGCAGTAAGCTTGATCTTCGGCGGGCGGACTTTGTTGGCTCCTGGATAGCGTAGGTGAGATGGGGTTAGAGGTCGATGGCGATGTTGAGGAAGTATGGAGTGCATTCCGGGACCAGTTTATGGTGCTGCAGTCTGCTGCCATACCCTCAAAACCGGTCACCCGCTGCTCAACGCAGCATAAGTGGTTCAGTCGTGACATCGCTTCGGCTATCCGAAATAGGAAAGCTGCGTATAGGAGGGCGAAGGCCAATCGTTCCCATGAGAACACTGAGTCGTATGTCCGCCTGTGTAGAGAAGTGAAGGCGAAGGTTAGGCTAGCGAAACGTAACGAAGAACTCCGGGTGGCAAGCCTCTGCAAGGGGAACCCTAAGGAGTTCTTCAGTTATGTTAATAGTAGAAAGCCCATTAGAAGCATGATAGGCTAATGTGCTGAATGAGTACTTTGCGGGAGTGTTCACCAGGGAGGACACCCGCGTCATCCCCGAGCCAGGCGTCAGGCACGAAGGTGCTGGCCTGGATAGTGTTCGGTGTACCGCGACAGTCGTTGCCGATAGAATAGACAAACCGCGTTTAAGGCTCCTGGGCCAGACCAGTTCCTCTCCAGAGTGTTGCAGGAGGTGCGCGACCAGGTGGCTCCCCACCTGGCTACAGTCTTCAACAAATCGTTGGAGACGGGACAGGTGCCTGGTGACTGGTGGGAAGCCAACGTGACCCCTATCTTTAAGAAAGGGGATCACGAAAGTCCAGGGAACTATCGTCCCATTAGTCTCACTTCAGTTGTAGGTAAATTATTAGAGGGGATAATAGCGGATAGGATCGTTGACCACTTGGATTCGTACAAGCTGCTTGGTGATTCCCAACAAGGGTTTAAACGGCATAGGTCGTGTCTCACCAACTTGCTCGAGTTTTTCCACGTCATGTTGGGTGAGTATGATAAGAGTAGGGCGATTGATATACTTTATCTCGACTTTGAGAAAGCCTTTGATAAGGTACCTCACCGCTGGCTAATGGCCAAAGTGCGCGCACTGGGTATTGGTGGGGAAGTAGATAGGTGGATTGAAAACTGGCTGAAGAATAGGCGGCAGAGGGTTGTAATTAAATGGGCTAGTTCGGGTTGGGCCTCGGTCACTAGCGGGGTTCCTCAAGGTTCTGTTTTAGGGCCACTGTTGTTTATCATTTACATAAATGATAACGACGGTGCCATCGTCAGTCGGATCGCCAAATTCGCTGATGACACCAAGCTTTGGGCCAATGTTGGGACGCCCGAGGCGATTGAGCAACTGCGTGCGGACCTTCGTAGGATAGGAGAGTGGTCCGAAAAATGGCAAATGCCGTTTAACTTGGGTAAATGCAAGATCATGCACATTGGCTATGTCAATCCCAAGTCGGACTACTCCATGTTGGGGAGTAATATCGAGGCGAGTGATTTGGAAAAGGACTTGGGTGTGCTAATTAGCAGCGACCTTAAGTTTACCAAACAGTGCGTAGAGGTGGAAAAGAAAGCCCAGAAGTTGTTGGGTTATATCAGGAGGCAATTTCGATTTCGGAACAAGGAGATTGTGCTCTCTCTGTACAATTCTCTGATTCGGCCGCACCTGGAGTATGCTGTGCAGTTCTGGTCGCCCACTCTCAGGAAAGATATTGAGAAGCTGGAGCGAGTCCAGGCGAGGGCCACAAAGTTAATCCCCTCCGTTAGGCATATGGGCTACAATCGACGCTTACGCGCCCTGAATTTGTTCGCTGGGAACTCGGAGGCTGCGCGGTCAACTCATCGAGGTTTTCAAGTTCTTACGCGGGTTCAACAATGTCGATTTTAGAAGCATGTTTAGTTTAAATGATAACTGAACTCGCAACAATGGTTGGAAGTAGGATTTGAAACGGTTTAGGACTAGTGTGTGTGGGAATTACTTTACGTATAAGATCTGTGACACGTGGAACAGGTTACCTTCAGAAGTTGTGAACAGTTCTGTGGATCTGTTCAAGAAAAGGTTAGACTGAATCTTCCACACTATTTGAGGGTGACAGAATTTTCCCTGGCACCCGTTGCCATTGGTACCTCTTCGGTATAGGCCGCAAGGCCTTTTGAGGTACTACTTTTCTTTGTAACCCCTTGTAACATATATATAAGAAAATTTTCCCAAGGGCCAACATGGTTTATATTATATAATCTTTGAATCACAGAACTTTGCACTTCAAAATAAGTCCCATTATTATAGAAGTAGCCTACTGTAGATTTTGACACAAAACCTACACTCAAGATGTTGGTAAATTAATTAAAACTCAATTAATAACGAGCAGCTTTTGCACGGGCATTATGAACTGAAAGAACAATTTAGCATGAAGGAAATAAGCTTTCAGTAAAATTTTGCCAATGTTCAATTAAATTTATTTTTCGGACTGTCACTGTCAGAAAATCTAGAAGAGGAAGAGCCATTGTTATCCCAAAGCGATACAATGACTCGGCTGATTACTGCAGCATTGCTTGGATATATACAGTATATACTTTAACCTAATATATACATCTCGTAATTGTAGGGTCACTGAAAAATTGTCATTTATTTTAGAGCCAATTTTCTGGGTGGGTCTCTCGTGGCATCATTTTGCCATCTTACCATTTATATTTTGGTAGTTTGGTAGTCTAGATACAGGATTGTTGCACCGTGTAATGGTGCAAGGTTTAGAAAGAAGGCCACAAATAGTGCCCCCTTTTTTATTTTTGCTAATTGAAGCCTAAAGTAGGCCCGCGTCGAGTCGACAACCCTGAGGTAGGACCGAATAGGACCTCCAGTCCATAAAGTCTGTTTTATAACAGGCTATAAGCAGGGGCGGATCAAGATATCGCGAGGCCCATGGCCAGCGTTCCCCTCGGGCCCCACGACACCAAAGAGTATCGATGACCTGACCATAGTCATGATTAAATCACAAATCGAATTTAAAACTGGAGTTAGGCTTATAAAAACTTCAATGATCACAACATAACATAACAAAACATTGAGGGAAATAAATAAGTAAAAAGTCCCATAATTAGTAATCAAGATGCTCACAGAATTACTGTAGTTCCCATATGAATATAAAATTCTGCCTGCGCTAATGAAACAAGACTGCCACATAATACCTGCAGAAACGTTTCTAAAGACTAAATATTTGTGTTCACCAGACAAGCGGCAAGCGGCGTCAAGTTAGTCGTACATTCGTTTGTTCACTTTTTTCAGTTTTCTTACTAAACAGAAGAAAATTGAGTCATTTTGCAAAGGTTTTATCGCGTTTTGTATGACGCTCAGATTATACTTTTTGAGAAATTTTTCTCCACTATTAGCTTTGCTATTTTATTCGTTTATTTGTCAAGAAATGAATATGTTTTTCATTTCAGCATTTAAAGCGCGGGGTCCTGGGCCATGGCCTACCTGGCCCTTGCGTTAATCCGTCACTGGATATAAATTAATTAAGGTAGCCCTTCAGAACTTGGCTGTTTGAGTCTCCAGCTGGGATTCCGAACCCAAACTAAGAGAAAAAATAACAGTCATAGGTGTGAGAGGTTTAATTCTTTCATAGGTGACGAACAAGGTGTTCCCAAAGGTGTTCTAAAGAGATTATGTCCCGGCTTTTGGGATCTCGGGGACAAAACAGCTTCTTTTGTCTCTTCTATTGATTGATATATTAATGCTGTGTTGGCACAAAACAGTGGGAGATAATGATTTTCCAAGGACGAATTCAAGAAAATTCAGACCACCCTCAGTGAACACAAGGCCAGTCTTTCAACATTCCTAATCGTCACAAGTACCGTACTTGCATTAAAACCACCACCTTTAAATTTGGCCTGCAAACACGATTTTTAAATAGTTCGATTCGAAGTAAATTGATTGTTATCTTCGCTTTGCATTGACGGATGTAAGCAGGGATTTTCACTGAGCGCTTGTTATAGTTAGGTTTATGCAAATAACGCTGAAATATTCTTGTGGAAATGACATCGTTTACGATGTTTACAAGCCTTGTAAGTGAACTGGACATTTCCTGGCAAACAAGAGTTCCTTGTAATCGTCCTGTAATCACTGGTTACTGACTTTTGCTGTCTTGGTTAATGGTTATCTTTACGTTCAATAGTCGGACGAAAACATGAGATGATATGAGACGTTCCATTTGCAGACTTCTCGATCCTTTTATACATAAACACATGTCCAGTCACATGACCAAGAGTAAATAGGAGTATAGCACGAGCGTCAAATGTACAAGGCATTTTTAACAATTTGAGGACTTTCGGGCACGACACGTTCTGTTTGTAACTCGAGCACAGGCTTTGCATCGGCTTACAATCAATTTTTGTGGGTGCTCCTCGCAATTCCGTGCTGGAGCTAATCTTATATCCAGTTCTACCTCTTATTTATATTGTCTAAATTGTCGATAAAATTTAAGTCTTGTATTAAGTATTACGGTACCTCTGGTATTAAGTTTTATGGTAATATGTCCCATATTTTGTAGTTACGCCTTAAAATCAGTTTTCTTCTAGGTCCTAGTTTTTAAGAAAATGAAACGGTTTTCATTTTTCATGGAATACTTCTTTACTTAAAGTAGTTCTCTTTACAAAGCTGCGTGTTGTAAAATAACAGTGATAAACCGTACTTAAACTTCGGTAACAATTGTCTTCTGTCAATTGTCAATTTATCTTTATCTGCAATTTGTCAACTGTCAATTTATATTTATCTACCAGAGCTGGTGTCACATCTGATAGCATCGCCGGAATGATGTTACAATCGATGATATTGCCGTCTGACGTGCGATACTTCAAATAACGATTGAACTTGAAATATTGTAAGGCTCAATATCACTACTGTGTCACCGATGCCATTTTTCGCCTATTAAACAATTTGGTGATCGCTAATCGATTTACACACACACACACACACACATATGGGTTGGACAGAATAATGGAAATACTCGCATTTTCGATGCTATATTTTCTGGTATCATTACTGGCATTATGTACTTTATTAAATTAATATGTAACTGCATATAATATTGAGAACATCTTCTATTTTAATATGTTCATATTGGTTTTTCATGTTCTTGTAGAATAAATAAAAATATGGTGCTTGGAAAAAATGTTACTAACTGAAAGGGGCATGATAGTAGGAGCCCGTTTGATTGGTGTCTCAATATTGAAAGTCGCGTGATTGTCCCTGCACCTTGAGGAACAGTCCCATAGTTATGAATGCATGGAAGGAAATAAAAAAAAAACTACACCACATAAGCACAGAATTGTTCCCATTAGTCTCCCCAACTCGAAATTCATTAGAACTTTGGTACTGGTTGCTGTTAAAATAGGCTTTACTACAGTTCCCATAACATAGTTATGACTGACACTGGTCTTTGCGGACTATTGTTAAATTTTGAACAAAAAAGTTTTGATGCAACAGTCTTTGATTGATTCTTCACAGCTCATAATTATCATACAAGGTTCTTCTGTCGCATTCGCTGTGTTGCTTTACGCTCACTATATTCTATATTTGATGTTCTTTTTTTATTATTTTTGCATGTATTCATAACCTTGAAGACTGTTCCTCGAGATACAGGAGCAATTATGTGACTTTTATTACTGAAACACCAACCAAAGGGGCTCCTACTATCATGCCCCTTTCACAGGCACTAACATCTTTTCCAAGCGCTATATTTTTATTTATTTAAAAGAACATGAAAAACCAATATGAACATATTAAAATAGAAGATGTTCTCAATATTATATGCAGTTAAATATTAATTTAATAAAGTACATAACGCCATTAATGATATCAGAAAATACAGCACCGAAAATGCGTTTCCATTATTCTGTCCAACCTCTGTATATATGTAGAGAGAGAGAGAGAGAGAGAGTGTGTGTGTGTGTGTGTGTGTGCTCAAAAGGGTGGTTCAAAAGAACAAATTTCCTTTCTCCACAAGGGTATTTTTATTCCTTTATACATAACAAAATCACAGAAAATATTTTCCCCAAGAAACCGTATTTAGGGGTCGCCCCACGTGGAATCCATAAATCAGGGGCTCACGCAGCAGAAAACAGTTATGCACTTGAAAAACTATGACATTAGAGCCGCCTTTGATGGAGTGGGGAGCTTCTTTCGGTGGTTTGCCACCAGTCGAAGACGGAACTGTTTCTGCTCTTCGTCCTTCGTCAGCGTGTTGTATTTTTGGATCAGGCTGATACCCCGTTCCGCCGTGTCGTTTACTACTTCGATCCGAGAGGACCGATCCCGAAGTTCGTTGAAAAAAAGGATCGTCCGTCCACTGTCCGGGGGGGGGGGTTCTCCAGAAAGGATTGAGATTTCGCTTTTCCTCCTTACATCAAAGAAGGAACTGGTCCTTTTAGTGACAAGGTCCTCCAACTTCATGTCTTCCACTTCATCCTTGATCTCTAGACGTCGAGGAGGGCCGGGTAACCGCGGACGCTGTAGGTTCCGGAGCATCCTTTCCTTTGTCGCCGTGGTCACTCGTTCGTCGAAAAAGGCTAGGGCAACCAGGTGCTCGGAGAGAAACCAAAGATGCCTGGAAAAGGCCGCGGACGCTTTACTGGCCACAGTCTGATTTGGGTAAGTCTTGAGCAGAGACAGAAGTTCGATGTCGTTGTAGGGGGCTCGAGTTCCAAGGGACGCTTCGTTCCATTGTCTGATGTAAACGAGACTAACAAACAGAGCGAAGTCGGTTATGTTCCTGGCTTCTCGTGATGTCAGCTTGAATTGAGCTTGGAAAAGGAATATCTTCAACTCATAAATTCCTTTCCCCATCCAACGAGCATGGTGTGTTGGGCCGGGAGCTCGAAATGACTCGTTCCCAGTTCCTCCGCCAAGGAACAAGAGAGATAAGCGCAAGAATTCTTGATAATCGTCCCTTGGTTGCTGCGCTTCCAGTGCATGTGGCAAATAATCCAGCATCTCTTTACGCAATCTGCTCAATTACGGATCCTGGAAGAGTTCGTCGGTTGCTGCAACACACGCATCTTGATTTATCGATGGCCATTGTTTCTGAAATCGCTTGAAGAGTCCGGATTCTGGACCTCCAGATGGACCGAAGATACAGGAGAAGACGTCGGACGCATGATTTCCATGACATGGTGACGGCAAGCAATCCAGACCAGTTCGGTTCCTAGAGCTTCTTCGATTCTGATGCAAGCTCCTTTGTGAAGCCCTGTGTTGCTGGCTGTCGTATCAAATACGAGTCCTTTGATTTGAGACCCGAGATTCCATTTCTCAATTGCTTCAACACAAGCATTCGCCTGAGACTCCCCAGTACCTTTGTCCATCTTCGGAATTCCCCAAACCTTCTCGTGGCCGTTTCCAGTGACAAGGACAGCATTTCTATCAACGCTTGCCTTGGATCCGTCGATATCTGGCAATAGTTTGCCATCCCAGTGTAAAAGAAGAGGTCCCTCCAAAGAAGATTCCTGGTCTTCTGCTGCTGCCGTTTCCTGTCTTCCTTGTCTTCTAGACCGCCTGATTGAACTTCGGGAGAGTGTGAGCTCTGAAAGATTATGTCCAAGCGCCTCAGCAACGGCTCCAGCCACAAACACAGCTCCGCGATCTGGAAGATTGACGCGATCCAAGGCGCCGACGACTTTGGGCGAGTTGAAGATATTCATAAGTCTCTTTGGCGTTGAGGAAGCAGCAGCTGCCGCAGATGTTGACGCAGAAGGTCTATATTCGTCTTCGCTTTCAGATTCCCGAGAAGATGATGTGGAAGAAAGTTCTGCTGTTGCCCCCGTCCTGGATTTGGTTTCCCTTCCTTCGTATCTCGCTTTTGCCATCCTTTCTTTTTCTTCTCGTTGTCTCTCTGCTTTCTTTTGCAGGCGTCTTTTGGTCAGCCCAACTCATGCTACAGGAAAAGACGTCTTCTCATTGCTTCCGAAGGAATTCCCGGTCTTCCTCGTTCTTGATTACCGACATTGCATCTTTTGTAGATATATCAAACAGCTCTTCCAGATCACCTTTGAACACTTCCTCGTTCATTCTGTCACTTTTTCGTTGTCGAGTTCGGTGCTTCTTGAGGGCTAGATGCTTCTCGTGCAGCTTTGACAGTTTCCGGACACACGAATCTATCCGTTTGGAAGGAATTCTGGCGCGCTGCCATACAGCGACAACTGCTTCACCGGCCAACTTGTAACTCGTGGGCAGGGTTCTTCCTTCATCCAGGTGGTTGTACTGGGCCAGTCGGAGCACGTCCAGTACACGGGGTAGTCTTGCTGTCGATAACTGAGAGTTCGGCCTCCCAAGGAGCCAGTTTTCAGGCGCAGATCTCCTACTAGACGACGTCATAATCACTTCTAAAAAGAAAAAAAACGAAATGCTTAGTATGGGGCAACCCCTAAATATCCACCAATCAAGCTCAAATTCCACACACAAGTAAGTCGACCCTAGTGGACAAAAACAAGGCATGTGGAGAAACGATTCGACCAACATAGTGTTTTACTATAATATTTTGGACCACCCTAGTGCTCACATACGCATAATGTATTGCGCGTCCGATTGCAGTTGAAACTCTCTCAGTAACAGTAGTGACAGCGCATACCTGTTATCAGCTTGGCCTTGATGCTTGATAAGTGCGATCCACGTATGGATTAAAGCTATTTTAATGAAATTGATAGATTTTCCCACAAACTACGGCTTCTCTGCCCCAAAATATTTTAATGATTAAACTTCTGTTTTGTCAGTAATGTTTTGGGTGTTTAATCATTTTCGTAACTCATGTGATGGAAATTCAGAAGTTTAGGCTTTACGTGGAATCTGAACCATCTAAGGGTCATTACATCACCTGAACGCGGTGAACGGTCCACCCATGAAACTAATGAACGAACCAAACGTGTCTTAATCTTGTTTATCTAACGGGAAGCGGTGTTGCGACGTAGTCAGTCATAGCCCCCCTAGTTGTCGATATACGTTACTTTGTTTATTTTTATCCAACCTGACTCGCAAACGCGTATCATATGGGCTGATGTCCAATCATTAAGATTGTTGACCCTGTAGGAAATCCGACCAGGAGTGGCTATCGCGCTGTATTACAGTGAAATGTCTGGTGAGTCAGTCTACATCATCAACTGAAAGAGCGAAACTTTAAACTTTGGGAAGGAGAAAAGTTATTTTTATTTATCCAAAATAGAAACGGAGGCAGGGAATAGAGGGATCGAGTAGGGGTGAATGCTACACAAAATTATCTAAAAGATTCGTCAGGTGTTTCGAACACGTGGAACCATTTTGTCGAAGAAACGCCGCACGGCAAAATCCGAACCTCTACATGTTTTGCGGGTTAACAACATCTGATTGACTTGACATAAAATCGACAAGTTATTGTGGGCTAGAATAAATTAAATTAGGTTGTTAGTTTTTTAGAGTGCCGATGTCATGTTTTGTCGATTCGATGGGTATAGGTGCGGAGTTTCGTCCCTCGAAATTGAGATTTATATCGAGAACTATTATTATTGGTAATTATTTTATTGGCAAATTAAAAAATACAAAAAAAATAACATTCATAACATTCCTTTACCTATATTGACGTTTGTTAAAGATATTTATAACTTTAGATAAAATTATGAATCAAAGTATTTTCAAAGGAATATTCCCATCTTGCTGAGAATTGGTTGTACAACCCCCATTTCTAAGGGGGGGGAGTGATCCTGCAGTAGCAACTAATTACAGGCCGGTGTGTTTATTATTTGTGCTCAGCAAAGTTTTTGAAAAAATTGTAAAAAGTAGAATGCAGCGATATTTAGAATCCTACAATTTATTATCCCCAAATCAATATGGCTTCCGTAATAATAAAACAACGGAAATGGTATTTTTATATCTTACGAAAAATGCAAATATAGCTAAAGAGGACAAAGAAATAATGATATCAATATTTGTGTGTTTGAGTAAGGCGTTTGATGTAATACACCATAATATTCTACTTAAATATATTGTTACGGCTTTAGAGGAGCATTCAGTGATTGGTTTAAAAGTTATTTGTCCATTAGATATCATTTTGTATCAGTGGTCTGACAAATAATTATCTAAAATGATTGTCAGACATGGTGTATTATAGGGCTCAGTTTTGGGTCCACTGTTATTTTTATTATACAGGGTGTACATAAAGTCAGGATCTATTTTTGTGAAGCACTTGGAAATTATATGGAATTCAATCATAAAATGATAAAGTGGTAACATTTATTAAATAATTAAGAGTAGGATTCGACGTGACGCCCATCAGTATCCCTGCACAGCTCAAATCGTTCCCCAGCATTTCTAAACACATTCTGGAGCATTTGCGGGGTTATGTTATCTGCAGCAGTTCGTATACGTGTACGTAAGTTTTCAAGACTAGTAATCTTCGTCTGATAGACGTGCGATTTGATAAAGCCCCATGGAAAGAAATCTAAAGGGGTTAAATCTGGTGATCTCACTGACCAAGGTCTGTTGCTTCCGCGTCCGATCCAGCGATTTGGAAAACGTCCATTTAGATAATCTTGAACAATTTTGGCATAGTGACAAGGAGCACCATCATGTTGATAGACGACGGTACTAACAATCCTATCCCCGTCGTCTATCAACATGATGGTGCTCCTTGTCACTATGCCAAAATTGTTCAGGATTATCTAAATGGACGTTTTCCAAATCGCTGGATCGGACGCGGAAGCAACAAAAGACCTTGGCCAGCGAGATCACCAGATTTAACCCCTTTAGATTCTTTGCATGGGGCTTTATCAAATCGCACGTCTATCAGACGAAGATTACGAGTCTTGAAAACTTACGTACACGTATACGAACTGCTGCAGATAACATAACCCCGCAAATGCTCCAGAATGTGTTTAGAAATGCTGCGGAACGATTTGAGCTGTGCAGGGATACTGATGGGCGTCACGTCGAATCCTACTCTTAATTATTTAATAAATGTCACCACTTTATCATTTTATGATTGAATTCCATATAATTTCCAAGTGCTTCACAAAAATAGATCCTGACTTTATGTACACCCTGTACATATATAAATGACCTCCCACGCTCATCTGATATACTTAACTTCATAATGTTTGAAGATGCTACAACTGTATTTTTCTTGCAAAGATGTTAATATTTTATTTAAATACGAATTTATCAATGTAATAATGAAATGGTTGACCACCAGTAAACTCTTCGTAAATACCAGTAAAACAGATTTCATGATTTTTTACTAATAAACGAGTTGTGTATCTTGATGAACTAAATGTTGATGAAATTTCTTGATGTAATGCTAGACAAGAATTTGCAATGGAGTGATCATGTAAATTATACCTCAAAAAAGATTTCGAGGAGCGTTGCTAAATATTTAAACTTAGAAATGTAGTCCCTAAACAGGTTATATTAACTGTATCTTACTCTTGTTCTTCCTTGTATAGCGTACTGCACCCTTGTTTTGAGAAACTCCGCTAACAACGCTTTAAACGGTATCTTTGTCATCCAAAAACGAGCAATAAGGTTATTATCTGATACTGATTTCCATGATCATTCTAGTGCATTATTTAAAGAGCTAAAACTACTAAAGCTCAAAGATGTAATCAAACTGACACATTTTATTTACAAGTGTTAGAACGAAATCATTACCTTACAATGGGTAAATAACATCAAGAAATCTACTCGTATCAGACCAGAAATAGATAAAAACATGTTATTCCTCAATTTAGATTGTCCTCATCCCAAAAATTACCCATTTTCAATTGGACTGAAACTACGGAATGATTTAACTGCTGATATAAAAAATAATATTGTGAATGTAAATTCGTTTAGGCTAAAACCAAATTGAATTAATAATGGAATACCAATAAAAAATGTAGGGTTAAATGTACGTTACTATTACTTATCCATTTCTCGTGTGTGCAGTCAATGATTAAATATACAGGGTGTTTCAAAAGTCAGGCATCATAGGAAATATTCTTGATGTACTGTACATTACTGTACTTGTTATTGTTCATCTCTCGTGTTTAATATTGATTTATCCGTATAGTATTGGTATCATACCTTCAATAATGACTTTATTTGTTTTATATCCATAATAATTTAAGATTAATACATACTCTAATTTATAATTCGAATTAATGATTTATGTATTATTATTAATTAATAATTGCTTTATTTTTAATTAAGAGCCCAGTAAAGCTTAAGGCTTAAGGGCCAAATATAATGAAATAATAGTCGAGTTTCACAATTATTTGTTAAAACAAAAATTGTAAAATTATTTATTTTACCAATAAAAGTTATTCAATTCAATTTATTTCAAACTATATATCGTTACAATGTAAAATGAATTAAAATCCTTCAATAAAATCGTTGTGGAAGTAATTTGTCACATCTTAAAAACTTTTTTATTTATCGCAAAGGTCACTTCCCGACAAACCTCGCAAACTCTTGACAGTTTTCTAACTTTTTTCCAAACTTAATTAGCAAACTATCCAAGTTTTATTTTTTATTTATTGGGAAATGGTCTTGTAAGTTGTTTATTATTTATTATTATTATTATTATTATTATTATTGAAAATGAAAATAAAAAGTTGATTGGCAGACCATTAGTTCATTTGACAAATATTAATATCATAATACAAACTGACAATAGAATAAAAGGAAAATTCAAATACTAAGGATAGAAATACAGTTAATTAAAAAATAGTAATGTCGAAGTTAAGTGGAGCTACGGATAAACGTTTTCATACCATGAATCCCATAGCTTAGAAAACATATGGCAAGACTTGATGAATAGCTTGGATAATCGGGTTGGTTGATTTTTTTTATTTCTTTGTATTAGATTTATCGAGCACGTCTTATTACCTTCGGGAAGACCGGGACATTGTGGGTAGCAAACATTTGCGAAGCTGAGCATCTCTGGGGGTAATTTATGTAGGAATTTAAAAGATCTGTTGTGTAGCAAATTTAGGGTTCTGCCAGAACTTGTTATAATTCACCCAGAGTTACTCTCCGTAATATTAGTGCAGAATGTACGAAAGAGAGAGTCTTTAGCTTCATTTGTACGTAACTGGAAGTTCTTTATAATCATATTGGCTTTAGCACAGAGGCTTCGATATTGTTTTCTTATATCCGAGTCATCACTCAAGAAGCTGGTGATAATTTGACTCAAATACTTAAATTCTTGTACTTCCTCTATTGCTTCATCTCTCATTTTGAAGCTAATATCAACTGGCTGATTAGAGCTTTTGGGGTGGAATTGTATAACCTTAGTTTTTGTAACATTAAAAAGAATATCATGCTTCTGGGAATATAATTTGCAGACTTTTGGCAGACAGTTGAGACCTTTTAACAGAAGGACTTTTAACACCATATCTTACACTGCCGCATGACTGACCGCCTTTATACTGACCCCCAGGGCCGCCGAGAGGGCGGGGAAGCCGGGTTAAATCCCCGGGACCCGGACCTCTAGGGGGCCCGGAAAGAGGGGGGATAAAATCTAAAAATATTAATAAAGCAATTGATTAAATAACAGAGAGGAAATATAATTAATGAACATACATTTTAGAGATTATCATAGTCAAACTGAAACAGATAAAATATTATCTGCGGTCCACTAATGCCAAAGACCGACTGACAGATCTGGGAACCATTGTAATTGAAAGCCAGTTCGCCCGTATTTTAAATTTCATCAGAATCATTTACCACTTTGCTAGACAGAAGGCAAAGAAAGTACCCTTGTAATTATGAAAACCTTGCAATAAACAATTGTCTTGCCTGCATGGACTGGTACTGCATTTGTAAATTGTATGGTGATAGAATTAATATAATTGATTCGAAAAATAAAATGGTAATTTTCTTCGAAGTTGTTTATTCATACTGTATGTTTTGAATAGTGACTTGGACGTATAATCAGTTTGCTTGTTATTTACACAAAAAACAGTCATCTACCAATCCTTCCCCGGGGCCAAGGGCAGCTCTCGCCGGCCCTGCTGACCCCTACTTCTACACATATTCATGTAAACTGGTTCTAATCTGGGTCTGCCATGAAGGCGCAAGAAATCGTAGGCGTCTTTCGATTCCGTCTTCAGAGGGACAATAAAATCATTCTATCCAGGAATGATCTTAGTATGATAATTGTAAGATTTAATCAGGGGCCTTCCTGCTTCTCTTAACAGAGATATTAAATTATTATAATATCTATCTCTGAGTTGACAGTGAGAATCCTTTGAACAAAGATTACTACAGGTAAGATGCAAAATTTCTAAATTATTAAAGGTGACCTGTTCTGTCTTTAGATTCTATTCTCTGTTGCATATTAACATTGGACCAATCGACGCGATTATTCTTACCTTTTGAATTCTTGTGTTATGTCCTGTTTCGCATAAGTTAGTAAAATTAATTAATTAATTGTAACGGTCTATGATCAGAAAGAAGGAAATCATGCAGAATGTAAACACTGGTAATTCGATCCTTTAGATTATTACTTGTGAGACAATGATTAATCCACCACTCATATCACTAACATATGTAAAATTACCACTAGTTACACCTAATTCTTCAGCATCACTTACACTTAATTTAGCAGACTCGCACATGCTACCCAATTCTACAAAGAATTCTGAGTTCATATGCGCATTAAAGTCTCCCATCATTATAAAATGAGAACATTTAGGATTATCTGATAGTGACTTAATTTTGTACAACAAAGCAAGGTATTCATTTAGATTACTGCCGTTATTGTATGGTAAATAGCAGTTTACAATTAATATGCAATCATCATTATTCACTTGTAATTCAATTCCTAATAACCTTACATTATCACTTGTTAATGACAAATTTTTCTTAAGAATGCAACTCCACCAAATGGCCTACCGTACAATAACTCATCTGATAATTCTACTGTTGAGGACGCATGATATATAAAGTTGTCATGGATGGTAGAGAGAAATTTTAGCTCTTGTTTAGGTAACCAGTGCTCTTGCAGGAGTATCAAATCCTCCTCAAGGGGGAACTGCCCGCCAAGTGCATACGAGTGCCCAGGTGTCCTTACCCCGCCACCGGTGACGATGGAGGCGGCGGTGACAACACACCTCTAGGCGCATAACTCTTGTCGGCGTTGCCTCCATTTACAGGCAGAATTGCAGCTGCACTCTTAGAGACCAGTGACTCTTCATGTCGAAGAGGGGAACTACTCGTTTGAATCTCGTGATATGTTGTACGTTCACCCGCGGGGGAGGACTTGAGAGTAGGGGTAACATTCCCACCCACCACTGCTTGCCATATATCTAATCGGGCTTGATGCTCCCTGGACCCCATTGGCGTATGACTTGCCGCACATGCTTTCACTGCATCTAACTCGGAGCGAAATTGTTCGAGAGAGAATGTATTTTATGGTTATCAATTACCTCTTGTTGTTTAACTTTTGTCAGCGAATTTTTAACTTTGTTATACTGCTTGAAGAGCACTGACACGCTTACATTATGCATAGAGATTACCGAAATTCTATGAAAGTTAGTTATCCAAAAGGTGACGTCACATTCATCTGCCCGTAAGGTCGTCACTATTAACACATTCACGGCCAACATTTTTGCAAGTTTTTACACAACTATATACGAGGTCTCACCAAAAGTGTAAAACAAGATATCTCTAAACAAAATATACAAATACCAAATTAAAGCTTATAATGTATACGTTCAAGACGAGATTTCTCGTCTTTGTCGGTCAACTGATCTGTGTCAAAAGACGAGATTTCTCGTCTTTAGCGGTGAATGTGTTAATAATGTCTTTCAATGCGTTCTCACCTTTTGCACTTCCTCTACGTAGATGGAAGCGAGCATTGCACAGAGTATTTAGTAGATCCTTCGCGGGTTCCACTTCATCGTGGATTCGTCAGCCAGACTCTGTGCTGAACGGACGCATTTCCTGAGCTTTCTGATATTGCTTCTACTTTTGCATAATGCTAATAACTTTACTTTTGGAAAGTTTTGAATTTTATATACTTGCGTTTATATTCACATTGTTATAGTTAAGTAATTGAATATTAGTGGTTTTTAGCGATTTAGAAGTTTTCATAGCGTGCCGGCTTAATTTAACTTATACTTGTGACGGTTAAACTAATTTAACTTGCGCGATGCCGTCGCAGAAAGCGTCGTGGGTTAGGTGTGGCGTAAACCGGTGGTATACGGATTTTAAAGATTATAACGGTGGTCCTATGGCGATTACCGAGAGATCAGTTTGTTTCTTTTGAGATTTAAGGGAGGAAATAGTTGACATAAAACGCAGTGTACGTGAGGTAACGGAAAGACTTGCTACGGTTGACGAAAGCCGAACCAATACTAACGTTGAAGACGTTAGTAATTTGAAGGGTGAGGTGCGTAACCTAGTTTCTAGTTTAGGTAGCTTATCGGGAAGGTTGGATAGAGTTGAGGAAGGGGTTAAGGTTGGTCCGAGATTAGTAGATGGGGAGGGATTTAGAGAAGTTAAGGGAGGAGCTAGGCCGCGTACGTTAGGTGATAGGAATTCTTCCCCCCCCCCTATCGAGGTTTCGAACCCTTTCGCCCATTTGGAAAGGGACGTGAATGAGGGGAAACTACTTTAATTGGGGACTCTTTAGTGCGCCATATGGACAAAGAGTTCGTTGAACGGCATCCAACCAAGAGGAGGAGGGTCTGTCTCCCAGGGGGGCCAGGGTTGACAGAGTTAGAGACGAAGTGGATAAGATTGACGTTGCCTCCCGTCACTCGATGTTGGTGACGATGGTAGGGAGCAACGACTCTTATAGGCCCGATACGAGAGTGCCTGACCTTTTGGAGAGATATAGGGGTTAATTAGGTCCCTAAAGGCGAGGTCAGATAGGTCTTTAGTTCTAGGTATTACCCCTAGGCACGGTTTGGGTCTCAGGATTACGTCTAAAACGATATTTTTGAATACTAAATTAGAAGGGATTTGTGCTGAAGAAAATGTACCCTTCGTAAAGCTGTGGTCAGAATTCAGTGATCCTAGCCTTTTTATAAAAGATGGGGGTGCATTTTAATGAAATAGGTAATGTAGGCTAGGTAGGTTAATTGACGAAAACGTACGAAAGCTGTATAGGTCGAAGCCTTCTTTAAACGTTGTGGGTTCGGGGAACGCGGGCCCGACGTGAAAAATAGTTTAAAACGCCGGCCCGTGGTAAAAAATAACTTAAACGTCTTTTATTGTAACGCGCGTAGTATTGGAAATAAATTAAACGAATTTAAGGCGATAATTTATTCCGGTAACTACGATATAGTTGCTATCACTGAAACGTGGTTAAATATCGTGACTCGGGACTTGTTGGGGGAACTTGATGTACCGGGTTTTAAACTCTCTACTAATGATAGGTTACATAAGTTTGATGGCTGCGTTTTGCTGTACATTCGTAATTCCCTTAGGGCTATCGAGGTTAAGATAGATTTTCCGGCAGCAATTAATGCGATATGCGTTGAAGTTAGGGCGCGTATTATTAGTTTTAATTTTGTTGTTGTTATAGACCTCCCGTTCAACCCCTTGATACCGATACTAGATTTTACTCACTTCTTGGTAACTTTATTGACAATCGGAATAGATAATTGTCGGAGACTTTAACTGCCCTAATGTTAATTACGAGACTTTTACTGGTAATGAGGAGGGTTTGAGATTGATTGAGTTCATGGAAGATAATTTCTTACGACAGATGGTTACCGAACCAACGCGCGGTGACAATATTTTAGATTTGGTGACGACGAATGGCGAAAATATAGTCGAAGGTTTAGAAGTAGGCGAGAGTTTAGGATGTAGTAATCATCAAATTCTTAGGTTTAAGTTATTGTTAGAAAACACTAAGGATAGTAACGTAATAGAAGTCCCTGATTTTCGTAGGGCCAATTTTGATAGTTTTGCGGATAGGATGAGAGTAGTGGACTGGGATAACTTATTTATGGGTATTGACGCAAACTTGCATTTGGAGGCGTTTAAAGAAAGTTTTATGAATATTGAAAGGGAGTTTATTCCTCGTAGGCCCAAGCGCGCTAGAAATCATGGTAGGCCCAATTGGTGGACTAGGGAAATAGGCGAGTTCATAAACGAGCGTAACAGAGCGTATAGACTTAATAAGCGTAATGGCACGGTAGCTAACTTTAATAGATATATCGAGCTTAGACGTCAGTTAAAAGATCAGTTAGGAATGCTAAGCGTAATTTAGAATACTATAGCTGCGGATAGTAAACATAATCCAAAAAATTTTTTTGAATACGTCAATAATCGTAAGCCGATAAAAAATAACATAGGCCCTCTAGTGGATGTTAACGGCGCTTTGGCTTCTGACGCTCAGGCGATGGCGGGTATTTTCAATAACTTTTTTGCGACAGTTTTTACCGTAGAAGACGTAAATAATGTCCCCGACGTGGACGATATCGTTCCATTTAGTAGCGAGACTATTTTGGATGAAATAACTGTTTACGGGGTGAGATTGCGTATTATATCGATAGGCTAAAAGTTAGCAAGGCTCCAGCCCTGACGCGTTTTATCCCAGACATTTGAAAGATTTGAAAGACGTTATTGTAGGCCCTTAACGAAGATTTTTAATCAGTCACTCGAAACGGGGATTATTCCTGAAGACTTCAAATTAGCTAACGTCACGCCTATTTTTAAAAAAGGCGACCGCGCAGTAGCTAGCAATTATAGGCCCATTAGCTTAACGTCAATTGTCGGTAAACTTTTGGAATCCGTAGTTAGGGATCGTATCATCGATCACTTAGAAAGTAGAGATTTGATTAATAGTAGTCAGCATGGGTTTCGACGCCAGAGATCTTGTTTAACTAATTTGTTAGAATTTTATAACGAAATAGTGCGCGAATACGATAGGCATAGAGAGGCTGACGTTATTTTTTAGATTTTAAAAAGGCGTTCGATACAGTTCCGCATAGAAGATTAATTGCGAAGGTTAAAGCGCACGGTATACGCGGTCAGTAGCTAACTGGTTAGAGGAATGGCTTCGTGCTAGGAGACAGAGGGTCGTTGTTAATGGTAGTGAATCGGGGTGGTTGGATGTAGGTAGCGGTGTCCCACAGGGTTCAGTGTTAGGCCCATTGCTATTCGTAATTTACATTAACGACATAGATGTAGGATTGACTAGTAACGTGTCAAAATTCGCGGACGATACTAAAATAGGTGGCAAGGTTGTTAACGAGGACGATAGAAATAGGCTCCAAGACGATGTAAGTAGGATTATGGAGTGGACTGATAAGTGGCAGATGCAATTTAACGTAGACAAATGTAAAGTTTTGCATATAGGTTCTCGTAACAATAATTACACGTACACGATGGATGATAGAGAGTTAGCAACCGTTGACGAGGAAGTAGATTTAGGCGTACGCGTATCTAAGGATTTAAAAGTTAGGAACCAGTGCCTGGGGTCTTGCGCAAAAGCTAATAGGATGTTAGGCTTCATAGCGCGTAATTTCGAATTTAAATCGAAGGATATTATATTGCCCCTTCACAAGGCCCTAGTCAGGCCTCATTTAGAATATGCCGTTCAGTTTTGGTGCCCGTACTTGCGTGAGGATATTGATAGGTTAGAAAGTGTTCAGCGTCGTGCCACGAAACTAATTCCGTCATTGCGCAACAAGCCTTCTGAATATAGGATTAAAGAGTTAGACTTGCATTCACTCGAAACTAGGAGATTAAGGGGGAAGCTTATTGAAGTTTTCAAAGTCGTTAATAACATCGATAACGTAAATTTTGACAAACTGTTCACTTTCGATAATAACAATACTCGTAATAACGGATTTAAGTTGCGTGGCAGACGTTTCATTACTAAAAAAAATATCACGACCTAACCTAACCAATCGTCAAGGTCGTACAGTTGACCTAACGATTGGTTAGGTTAGGTCGTGATATTTTCGTTAGTTAGCCTTAAGGCTAAGTAAAGAAGGCTGGGGGCACTCACCTCTTATGTTTCAATGGCGGCAGTCAAACGGAAAAGATCCAAGAATCGTTTAGATAGGCATTTTAAAAATATTAACGTTTAAAATATAAAAACAATTAGCAACAGGAGCTCTGGGGGTGGTGGTCGATGATGAGTCTGTTGACGATAAATGCCAGCTTGTGACATGCCAGCGTGTGATGCCAGTAATAAAATTATAAAAAAAAAAATAGACTAACACGAACGTAGATGTAGTTCGTTGAGCAAACTAACCCACTTTTTGTTATACTCTACCTACTTTTTTTAAAATCCTCTCCTCACCTTCATGTCTGTAACTCTCTTTACTTGCATGTCTGTCGTTTGCATGGTATGCCAGCGTTCTCATTTTACTTCTTTTCATCTTTCACCCCTTTCCTATTCTCTCCGACTATTTTTCTGACTTGTCGGCAGTGGCCGGCGGATGATGATGGTGTCTTTTTTCTCTTTTTCTGAATGAATGTTAACCCACGAGTGATTGGTGTTGATACTTACTTAACCCCTTATTCTCTTCTCTTAACCCACTACTCTTTCCTTTCTCTCGGGCTAACCTTTGAGTGGATCTTAGGGTCTTTGTTAGCCTTAGCTTCTGTAGATCTGTAGAGCGTCATAAAACTCGCGACACTCAGTTAGCAGCAGGTCAAATCTTAAATGATCTACTTTGTCCCACACAAAGCATAGCAAGGGATTATCTACAAGTCTATTTCTTTCGCGCTTTTCTTCGGGCGTCATTATCACAACGTAATTAACGGTAAACCAACAAGCTCAACTTTTCTGGAGAGAGGGGAATGAGGGGCGGAGAGGGAAAGACTTGGGGAATGATCATTTCCCCCTATTACTACGTGTTAGCAGATATCACCTAAATGCCGGGAAGGACGCTTTTTGGAGTTACTAACACTAAGTTATTCGTTATGTCCCTCAAAGTATATATTATGTTGGGGTAAATGTGATAAATTGGTAATTATGCATAATTGAAAATATCATGACTTAACCTAACCAATTGTCAAGGGCGTACAGTTGACCTAACCGGGCATTCAATTGACCTAACCTGGCATTCAATTCAAAATGTACAAAACCTACATATTAATTTGTCTTGGGTTGAGTGAGTGAGAGCTTGAATCAAGCAGTGACTTGATTCACCCTGAGTTTGCAGATTTTGACAAGCAAAGGCTGGAAATGTAGGGCCTCTTAATGCAGTGTGTAGTAGGCAGCTGTATGATATGGGTAAAACATTGATTTCGGGTCAATTGAATGCCCGGTTAGGTCAACTGTACGCCCTTGACAATTGGTTAGGTTAAGTCATGATATTTTCAGTTATGCATAATTACCAATTTATCACATTTACCCCAACATATACACGTAATCACAGAACGTTCACGCACAAAATTATATAAATATTTCCGCACTCGCGCTCGGAAAAAAACGACTATTTAATCAAGGAAACCAGCTACGTACATAGATCGCGTCTGCACTCGTTCGCCATCTTGGCATTTATTATTATTATTATTATTATTAGTAATCTTCACAGGAAATAACTTTTACTTAATTTTTTAATATTTTGTAAAAGTTATAATGAATTTAAAGTTAGCCCTTTCCGGTTCGATTTATTTAGGAATTAGAAGAAAAGATACACTATTATGGGTCCATATTAGGGTGTCCCATTTTTTACCAACTTCTTTTTTCCCCGGGTCCAACCTCCTAATATCATTATGTCTATCGCTGTAAGTAAGAAAATAGCAATTATTTTCCATTTGGTGAAAATTTCGGACCCCCTAGGCCTACAAAACCAATTTTCCCCCTTTCTTTATCAAAACTTGTCGATTTTCGGAAGTCTTTCGGTTATATATTTCTTGCATTTTATTATAACCTCATTCGATGTACATTTTTGGATGGAAAATCAAAATAGCTATCGATTGATACCTAATTTACTCTGCTTTTATACCATAATAGAAAATTAAAAGGCAAAAATGTCTATTTTTTAACATTTTCTACATTTTGTCTTGAATGGGATTTAGTGAATAGGTGTTACCGCCACCTGTGAGGCATCATCCCAATGCAGCTTCGCGGCAATGGGCCTTAGAATATATTTGAGACTCACGATATTTCCAAGGTGGGACGCCCCATCGTTTTTTTTTTATTCACCAAACATACAATACCTTGAACAGAAAAATTACTTAATTGATAAAGCAAATGAATGTATGAAATAAAATGTGAATACTGATAATGATTGAAGCTATTCTAGCAGTTGAACTAAGGAACTCTTTTTAAAAGATGGCAACAAACTACTTTGATATTCCACAACTTTCAGTTGTCTTTGTTCATCTGTTGTGATGCAATTTGCGAAATCTTCAATTAATTGTACTTCACGCTCAGCCGCATCATTAACAACGTTAATACTGCGTACAAAATTGGAGATTTGAATAAAATCTCTGTCCTCTTTCCATATTTTAACAGGTTTATTTAACTATTTTCCATTGCTATGTAGAACATCAAAGAAAAACCAAGATTGGTTGATTTATTGATCAAAGGAAATACTGGTTTGCCACTTTGGGCATACGAGCTGTTTTTATCATTTCTATGTGAGCTAATAATTTCTGTAGCAATGAAAATTGAATAAGCTCCTCAAGTACCAACAATGGCCTTCGAATATCTTGATTGTACGATGAGCTACATTTCTGTCCACTGTGTCACCATATATGTGAAGGTCACTATAGAAAGTCAAATCCTTGATTGCTGCATCCGACGCTTTTGGTACTTTGAGCCATGGTTGGATATATAAAGCAGTGAATAAGCAGAACTCAAAGTGTTTTACATAATCTTCAGAATAATCTATTTGTTTGCCGAATGCAGCATTTTAGCAGAATAGAGAATAGTTGCCATCCAGCGAGCATTATGAATTGCTCCTGGACGGAGCCAACGAACTCCGTTAGGTGGTATATGTCCAAGAATTTGGAGAACAACTTCTGCCTATTCTTTATAATCATTCCTGAGAAATATGTTTCCAGTATCTGTGTCGCTTAGCATCTTCAAAACTTGGATTACTCGTTGCATCTTTGATTTCATCTGTCTATTTGTAATTTTCAAAGTTGTATAAGGTTTTGTGACGTCTAATGTCTTCCATTTATATCGAAACTGTTTAAAAAGCACATTTTCTGGGCCTGTGGTAGTGCCAAATATTTGAGTAAATGCAGCGGCCGAGACTCTTTCGTAAATGTGATGGAGCTCTTCTAAAATGATGCAGGCTCCATTTATCCAACCTGTATTAGACACTGTTGTATCAAAAACCAGCACACAAATGTTTTGGTCCAAGTTCCACTCTTTTGCAGCATTAAATGCGGCGTTTGCTTGCATTTTACCAGAGGAATCCGGAATAGCTGGTATAGCAAGAACTCTTCCCTCAGGTGCTGAAGGGATCCCTGGCGCAGTTATTGCTAGCCTTTCTCCCGTTTCCCCACTGTTATCAGAAACGAGCTTCCCATCCCAGTGTAGAGCACAATGTTCAGGTGGTATAAACTTTTCTTTGACCATTTTGGGTGTTTCATTTCTGCTTTTTATCGCTTGTTTGCGCATCGTTGATTTTGATAGTGATATCGTTCAGGTCTTTATCTCACTGACTTGCAATAACAGCAGCAAACCCTGTTCTTTGGCGAACAGAAAGGTTAAGACGATCTGCCATATTTGAAACAATAAGATTCTGTACAACATTTTTTCTTTTGCATGAAGATTTTGATGGAGGAGGCGTATAATCCTCATCTCTAGCATATGATGTACTTGGAATAGGCTTTGGTTCATTAGGAATCGCCATTTCTCCTTCAATATCTGTTTTGAAGGTCATGTTGAGTTTTTCTTGTCTCTCCAGTTCCTTCTCTTTAAGTAATTTTTTACGCTCCACGCTTTTCACCTGGCTCTCAAACTTGCTTTGATAGCTTTTATCTATTGATCCTAAGCAAATCATTTTGGATCCTCTTTGGTCTATTAGGAACTCTATATCTTGCTGCTTTGTTACCGAAGTTCTTAATGGATCTTTTTTTTATTATTTCTATGGCATTTTGAGAACAAATATCAAATAACTCCTTTAATTCCTTCAGGAAAGATGATCTCTTCTTATTTATTCTCTTCCTGTGTTTTGTTTTTCGAGAAGTATTCATATTGCTTTATCAATTGTTCTACTTTATTTTCTCGGATGGCGGCTTTTTGAAATATCTTGGCATGTGATACCGGCCCAATCCCAAATTTTTTTTAACTTTTCTTAGTAGTTCTTGGATTACATATGACTGTGATTTCTTTTTCATAGGTCCTTTTGATAAAAATAGATAGTGACGTAAGACGTCACCATTAGATGGCAAAAGAGACCCTTTCTAAGGTTCCAAATTGTGAATTAAGTTTGAGAAACCAATCTTCTGGCTTATCCGTGGTACGAGTTTTAACTTTTGCACAAGCCATTTTAGTATAACTAATCTAATCTGAAATTTGTATCATAATCATATCATAAATTATATCATAATCATAAATCTGAAAATAAATAGAAGCACAGTTAGCGCACACATGGTTTTATACGGCTTTAGGGTCCGAAATGAGAGAAAATGTTAAAAAATTAACATTTTTGCCTTTTAATTTTCTATTTTGGTACAAAAGCATAGTAAATTAGGTATCAATCAATAGCTTTTTTAATTTTTTATCCAAAAATGTACATCGAATGAGTTTATAATAAAATGCAAGAAATTTATAACCGAAAAACTTTCGAAAATCGACAATTTTTTATAAAGAAAAGGGGAAAATTGGTTTTGTAGGCCTAGGGGGTCCGAAAGTTTTATCAAATGGAAAATAATTGCTATTTTCTTTCTTAGAGCAACAGGCATAATGATATTAGGAGGTTGGATCCGGGAAAAAAGAAGTTGGTAAAAAATGGGACACCCTAGTCTATATGGATTCACTAAGTGGCTGGAAAGGGGTAAATGCATCAAATAGAAGTGATTGTAAAGGAGTTTTATTGACCAAGCAGGATTTATCGCGGATAATATTACTTTGCATTTGAACCTCCGCTATTTCGTAGTACCAGACATGTTATGATTCCACCACAAATGGAATCGATTACGATTACCTAGCAAGTCCATGATTACGATAACATTAAAAACTGTAATCATGATTCCTACGATTCCAAATTAGGTAAACAGAAGAAAGACGACACTTAATCACACTCATGAAGGGTTGCAATGACCGAAATGAAATTATTTAAATCAAGCGATTTAAATCGATTTAAATTATAAGGAAAAACTAACTGATTGAAATCAAAATAGGATTTTTCTTTCTCACAGATAAGGAATAGTACTATTCCATCAACATAATCACATTTTAGTTATATCTTACTATGTATGGGGGAGTTAGAGAGTGGGTTTTATTGTACTGTAATGGCAACTTGACTTTCATATTCCATTGATATTGAAATATTGTAATCATGGCATGTAATTATGATTACGATTTGTTTTGCCTTGGAATCTATTACGATTTCTTGGTTTTCCAGGGCAAATAGAATCGATTACTATTACGATTCCTCAAAAATGTGGAATCAATTCCAATAATTACGATTCCTAATTACGATTACAATATGTCTGCGTAGTACAAATGATCAGTAGACATTTGTTAAATGACATTTTCGGCATTCCTCGTCAAATGAATAGTAAATTTCATGCTTGGAGGCTGCTGCCATTCCCAATTGCGGTCTGGAAATGGGAATGCACATGCACAAAGTGAGAAATCCTGATTTGGGATTTTTTTTTTATTTGAGAGAATGTCTTCC
This sequence comes from Bathynomus jamesi, assembly GCA_023014485.1. Lineage (NCBI taxonomy): Eukaryota > Metazoa > Arthropoda > Malacostraca > Isopoda > Cirolanidae > Bathynomus > Bathynomus jamesi. The sequence continues at coordinate 94,788 of JAJOZX010001967.1, forward strand.
ATATCCATTCTCGGTAAAGGCGCGAAATGAGAATGACTAATATTTCCTGAACTAATATTAGCTTAACCCATGGTTTCCCAAATTGCGAGGCGCCCCCTACCGCTGGAAGGCGGAAAACCTGCTGAAGGGGTGAACGAGGAGGTTTAGCAACGTGATTACTGAGCCATTTTACACTATTTAAATACACAACATAATGCGGTAACAATAGTAGATATTTTTTTCAGTTTTTTGTACAGCAAAAAACATCGAACCGTTTATACGAACATTTCTCACCTTTTTGGTTTTCCTGATTATGGCACCAGTAAATTTACACTCCATGAATGTCATTTGCAGTTGAAATAAGGTGGGGCGTGAAGGACGGACGGACAATTTGAAAGGGGTAATTGGATAAAAATGTTTGTCAAACGTTGGCCGAACTAACCTAACCCGTGGATGAAAATGAGAATGGCACGAAATGGAAATAGATCGATTTGAGAATTGCCTCCTTTGAGACTCTCACTCGCGGATTTCTCACTGTTGGTCTCAGAATGATATGGGAATAACACTGCGCGGGAAGACAGCATTGCGATGTATTGATTGAATGACTGAGTAGAATCTCGTTGCATGCCGTCGACATATTTTGGTTATTAGTGACATTCTGCCACCAATGATTTAAAATCAGAAAATTCTTTTTCAAAATCGAACGGGATCGCTAATTTTATAGAATCGGTTGATTGATTGGGTTGTTGAACTTCCTTCGCAACAGCTAAGATCATAATGACAGAGAGGGAAGAGAGGACGGTCTCACGTAGAGGACGGTCTCACGTAGAGGACGGTCTCACGTAGAGGACGGTCTCACGTAGAGGACGGTCTCACTTCGTAGAGAAGGTTAGAAAACGAATGGAATTCTTAAGAAAAACAGAAAGATGTTGAGCTTCGCTAAACTTTAGCCGGCTAACCTATACCTGATCAACGTGACAGAAAATCGATAAATTATTATAGGTTCGATTAACGCGGGTTCGGTTAAGGTAGCAAAGTTAGGTTAGGTTTAGGTTACGCTACATTAAGTTCGGTCAAGTAAGTTTTTAGATTGTGAATAAAATGTCACGTCGACCAATGGGTGTAGGTCCAAAATTTAATGAGTATATATATATATATATCTTTCAAATGTTTCGTGCGTTGATTCCTTATTTCACGAAGGTCAAGCTTGTTGCCCCTCCTATTGAGTTGACCTGGTGAAGTAGAGAGTTGGTTTCTTGTGCTCGCCACCTCACATAGCCAGGGACGCCTGCCTCATCTGGAATTGTTCTGAGCCAGGCGTCTAGTCTTTTGAAGATATTCACCACTACACCACTGTTCAACCAGCTGTCCAAGAAACTAAGGAACATGTCTTGGTCCTCTCACAACAAAATTATTTTCCTTCAGGGTTGAAGATGTTCTCTGTCTAGCCTTTGATTTGGGAACACGACACATTCTTTTATATATATATATATATATATATATATATCTTCAGTGCTGAAAATAAAATATACTGTATATAGTTAAAAACCAAAATGAAGTTAAAACTATTTTAAATATTGAAAGGTGATAAACAGTACAAAATTAAAACTAAAACAATTATACAATTGTGTTAAGTTAAAGTAATACGATTAAAATAATAGATATTGCAAATGAAACCCCAAAAAAGGGACTTCCCTTTGCCAGAATAGAAAATAAACTTAAGTAATTAAGATTTTAAAATAATATAGACGGGAGAAAAGAACAACATGGATAAATTAAAATACAAAACATGAAATATAAAATCTTAAAATATATACAAATTTCCAGAGAAATAGATCGGGGTATGAATTACTTAATCGCGGACGTAGCAGAGAACGAGGGACGGAAATGATAGATGCAACTTGCTGGAGGATTTGTTAAGTTGGTTGGTAAAATTTACTGAAGAATATTGAGATTATGAAAAGGGGTATGATGATATATATCCGTTTTATGTTTGTAAATGAGTATTGTTTGTAAGAGGGTAGATCGTGTTTATTAGCTTTTGTAATTATTGAAAAGTTATTACGTCTAATTGGATGGTCTAACTCAGCCTTTCTCAACCTGTGGTACGCAAGAGCTGCCTAGGTGGTACGCAACGCCTTCGTATTAAATATGTGGTACACACTAAGCTTTATTCAGTTGAATTTTTTTCTTTATTTTTCCGAAAAGAGTCGCAGTCAGATGGAAGATGTACATAACAAAGTTTATTTCAGATCATTTGGATAAACTTGTAGTCAAATTTAATGAGTATTTTCCACCAGAAAACGATCCACGAACAGGATATTTTTGGGTGATGGACCCATTCATTCACGTTGATAATGAAACCAACAAGATCTCACTTAAAGTCTCAGAGCAAGATAGTCTTATAGAATTATCAAGTGACTTAACCTTAAAAGAGCTATTCAGGTCTCAGCCTTTGGATGTTTTTTTGGCTTAAATTGGAAACAGAATATGAAAGACTAACTATAAAAGCAATAAAAAAGCTGTTGCCATTTGCATCAACCTACCTTTGTGAGCAGTCATTCTCTGCAATGACAACATTAAAAACAAAAGAGAGAAAGCGTCTTCAACTTCAAACAGCTCTTTGAGTGGCTGTTTCAGACATTACTCCTCGAATTGATAAGCTCGTCAGTGAATTACAAGCACAGCCTTCTCATTTGAAGATTATGTTTTGATATAACTAATTCATATTTATAAGTATATTGATAGCTACTGGTTTTATTGCTTAAAGTCATTAATTAAATTTTATTATCCAATGATACTTGTATAATTGTAAATATATAATATTTATAATGAATAATGAAAATTTTACCATTGGCTTAATATGGTACATGTATGTAATGTATACATATAATTATCTGTATATGGCTTGAAGCTTAAATGTAAGTGCTTTTTCTGTCATAGTGGTACTTGGATTATTGGAAGAAGGCTTCAGTGGTACGCGAGATGTGAAAGGTTGAGAAACACTGGTCTAACTAATGGGAGTGAAAACGTATGTGTGATTGTGAGGAGTTTGTAAGCCTATTGTTGGTGTGACTGCTAATATCTGTGTGTTTATCGATACGAACTTGGAGTTGGCGCGTGGTTATGCCAACATACGTCGATGTGCAATCGTCGCATGTATATCTGCAGATGACCAATGAGCATATAGGCTTTAAAATTTCATCTGTAAATTTAAAAAAGGAGCAATTTTCTTTCTAATGTGAAAATATATTTAACGGTAATTCGTGTAAAATATATTATTTAGTTTATTAATTTTCCTTTTTAATACAAGACTTTCAGGTCCACAATAGGGAATTTTAAAATATACAATTTTCTTCTGTACTTTAGTTACAACGGTTTAGTTTTATACTAGAAAATTTCAGTTTAATAAATCCCTTTATTGCGCTGTTAATAAATTTGGAAGGAAAACCATTTCCGAGTAGAAACTTTTTAAGAAGTTCCAATTCAGTATGAAGGAGGTGGGAGTTGGAGCAGATCTCGTATGAACGGTTTAAGGAGTAAGGATAAGGTTGCGTTTGTACTAGAGTGGTGGGAAACTATCAAATTTCATTGCTAAGCTTTGTTTTTCAATTTCACAAGTAAATTTGATGATGTGTTTTGAATTTAAGTACTCACGAAAAAGTTCAATATCGTCGGGAGATTTGGACAGAACAAAACGTCATCCACGTAACGGCGGAAGAAAATTGGTTTAAAATGCTGGAGGCAGTCCCTCAACCATTTTTCTCATGGAAAGAGAGGAATAAATTTGCAGTTAAAGAATTGACTAATGAAAATAACATACTAATCTCAAATCTGATAAAATAGATTACCTTAACTCGTTAAGCGTCACTTTTTACACTTTTATACCTACCGATAGACGATATAACTCGTCGGTAACCCTTAAGAGGTTAAAAAAATGTACGTATACAGTTTTGAACGCTAACGCTAAATTTTCTGAAATCTCTGGAAATCCATTTAATAATATCCTCAAATTAGAGGACAAACTAAGTCGTACCCTTCGCAAATTAAAGCAGTCCGAGAAACTTTCTAACGAATAATATATATTCTGATCTTTATGCGTCCAGCTCTGACCCTCGCGTTTTGTATGATCTCCCAAAAATCTATAAGAATAACTCCGTGCAGCACCGTTCTCTCCGCCATAAACACCGACTGTAACCTCGTTAAATTTTTCACCCCCCCCCCTCCCACACACACACACATCCGAATTCACTGTCAATGAATATTCATCTGAAGACTCTCTCTCTTTCGTTAACCGTGTATGGACAACTGTTACAAATTTCTAACCTTTTATATAGTCCAACACACATTTATAACTTAACCCTACAAAAATTTTTGTCCATATTGGGTTAAGGAAGTTGGTGAAATAGTTAACACTGACTCTGCAGTTATGGCCAGCTTTGATGTATCATGACGTAACCAAAAAGCTATACCAAAAGGGGAACCTATACGGCCAGTGTTAGGAGCATTTTATTACTTGAAACATTAAAGTTACAAAAAGACCATTCAGGCACTTACATTTGAAGGCTTTACGTATTTTTCCGTTTGCAGGGTAGGTATTAGGGTTTCTCAACCGGGATCCCGGGCGGAAAATGATAATCTTAAATCCCGGGATTTCCCGGGTTTTACACAGTATTTTAAAAACGTTATTTTAATAGTTTTACGATAATTTACTACTGTATCGAGAAAATACAAACATAAAGACTATGATGACAAAGTTATAATAATACAAAGTTATAATACACTGTGCGGGAAGACAGCATTGCGATGTATTGATTGAATGACTGAGTAGAATCTCGTTGCATGCCGTCGACATATTTTGGTTATTGGTGGCATTCTGCCACCAATGATTTAAAATCAGAAAATTCTTTTTCAAAATCGAACGGGATCGCTAATTTTATAGAATCGGTTGATTGATTGGGTTGTTGAACTTCCTTCGCAACAGCTAAGGTCATAATGACAGAGAGGGAAGAGAGGACGGTCTCACTTCGTAGAGAAGGTTAGAAAACGAATGGGATTCTTAATATAAGAAAAACAGAAAGATGTTGTGCATGTGTAATATGACTGGTATTTTTGATGATTGACTCGGACTGAAAGCCAGTCATTTGATTTCCATGAATCGAACATTTTGTGTTTTAGTGATTTTAATTTGTTATTATTTTCAATTCAGTGGTACACCTTTGTTGTTGAAATTTTTTTTACTAAAAATTAGTTAGAAGTATATAAACAGGTGTCATGTTCGTATAAATTACACTATAATATAACTTATTTTTGTTGAAGTGCAAAGCTGCAAATTAGCATTGTAGGCATAGCCGCCTAGGCTACCTATTTATGTTTCTGCAGTGTTTGAAACTCGTCTATCCTTTATTATTTATCATTATTGCGTAAAAATATTTACATATTTATATTTAATATTAACTAACTAATCTAGATTTATTTAATACTTAAACATTTTAAGACTTTATCATCATTATTTTTCATAAACCGGGAAATCCCCGATACCGGGACGATGGTCGATTTTGTCCCAGAAAACCGGGATAGTGAAAATCCCTGAAAATGAGCTGAAAACGAGAAACCCTACTAGGTATTAAGTCGACAGTACAAGCAAAATTTACAAAATTTTCAGAGTAAAACATTTTGGTAAATTTTCTGGCCCTTATTTTATCCCAGAAATAGTGAACAAATAATTTTATACTCGTATAAACATTCTGGGGAAAAAAAATATATATATATATACACCGTATATATATTTCATGGCCGAGTGGTACGGTGGCGGCTTGAAAAATTCGATTCTTCAATAGAATTACTGTAGTAAAAAAAAAAAATGGAATATCGTTGTGTTAACGTCTTAACTTCAAAAATAGTTTAGACATTGTTTATATTAGTTCGAAGACTACAAGTATTATTTACAGCTATGTTCTGATAGAAATAAGATGAAGATATTTGTGATGTAACATTTTGTGTAAGACAATTCCTGAAAGAAACAAAATTATCGTTTTAGATACAGTAGATATAGGAGGATTGGCGTCAGGAAGGGCATCTGGCCGTAAAATTTATTGCCAAAACCAGAGGATGACACGCGGACAATATCGAGGGGTGTAGCTAGAAGAGACAGGATAAGGAACGACAGAGTCAGGGGGTGGTGAAAGTTACGAGAATTTCAAAGAAGGCTCAAGAGAGAAGAATGGCATGGTATAGGCATGTAATGAGAAGAGACGAGAACTACGTTGGGAGGAGGATATTATCTATGGAAGTGCCCGGGAGGAGGAAGAGAGGAAGACCGAGGATGAGGTGGAAGGATCGCATCAGGATGGACTTGAGCGAGTAAAACCTGACGGAGATGGCGCAGGATAGGGCGGAGTGGAGAAGTATCCATAACAGCGACCCTATATAAATGGGACTAATGATGCTGCAGAATATATATATATATGTATATATATTTCAACTGCAAAGAACACACAGTATAAATAACGTAAAGAACGACGCTTGTATAGGAGAACATTCCGCGCACGATGAGAAGAGAGAACGAACAAATGAAAAAATGAGGTAACCACCCGGGAATCGAACCCGGGATCTTCCGATTGCCGGTCAGATATGATAACCACTACACCATGGTCCTCAATCGATCAGAAGTCGTAATTCCTCTACATACGCGCAGAAACCAATATATATATATATATACACAAATTCAGAATGGTTCCCTGAGACAATTATATGTTAAACACAGACTGTGCATGGAACAAGGGACTCTTCTGGGAAAATTAAATCCACTGTAGTCCGAATAAGTAATGGTAAATGACAAATACCATAGTTTTTCTTTTTCATGATTTTAGCCCGACGTGGGCAACGGGTCTCTCGCAAAGAGATCCCATAAATATAGCTTCCCTCACCAGCTATCTGCAAAGCAGACAGGATCCAGCTTTGGGACATGGATCTAGGGTTTAAAGCAAGCCTAGATCCCTACATTCAGAACCTCTATATAAGTAAAAGACTCGTTGCATTCACGTCGGGTTGAATAAATCAAAGAAAAAGGGGGTAACTATTGTATTTTTAGCCAAAAAACAACCAAAACTTAAACCTCAACCGGGACATTGAGCGTCCACTTTTCAAGGCACGTAAAAGTGGACGCTCAATGTCCCGGTTGAGGTTTAAGTTTTGGTTTTTTTTGGCTAAAAATACAATAGTTACCCCCTTTTTCTTTGATTTATTCAACCCGACGTGAATGCAACGAGTCTTTTACTTATATAGAGGTTCTGAATGTAGGGATCTAGGCTTGCTTTAAACCCTAGATCCATGTCCCAAAGCTGGATCCTGTCTGCTTTGCAGATAGCTGGTGAGGGAAGCTATATTTATGGGATCTCTTTGCGAGAGACCCGTTGCCCACGTCGGGCTAAAATCATGAAAAAGAAAAACTATGGTATTTGTCATTTACCATTACTTATTCGGATTACAGTGGATTTAATTTTCCCAGAAGAGTCCCTTGTTCCATGCACAGTCTGTGTTTAACATATATATATATATTATATATATATCCAGAAGTTTTTTTTAATCCCCAAATTTTTTTTGTTATTACTGTTTAAACCGTGTGAAAACTGTGAAAAACTGAAATATTTTTTTGTTTGGTTTCAATTAACCATTTGAGTTAAGCCACTTAGAGGAATGAATTTTTATATCAAGCTACCAAATAAATTTGGAAGGGCCATATTGGATTGCACTTGTTGCCGTCGGTTTGTTCGCCACATTTTCGTGTTACTGCCATAACTTTTAAACCGCTCAATATAAATTGATGAAACTTCACACACTTATGGATCGCCACAAGACGACATGTCATGAACAAGAAGAATGTCCCTGCACGAAAGGTCAAGGTCAAATAGAGGTCAAAGGTCAAATGAAGTTTTTATCTTGTCCGTGACATCACTTTTTAACAGCTCAACGTAAATTAATGAAACTTCACACAAACATGTATCGTCACAAGACGGTGTAATAAACCAGAATCACTTCCCTGCATCAAAGTTCAGGGTCACAAATGTTGGCGGGGACATAGATGTTGTTCCGACAGAGTTTTTATTTTTTTGCAATGATACAGAATATGGCCACCGATAATTTTTGCAGATACTTACAATTATAAGAACCCTGTTAAAAATCTGATCGTAGACCTGGTCCCAACTGTGTGTTCTTAAGAATGAGGTTTTGACCTCACTGAATCCCGAGTAATTTTTTTCGACGATTTTGCTGTTCACGATTTCACAGCCTTTGATTTACAACTGTACCATGCTGGAATAGCCGACTGAAATTACAAATTTACTTATTTTAAGGTGGCGATATCAGTGTAAAGTTATACACTACGCAGGCTTTTTAATTATACCTCAAATATTATACGTATAGGCCTGATATTATGCAGAGAATTACGCACAAAACGGAATCCATTTATAGTTTTAAAGAAAAATCAGCCAAAATGTTCTGAAAAAAAACACCTTTGTTCTATTATTATAGGAAAACTAAAAAAGAACAAAAGCTTGAAATTGCAGGCAACCTCAATTCAACATGGTTACCGCCTAGAGATGGAACCCGGTTTTTAACCGGTGATGAAAATTTTTAATCATCACCGAAATCGACGATAAGAACCGTTTTTCACATTTTTGCGTAAGTCTCCGATCACTTTGGTCCATTTTCTATGAAACAAACGTTTCCAAACGTTTAAAAACATAGTAATTACGTTTTGCATCGTTTCGTATCGTTTTTTGTTTGTTTATAAGTGTAAATAATTGATGCTTCAGTCTTGAATGTTATGTGGATGATTGCACATTGATCAGTTAAGATTCTAAGATTTAATAATCCATCATGTCAAAGAAATCAAAGGCTTGGTATCATTTCACTCGTAAGAATAAAAAAGAAGTAGAGTGTATGACATGTCACAAAGTTTTAAAGTGTTGTGGAGGTTCTACTTCAAGTTTATCATCCCACATGAAAAATATTCATGGCATAAACATCGACCAGATTAATCAGCCATTGAAGAAACAAAGAACAGTGGAAGAGTTTGTGCAATAAAAGTCCATAGAAGAGGAAATTTCGAAACTTGCGTGTGTAGATGGACTGAGTTTCCAATCAATTGCTAAAAGTGAATTCATTCAAGAAAGCCTAAGAAAGATAAAATACGACAAGCCTCGTCGAACTTCCCATAATGGTGTCAGAAAAATGGTGCTTAGTTTTTATGAGAAAAAGAAATATGAATTGGTCAACTACTTCAAGAATCAGGTGAGACAAGGAATCCGCTATTCATTAACTATGGATGAGTATACATCTTTGCAAAACCAAAGATATATTGATATTAATGTTCATGATGAAAATCAACATTGGTCTCTTGGTCTCATGAAAATATATAGTTCTCTCGATAGCACCAAAATTATTGCAATCGTTAGGAAAAGATTGGAAGACTTTGGCTTGGACCTAGATAAGCATATCGTGGGTTGCACCACCGACGGTGCCTCAGTAATGGTCAAATTTGGAAGAGAAATAGTACCTGATCACCAGCAATGCATTGCACATGCTAGACATCTCGCGGTTTCGGATATCTCGTATTAAAAAACTGCTGAAAATTCAGTTGAAGGGGAAAGTGACCCTACCCCTGAAGATGAAGCCATCGAAGAAGATGAACATTCTGCACATGAGTTAAGCGAAGATGAGTATGAAATTTTATGCACTGATACAATTTTTGAGTCTGACATAGATGACGTAATTGTTCTTCCAAAACTTGGAGAAGATTACTTAAAAGTAATAAATAAGGTGAGAAAAATCTGCCGCATATTTCGAAAGTTTCCTTTGAAAAATGAGAGATTGCAGGATTTTGTCAAAGATGAATTTAATGGAAAGGAAATGAAGCTTATCCTTGACTGTAGAACGACGTGGAACAGTCTTTTGGCCATGATAGAAAGATTTTTCAAACTCAAAAATTGCATTCCAAAGGCCCTCAGAGTGATACGCTCAACAGAGACGATTTCGAATGAAGAATGGAATGCTCTAAAGAGCCTCTTTGGCACGCTTCGTTCACTGGAAATTGTTTTGAAGGGACTCTGTTCCGAAGATGCAAATTTGCTCAAAGCTGAATCTTCCATAAAGTTCATTTTGGATAAATTTGAAAGCAAAAACAATCCTTTAGCTTTCGAGCTACGTCAGTGTCTCATTGATCGCTACTCATTGAGAAGACAAAAAGAAGCTGTCGCCTTGCTGAGTTTTCTCCACAATCCCGAGGTCTTGAAAAATGAATCATCAGCACCGTTTCTCTTTCCTTCAAGACAAGCACTTAAGAAGTATGCGGATCATACATTAAGAGGCTTTTTCCAGAAGCTTGCCAGATTTCAGAAACAGACGACCAAGTCCAATCAATTGCTTCGAAACTCGAAAATTCACAATGCAGCTCAGGTCGTGAAGTAAATGATGACGATCAACTTATGAAGGAGTACATGTGTGAGATGAACAAACTGAAAATCAAACCCAAGAAAGATTCTTCTGAGACCTTTGACGTAAACAATGAATTCAAATATTTTGAAGCTACTTTGAATTGAAGCGAAAATTTAGATCGAATGTACGAGGTGTTGCTTACAATAAAAGCCACCAGCGTAGAGTCCGAGAGAGTGTTTTCAGCTGCTGGTTTATTCGTCACAAAGATTCGAGCAAGAATGTCAGATCAGACACTTAATGCTCTGTTTTCTCAAGTGTTATTTCAAAAATCAAGTTCGATAATAAACTTTTTAATTCAAATGTTACACATACTTGATTGAATCAATTAAAACCTTATTTCCGTTTTATATTTTGATCATTTACCTCCCTAAAAGGCATACAGAATCCCATCGGTGAAGATCGGTAAAAACTGGCTTTAAGAATATAGCGACGGTGAAAACCGGTTTTACACTTTCCGGTTATTTTCATCCCTATTACCGCCTGTGCCTGCCTGCTGTTGCAAGCTTTTGCTTTAAGTCGCCGTGGTCATTTTCTCTTCTTCAAAACCAAAATAGGTTTCTAAATTTTGTTTCAACCCTGACACAAAAATGGCTGCATACATATTTAAGATATCACGTATGGACTTTATATTTCAAGAGCTGTATACTTTTATATACGTTTCAAAAAGTTAAATAAAATTGCTAATGTATTGCATTATATATTAAGGGGTTCCAAAAAACCTTAGCTCCCCCATTTGCAGCTTACATGTTTACTTATATCGAAATAGTTTTTAGTGATTATAAAATATATAAAATTCTTTATTTATTGCAGGTATTAAAATTACTCTAGCTCAGCGGTCTTCAACCTGGGCGATATCGCCCACTAGTGGGCGATTTGAGCTTTTAGGTGGGCGGCAAGAAAATTTATAAAATTCTTGTAAAATTCAACAAAATTCAACAAAATTTACAATATTGTATGCAAAAAATTATCGAATGTTTCGTCAGTTGTGTCATGACAATGATGAACAATTTGTTAGGTTATTATTACACACAGAGGCCCGATGGCTCTCGAAGGGTGCATGTTTAACTCGTTTTGTTGAACTATATGAGAGCGTAGTGCAGTTTCTAGAAGACCAAAATGAAGTTGATCTTAGCCAAAAGTTAAAAATGATAAAAAATGATGCTTGTTATTTGGCAGGAATATTTAAGAAATGCAATGATTGTAATTTGCAGCTTCAAGGAGCCAATATGACACTCATGAACTGCCAAAAAGTTCCATTATTCATTGAAAAGCTGGATTTATTCAGTCACAATCTTTCAAAAAGGGAATTTCACCAGTTTCCAGAATTGTTATCTATTAAGGATGACATAACAACAATTGATACACAGGTTTATTGATCATCTCAAACTTGAAACGGATTTTGAAACTCGATTCAGTGATGTTTTAACCATGGAAGTATATGATTGGATGGTAAACTCGTTTATTGCAAATGTTACTGAAGCTGATGTAACATGTCAAGAGGAGCTATTAGAACTCAGACATGATGAGGAAAGCAAGGGAAATTTCAATAACGGTGGTTATATGCAGCTTTGGCAAAATAAAAAGATGTCAAATGTATATCCCAATATGTGGAAAAAGATTTTTAAATTACTGATCGCTTTTCCTACTTCGTACCTAGTCGAATCAGGTTTTAGTGCTGTGAATCACATTCTTACCAAAAACAGGAATGCTTTAAAAATCCCTGAAAGAGGGGACATTCGTTTGTTCCTCACTAAATTCGAGCCAAACATTCGGAATTTAGTTTCCAAGCATCAAGCACAAGGATCTCACTAAATTAAAGGTAAATGCATGTTTTATTATATAATATATATAATGTACCATACATAATTTTTAATATATGTTTGTTGGATTTTTAATTTTGGTGGACGGTTGGCTAATTTATCTCACATTAAAATAGTAAAAGTGGGCGGTAGGCATAAAAAGGTTGAAGGGCACTGCTCTAGCTGATAAAGTGATAATATAATGGCTTCTCAATTAATTGGTGATTCGGAGAGGCAACGTGTGATAGATCGCATACGAGCAATAACATTTCGGGAAGCTCGTGATGCTGGAGCCACCTTTATAACACGTTCATGGGTTGCCAAAAAGTTGCGAAGAAGTGAGGACTTCGTCAGAAGAAATTAGAATAAAACTTTGGATGAATGTGAAATGGATACAACCAAATCTGGGCGCCCAAATTTGCCACTCTCTCAGGAAACAAAGGACATCATTGAAAGCGGTACGCGTAAGCGGAAAAACAGCTGTGCTAAACTTTCTAGAGAGATCGAAGTGTTGAGAGGAAAGATCGTTAGTGGTGAGATCATTCGACTGTACCATCATAGGCAAGATTTAAAGCCTTGGCATGAACTTCCAAAGCCAAGAAAAACTCGACTTAACATCGATGCCAGAATGTGGTTTGCCCATTATCTTGAAGATTGGGATGTGGATGATTTCATGCATTTAGCTGTCTCCGATGAATTTTTTGTTTACGTAACACGTCGGCCTAACTACCAAAATGATCGAGTGTGGGCCACAACACCAGATGAAATCGATGACAATGAACATTATCGCGAATTATTAAAAAGTCCAGACTGTGTTGGTGTGTTTGTTTTGTTCACTGCAAAGAAGCTCATGTGGGTGCTGAAGCCAAATGGTCAGAGTTGGGATGGATAGTATTTTCGGGATATTATTCTATCCCAGCATGTCATTCCTTTTCTAAGAAACCCAATGTTGTGGATGTCGATCAGGTCACACTTCTGCACGATAAGGGCCCCTGCTTTAAGGCATTAACCACTCAACAGTTGTTGCAGAACCATGAGATCGATTTCTTTGGAAATGAAGAATGGCCAGGAAATTCCCCTGACCTGAACGTCTGTGAACACATTGGATCAGTTATAAAGGACAAGGTTGAATGTCTCTCGTTTCAAGAACCTGCAGCAAATCGATTTTCGAAGGATACAATGACGCAACACATTGAAACTGTTTTGCGTAACGATCAAGATCTATTCACGTCACTTTTGGCAAGCTACCCAAAGCGAATTCAGGCTGTCTTGGAAGCCAATGGCGGGAACACCAAGTTTTAATTGTTTCTCATTAAATGCAGGATTAAATTCTCTTTTGTAAGGTATGTTTAGTTTTACTGTACCTCTAATGGTTTAGGCCATGGGCGGGGGGACTAAGGTTTATTGGAGCCCCGTACAATAAATATAATTAATTATTCAGACGTATTTTACGTAAATGCAGTAATTTCTTGCAGTTTACCTTCGTATTTTATTTAGACGTCAAAGTCATGCCTTTGGACATTTTACTGATTTTTTTATTACGATAAATAAAGTGATTGTGTATTTTTTCCTTCAAAATAAAATATAGGTCAGTAGTATAGCCGCAAAAGGGGAGAGTGCAAGAATGTTGCAGGTTATTATGTAATGTTGCAAAGGGGTGGGGTTGTTGCAAAGGGGGGTGGGGGGAAACTTGGAGGCGGCGTTATCCCCAAGAGAAAGGAGGAGAGGTGTTCACCTGGCAGGAGCCAAGTGCACATTAAGACTTCAGCCGAGTTGGCGTTGTTTTATAGGCTCCTAATCAGCCAGTTGGCGTAAATGGCTTGAGTTGCCAGATACCGCGATACCATTGTATACATTATTATAGACTCCTAATCAGCCAGTTTGGCTGTAAATGGTTGTCAGATACCTCTTTTTAGCAGTATTATTGTATACATTATTATTATATACGTCTAATCAGCCAAGGGGGGAGAGGTACACATGCAGGAGGTACACACACACATACGCACACATGCAGGAGGTACACATGCAGGAGAGAGAGAGCTGAACGAGGGAGAGAGACGCCTGTAGGAGAGAGAGAGAGAGCTGAAGGAGGAGAGAGACGCCTGTAGGAGAGAGAGAGAGAGAGTAGTTGCCATTGATAGCAAGGCATATTATTTTCGTTTTCCTAACCTAAGAGGACACTAAGGGGTTTACCAAAGGCCAAAAAAGAAGGACCAGAGGTCCTTGCTCGGCTGGAGCCGAGCTGGGAATGAGTCTTCACCAGCTTCTCGATCTTTATAAGCCTCTATTCTGGCTGAGTTGCCAGATCACGCTTTGTATTGGGGTGCTGAGTTGCCAGATCGCACCATGTATTCTAATAAGCATTGTGTACCACAATATGGTAGATGAATTAAATAATTACACACTTAATTGAAATATAGATGTATATAGTGTTTTACAATAGATGTATATAGTGGATTATATGCAAAATATACATTAACTTGAGCTTCCTTGAAGTTGAACTTATCGAAACAAATAACGTAGTTATCCATAATTCAACCAACCATAGAAAACAGAATTATAGAAATATATATATATATATATATATTATATATATATATATGAAAATCATACCAAACGTATATTATTTTAAACTATACGTAACCACAATATATATATTTATATAGTTAATCAGTTGGAAGAATCAAACATATAAAATAACAGTATGTTTATATAGATATTCAATTGGAAGATTCAAAGACGGAACAAATAACGTAGTTATCCAACCAACCATAAAAAAACAGAATTATAGAAATATAATATATATATATATATATATATATTATGAAAATCATACCAAACGTATATTTATTTAAACTATACGTAAACCACAATATATATATTTATATAGTTAATCAGTTGGAAGAATCAAACATATAAAATAACAATATGTTTATATAGATATTCAATTGGAAGATTCAAAGACGGAACAAATACGTAGTTATCCAACCAACCATAGAAAACAGAATTATAGAACGATGCAATTCGAAACACATGAGCCTCATCCCCTGCGAAGAAAATTGAAAAACGAAATTACAGAAACGAAGAAAGTTGGAAATAACCAAAAAAAATTATCTAAGCTGCATCAATATGTATAACGTTGCAGTATTCGCTTGAAGAAAGGAGAGGTTGCAAACTCTACTTGAATAAATGTAATTACCTAAACTGCACGCGGATACAATTCGAAACACATGAGCTTCATCCTGCGAAGAAAATTGAAAAAACGAAATTTAAAGAAACGAAGAAAGTTGGAAATACCCAAAACATAATCCGATAGAGGAAAGGATTTCCGAGAATCTGCCCACTCGGTCGACCATATTTTACCTTTCTACGAGTCAAATCAAACAAAACCTCACCTCACTCCTTGTTTTCAGCATTCATTCATTTCACGTGTTTTATTGTGAATTTCATCCCATATATATATATATATATATATATATTATATATATATAAGATATATATATAACCTTTGGTTAGCTTCCGCCCGAATTGTTCATTCTGACGAAGGTCAAGCTTTCCACTCCACCTTAGACCTACAGTTTAACGTGGAACCATCAACAGCCCAGCGTCTTAACCACTAGGACACGTAGGGTACCCATTTATCTGCCAACCACTTTCTTTTATTATGTGTAATGACCACCTTAGACCTACAGTTTAACGTGGAACCATCAACAGCCCAGCGTCTTAACCACTAGGACACATAGGGTACCCATTTATCTGCCAACCACTTTCTTTTATTATGTGGAATGACCACCTTAGACCTACAGTTTAACTCCGAACCATCAACAGCCCCGCGTCTTAACCACTAGGACACGTAGGGTGCCCATTTATCTGCCAACCACTTTATTTTATTATGTGTAATGACCACCTTAGACCTACAGTTTAACGTTGAAACCGAATGTTATTTTTAAAATATAATTATGATATATTTCTTTATACCCTCTCGATTACATTAGTGACTAATGATGCGGGAAATTGAGTAAATGGAAATATTATTTTCTCGAAAACTATGGGTGATAGAAAACTTCTGAAACCATATTTGGAATCAATATCAAAAGTTCTATACGAATCACCAAATAATTTTCAAAGGAGAATAAGAGCATTAATTCTATTAGTGAAAATATAAAGATGCAATTACTCGTCCGTACCCGTTATAGCGGAATGGTACACGTCATAGCTCCACCCAGCTACATCGGCAGCCAATCACGACGAACATCTGGTCTTTTGGGCGGAGCTTGGCGAATGTGCATATAAAAGGGGATATTTTCAGTTGGGAGTAACAGTAGCTATTTTCGCATCAGTGAATAATCATTCCTCAACCATGGACCTGTACGTCTCCCCAGATTTGTATGAAGAAAGTGATACTGCAGCATTAACCGCAATTAGTCTTTTCAATGCGATTGATTGTGGCGAATTATTTTCGACGCAAACCGTAGAAGATATTTGCAGTGACGCTCCTTACAATCCGACGCAAGGGACTACCATAGAAATGTAAGTGTCCATAATTCGATTTTATATATATATGGAGAGTTGTAGTATTTCGTCAAATAGATACTAGTCAAAAATGTCAATCAATGTTATTTCCCCATCATGCTAAAATCGAAATTGGTAATCGAACCAAAGATATCTTCACATAATGGGGATCTGTCTGTATACTCTGTATATGTTTTAAAAGCATTATTCCTTTAAGGTCCGATGAGGATTTGACACGTGTTATACAATCTTTTGAAGAACCTCGGAATATGGATGATATACTGATCAGTCAGCAGTGTCACACATCCTCCACCATGGACCTGTACGTCTCCCCAGACTTGTATGAAGAACGTGATACTGCAGCATTAACCACAATTAGTCTTTTCAATGCGATTGATTGTGGCGAATTATTATTTTCAACGCAAACCGTAGAAGATATTTGCAGTGACGCTCCTTACAACCCGACGCAAGGGACTACCATAGAAATGTAAGTGTCTATAATTAGAATTTTATATATATATGGAGAGTTGTAGTATCTCGTCAAATAGATACTCGCCAAAAATGTCAATCAGTGTTATTTCCCCATTATGCTAAAATCGAAATTTTTATGGCGTTCACTCCTCGAACCAAAGATATCTTCACATAATGGGGATCTGTCTGTCTGTATACTCTGTATATGTTTTAAAAGCATTATTCCTTTAAGGTCCGATGAGGATTTGACACGAGTTATACAATCTTTTGAAGAATCTCGGAATAGGGAGGGTATACTGATCAGTCAACAATGTCACACCGAAATAATGTAAGTGTTTTTCGATCTTTTTGGGATAAGAAGACACAATATATTTTCATAAATTTATTAAATGAAAGAAATCAGTACAATAAACGAATATACCGTTACAAATATACGAACAAAAACATTATAATATACAACGAGTACGTACAATTGGAAAACGGTTTTTTATCTGTCTGCATACCATTTCATCGTTTCGGTGAGTGTGACACGGGTCAAATAAATTTAAAAAATTTATAAATTCTTTATCATTTGACATATGCATGAGAAATGAGACACAGTACATTCCGCAAACATTAGTAAAATATCCCTGCATACGAAATGGGTTCCATACAACTTCGGGAATATGTAACTGAGCGAGAAATTTTACAATAATAGGGTCACTCCAGGGTTGAGTACCGAGTGAATCAAAATAGTACAGGCGCTGTCTATTTTTAAAATAGACAGCGATCCAGTGAATCCCTTCATTACCGATGATGTCTGTGTTCACAATAAGACTACCGCATTCTCGCGTACTTGGCAAACTCAATGTTTCATTCTTCGCAAACACGCCGATAAATTTGGAACGTGTGACTCGCTCCATTACTTTCTGAAGTGTATTAGCATCCATTTTAAAAGTCAGTGATAACGCTTCTAAATCTATCTACTTCTATTAGGGCTTGCGATTCGAGATATACTAGTACACTAATAGGAGCGTCTATAGGCTTGGCGAATTCCAGCCGCACTGAGATGTTACCGCTCTGCTGTGGTGTTAAATGGGTATTTACGCTAGCAGATAAGTCAGGTGTAATGTCAAACGGATAAAGGTTAAATTGATCAATGAATTCTTCCTGCGTTACCCCATTACCAAGCTCATCACAATCACCTGCAATATGGGTCAGATTACTATAGGCTCTGGCACAAAGAGGTAACACAGCGTCTGATGAATAGTCCGTACCCATTGTTCCACCCAAAGCAGTGCCATTAACGTATAGAGTTATATTTTTAAGTCCGAAATTCTCGAATTTAAAGGCACTCTTTTTATATTTTCCATTCACCGAAGCGTGGTCCTGCATGCCGATTAATATCCTTTTAGGAAGATTTCCCAGGGCAATGTTTTCTATCTGCTTCGATGCCAACCCTGCAGGAACCGTATATAGTTTGATCTGCACTCTGTTAATAGGATATTTCACTGTAGCGTTTAGTAAATTTTTCTCAATTTCTAGTTGTTTTGGTGAACTTAATTTCACTCGCCGTACGCGGAGGTATGTGTCCATAATGTGAACCACAACGGACTTTGCACCCTCTTCTTGATTCGCATCCAGATTTAAGCAGATCTCAGGACTCGTGCGGGTGAGCTTTATTTTCATATCCACCCCGTTCACAAGCAACTTCTCCTGGAAAGTGAAATCTGTGTGCAACCGTCCAAAACACTCGTATATTTTCTTTTTAGAATTTTTAAATTTGTCCTTTATACTATTTTCATCTTTAGTTTGATAATATCCCTCCGCACTTAAAAAGGTAGCCTTCGCTTCTTTGGAAAAGTTGAGGACATTTTCCAAATAGGCTCGTAGATGATAGTACCCCGTGCCTGCCGATATGTTGGTCTGATTTAAATATACGTCACACTGGTTGAATATGGCGTGCAGAAAGTTTGTTTCAGGGTATACAGCATATTTGTCATCGCAGGCCGTTCCATCAGAATGGGCTATACGTAGCTTAGCGTACATGTGCACACAGCTTGGATCAAAAAAGTAAGGACCTGAGCTGGGTATCACGAATTCTATAGGTGCACTCGGTGAACTAATTGTGTTTAAAGGGTTAATTGTAATAAAGTCACTGTGCTCAATAGAAACTTGGGTTGGCGGGAGCTCAAAAAAGGACAGCTCCGATTTACAGCATTGTGAACTACATGGGTGGATGAAGCGTGCCATGGCGAAATAGTGACTCCTCTCTCGACAAGTGGTAAACAAACTATGATTCATGAGATCAATATCCTTAGCTTATATCAGTCAAAAAAGTGGTCAACCATAGGTTTCATTCGCTTACAGCATTTCTTTTTTGATAGCCTTTTACGTTTAATACCACGTGACCCTTCTTCTTCCGGGGAGCCCTCTTCTTCTTCCCGCCACCACGCATTTTTCTCTTTGCATCTTTGATGATTTCGTTCCGTGTACGCTTTAAATGTTTTTTTAGAGCTTCTTTAGGTTTAGCCCCGGCCAATATGTCTTCTGCAGTGTTAAGGCCTGATTGTAGCGCTTTCCTTCCAAGGTATCTGGCACCCCTCTTCAGCAAAGGAACAGCCGTACGTAGTATGGATGAAAAAATGGATCCAAGTCCACTACCGCGCTGGTATCGCATCCCTCGATAGACGGTGAAAGGCTTTCTATCCATTATAACTCAGTGCGTCGAAAGTGTAGCTTCACTGTTAAGCTCCCGTTACCGAATGGGAAGTTTTCGCCCTCAATCGTTCTTATATATATTGTGATATTGGTTATTAAATTAGTTGCGACATTCACATAATGGGGCCTGTCATATGTAATACTCAAACTCCTTCCTCTATGGTTGGGGATGTGAGCAATGCGCAGCAGGCGTGCCTGGGTATCCCCAACAAACTGGTGCTCCACTATATTACTGTAAATATAGCACATGTCTGGGGACCTTTCAGCCAATTTCTCCATCTTCAATTGATACATTAATCTGGACAAGTTATACTGTGTCTCGTGAAATGTGTCTCTTTGGAAGGCTGCGCTATATCGGCCGTTGGTTAGAATTTTGAACTTTCTATGTTCTTTAAGACGTCTGTTAGTCTTTGATTTTAGGATTAGTGTATGTGCAGGGTTGTTTACGATTTCATATACTAAATCATTCGTAAGGTTTGAGTTTCTTAAACTCACGTTTAAGCCTCTCACAACATCCTCGGCCGAACCATATTGACCCGGCCCTAGTCTTACTTCTGTACTGTAATACCGTGTAATCTTAGTCCGAGCGATGCGCATAGTTTCATCCATAGCTACCCCAGCTTTTTCACACTCGTCAATGTCTCTAAGAATCGTAAAAACGGTTTCTTTATGTTCAATATTTAAAAAGACGGTGTCCAGCTGAATTTCGCATATCCCCACCTCATACGAATCACGACCCAATTCAATGTGCCCATGGAGTTCTGTTACAAAGTTGGCTAGCGTGTTGTTAGGGTGTACAGACAGGGACGAGGAGGACGGGAGTGTGACGTAGAAATGGTTAGGAGCCATGTTGCATACTATTTAAGCTTCATTATTGCATCAGCTTTTATATAGGTGTTGAAGCTTTCTGGGTACCCTAGCCATTTCACCAGGTACATTTTTCTCCTTCCTGAACCTTTGCTTCCTAAAATTTTCTCAATTTTAAACACATTTTTTTCTAAATTAAACGCAACTTTCTGCAATTCCTCGCGGTAAAAGCCTCCTGAGATTTCTTCCCCATTCAAATCTTCAATGTAATACATCATTATCACACCTTTAGGTCTCACAGCCCTAACTTTAAAAATCTCGCGTGTCCATCCTTGCTCAAAACCCTTTGCGAATTTATTCCCCGAACGCGACAGCCTTACATAATCATTGATTTTGAAGCGCACAGAGTGTGGTGGTGGTGGTGGTGGTGATCCATCTCTTCTCGGGAGCGTACCTCTTTCTAAAACTTCGTTAGGTGTTGCCCCAATCGTGCGATGGTGTGAGCGGTTGTAGGATGATGCCAATGATTCCAGAATGTCTAGAAATCTGTATGTGTTTTTATGTGTAAAATAACGGTGCATGCGTTCCTTTATGGTGCGCTGAACTCTTTCAGCTAAAGAAGCCTTATGTATAGAATTGGTTGTGTAATAGCTGATATTAAACTCTGTCAACATATTCTGAAAAGCACGGCCTATAAACTCCTTCCCCATATCCGTACAAAAATAGCCAGGAACCCTGTTTTCTTTTAACATTAGCGTTTTGGTGGCTTTAGCAACTGTTTCAGGTGATTTATTTTTCAGAGGAACTAGCCACAGATATCTAGAGAACACGTCTATTATGAATAGAATGTAGCGGTAACCATCGTTATACACAGAATATCTTTGCATGTCTGTTAAATCTGCTTGCCAAATAGAATCAATCGAGGAAGCCGTTGTCTTGGCTGTTTTAAACCTTTTTCTCACAGGCTTATGAAGCGTATAAGCGTCCTGCTCCCTCAAAAATCTTTCAACATCTTTTTTTCCTACTCCGTAAACACTTCTGTACAGTCTATCTACGCCGCCGTAAGAGGATGGGGTAGAAATGTCATAATAGCGTTTAGTTAATACGTTAGCCATTTGCGTATTTTAGAGGCACGTGGGTAGGGTTGGTTTAACCTCTTCTTGCTCCTCTTCAAAGGTGTTACCGCCGGGGGTGACGGCGCCTTCAATTGTGTCACAGGCGTTGCATGTTCCAAGTCTTTTAACCTGTTCAGATTTCCTATCAACGTTTTAGGGACATTTATTTGTTGTAGTCTTGCTTTAATATGCTTCCATCCTGATGGTGATGGCCTATCCCACTTTCTCACCAGATCATGGACAATGTCTACGATATTCGATCCCTGTACCTTTGATCCTTCCACAATGATCTCCCCTGTATCGGTCCATTGTATGGCGGGATCCTCATTCAATAGATTATAAAGACTTAAGCCTTTACTCCTCAATGTAAGTGGGAGGGTATTTTTTAATACATGTTCGATATGTTGTGTGGCTAATCTTTTTGGTTGGTCAGCTGTGTCGCCGGGTACAGATCCTATGTCGCCATCGTCCCCCGTGCTGTGCCTAATAACCACAGGAATCTCTGTAGGGCTCTTATAATTTTCGTACTCGTGAAGAAATTTCTGCAGAGCTTCTTGGTATAAGATTCTTTTCTCATCAGGTGTTTTTTCACTGTTTAATAGGGCTAACAATTCGCTTTCCATTCTTTTAAGTCTGCTTTTACGGGGATCTAGATACGTGTCTGATTCCTTTGCAGTGAGGCGTACACCTCGTGGGGAATCACTACCACTTTCTTCATTATATTAATCTAGTCAGTAAAGGACCCAAAACTGAAAATAAGATGGGGAGAAATGACCCTCCTGTTTGTACAATAATTCGCTTTTTCTTCGCTACAGTTTGGCTTTTACGAGCGAGTGCACGTATTATGTTCTTGTAGCGGCGTAGGCGAGCCTTCTGATGGGTTTTCATTGATACATTGCAATTTATAACGTTAAGACAGATTTCACAGATGCATTTTAAAAGTCGGCATCGATATTTTTAATAAACATCTGCTGCATTGCCCGAGGCAGTCGATGATAGATTTTTATTAATTCACGGTATTTCTTTAGTCTCTTTGTCATTCTGGAATATACACCGTTTCAGGCTCGTTTGGAAATATATTCGTTCGCAGAAGCACTCTAAACGTGTTTCGCGGATGAAGGTCGCAAAGCAAATATCCGTAACGCGTGCTTGTAGCTTCTTTATAAACTTCCAAAAACTCCTTACGCTGATTCGGGAACATTTGATTGGCTAATACCCCAATTTGTGATACATCTCTACGTTGCGCGAATAAGACTAGATATTGCGTATTTAACGACACATCGCGCATGTATCTATTTTTGAAAAATAGATTCTGATTGATGAAGAACACGCTTATGTTAAGATGGTGGGAGAATACTGTAAATGTCTCGGCAAACGTTTTATCCATCTCCAACATGAGATCGTCAATTACAATGATTGTATGTTCATTTCCCTTTAACGAATTAACGTCATATACGCCTTTGTGGAACAAAATATCATCTTGGTACTCGTTGAACACTGATTGATACGTCGAATAGCACCATATAACTTTATGCACAAATTTCGAGAACATCTCCCCCTTTTCTTTAATGATTTTAAGCATAAACACAGTTTTACCACATCCTGTAGGTCCAGATATAATACATGTGGATGGGCTCGTGAATCTGAATTTTTCTACAGAGTCCATTTCTAACACGTCACACTCCTAAGTGAGTCATTTACAAAATATTACAAATTTTGAGTGCTGATCCTTATATTTCTTCTCCCACAGAACCGTGAATGACGATGAGGTAGAGCAGCCCATCATTACGGATGACCTCGACGACAGTGTAGTTGTGATCTCCTCCCCTGAACCCTCACCAGCGATACCGGTAACACGTCCAAAGCGGAGGTATGAGATACCCACGTCAGGTATAAAGCGACCGAAATACGCGTCTGTTGCAGCGGTAATAGATCCCCAACCCTCAACCTCTTACGCAACAACACCCCCAGCAGCACCTAATATATCCCCTTATTCATCCGCCGCCCCCCGTTCTGTTAAGTCTACAATAATAGAGCCCCAACCATCAACCTCCTACGCAACAGGGCCCCCATCAGCAGCACCTTCCGCTAATATATCCACTAATTCCGCCCCCGTTCTGTTGAGGATGGTATAACGCTGGAATTGGTGCGATCCGCAGCCCCCACCCCAGCCTTGACTAGAAATCGGTATAGAGTCAGGGTCGACCCTAGAGTCATGTATAGCAATGGTATTGAGCGCGGACTACGCCGGGTTGTAGAGCGTATTATAGAGTTTGCTCTTCAGAATCGTGACGAGCGTGAAGTCAGGACGAGTATGTCCTTTGGATTCGGGTCAGATGACGGTGATGTAGACGATTATTGGGTGATAGTGCCATTTAGACGTTTGGCGGCTGAAGATGTAGAATATATATTAGGGCGTATAATGCAAGCCGCCCAAAGTAGTATAGCCTTCAATATGGACAACTTCACGGTAAATATTGACCATGTATACCGTGTTGCGGGTCATAGTGCCATACCGTATACTCTTAACTTCAATTCTCAAGCTATTTATAGACGGCATATAAACGTCGATCGTGGTTGCGGCTTTATAGCAGTACTCTTAGCACGTATGTTTACTGTACAAAATACACGAACTCAAAAAATTTGGTTGCCTACAGTCGTGGAGCATGCCCGTAAACTAGCTGAAGACTGTGAACTTGAATTTGACTGTAATATGGGTCCTGAAGAGCTGAGAAGGGTAGAACAGGAAATGAATGTCCGCATAGTTGTGTTTGGGTTGGATGATCGTCGTAGGACTGTGTATGTTTTTAAAAGCTGTGTGAGAGATCGTACAAGGCCCCTACTTATTTTAGGATTGTCAGGGACAACGTATCTCCCCATCCGTAATATAAGGTGGCTTTACGCGAGTTATGACAAAAGTCGAAAATATGGGAGACATCATGATTTGTGTAAGGGGTGCCTCGAGTTTGCGGATGATATAGTGAGACATTGTAAAGAATGTCACATGGTATGTGAGCAGTGTAAAAGCACCAAATGTGAAAGCCGTGTAGTTGAAGCTGAGAAGAGAGACTGTGATGTGTGTAGACGCACATTTTTCAATAATAGCTGTTTTGATTTCCATAAATCAATTGGCACGTGCAGGAAAATGAGAATCTGTGAATGTGGTATGTTTCACACAATGGATAATTGGGGAAAATTTAAGCACAAGTGTGACGTAATTCACTGTCCTACATGCCAGGAGGAATATAAGGCGGATGGAGTAAAGCATGTATGTTATATGAAAGATGCTAAGCCTAAAAATAACCCCTGTATAACTGTATACTACGATATAGAAACATATACGAACGCTGAAACCAAAGAGGTAATTCCACATTTACTTGTGAGCCAGACTATCTGTGATGAGTGTATGGATATCGAATGTGACGAGTGCCCCAAATGTGGTAAACGGACAAACGTTTTTAAAACGAATGTCAGCGATAGTCCTGTGAAACTATTTGTGTCCTATATTGTCAAGTTAGCCGACAAGTTCAAAAAAATGACTGTGTATATTCTCGCCCATAACGGGGCAAAGTTTGACACGCAGTTCCTTTATAAGGAGTTGCTTGAACACGAATCCTCTGAGATATTTACAGGTGATCCATTGAAAAGAGGCAACAAATTAATACAGATGCAGATAAGAGGCAATGTACAATTTAAAGATACTTTATTATTCACACCTTGTAAATTAGCAAAGCTACCCAAGGTGATGGGAGTAGCAGCTGAAGTTTCCAAAGGATACTTCCCATACACTTTCCTCACCAGCGAGACTTTAAACTACGTAGGCCCACCACCCCCCAAACATTATTTTGACTGCATGGATGAACGTGAAGACTTTGATCGATACTACGACAGTTTTAATGAAAGTAACCCTTATAATATAGCTGATGAATGTGAGCGTTATTGCGTGAATGATGTGCGCGTGCTTAGAGTATGTTTCCAGGCCTTTAGAAGGATGTACATAGCCCGTTTCAAATGCGATCCACTGCAAGTCGCAACCACCATCG
Organism: Bathynomus jamesi; assembly: GCA_023014485.1. Taxonomy (NCBI): domain Eukaryota; kingdom Metazoa; phylum Arthropoda; class Malacostraca; order Isopoda; family Cirolanidae; genus Bathynomus; species Bathynomus jamesi. Next base: position 120,711 of record JAJOZX010001967.1, read on the forward strand.
CATCATTATGTTTTACGGTGTTCAAGAATAACTTCATGCCGAAAGACACCTTAGCCATTATTCACCGAAACAATCCCCGCAGTTACGGGCACAAGGCTATTTACTGGCTCATACACCTACAGCAACAGACAGGTGTATACATAAAGCACGCCCGCAACACGGGTGAAGTACCCATTAAGATTAATGGACGTGTTTTTTGGGTTGATGGGTTAAGTGAAAACCGTGTCACTGGTGTGAAGACTGTGTACTCCTTTAACGGTTGCTGGTGGCATGGATGCCCCCGTCCTGAGTGCGGAGTCACCGGAGATATCAACGGTAGGTCTCCTGCCGACTGTCTTGCATCGACCCGCACCCGCGATCAACTTATAGGATCACAGTTCACTCACAAAGTCTTGTGGGAGCATGAATATGATGCACGGATGGAGACAGACGAGGTGTACCGTGAGGAAATAAAAGCGATCAAGCGTTCAATGGTGCTGGATCCTCTCAAATGTGGTGATAGCTTGTTTGGAGGACGTACAAATCCTTTCAGACTATACTTCCCACCTACGGAGGGCGTGAAGCTCCATTACTACGATTTCTGTTCTTTATACCCATACGTGATGAAGAGCAATCCGTACCCCGTGGGCGCTCCTGAGAAACTGGTGGGGCCTAGCCTACCATCCATCAATGAATTTTCAAAAAATTTGAATGATGGATCGTTACTTTGGGCTCTCTTTCGTAGACGTACTCCCCCCACGCAATTTATGGATGCCGATCTTACCTGTCGTTATCGACGACAAGCTCATGTTTCCCCTGTGCGTGAAGTGCGCGGAAGAGGATAACGGCGAATGTAACCATATACCCCACCAGCGTAAGATCAGAGGCGTATATACAAGTCCTGAGTTGGCCCTAGCCGTGCGCCATGGTTATAGAATACTGAAGATACATGAGGTGTGGAGGTTTCAGAAGCTACCCAACCTTTTCACACCATATATAAACACCTTTTTGAAGGATAAGGTTGAGGCATCAGGGTATCCGCGAGGAGTTGATACCGAAGATGAAAAGTCTGCCTATATTCAACGTTACCGCGACCGCGAAGGTATACAACTTGATCGTGTCCAAATTGTAAAGAATCCTGGCAAGCGCTTTAGTGCAAAGTTGTGTCTAAACAGTCTATGGGGAAAATTTGCGCAGAATACCGGCAGAGGGAGCATTCATTTGGCACAAAGTTATAGCGATGTCTGGGATTATGCCAATGCCCCCGATAAAGAGGTCATGGAGATCGTAAATGTAGGTAATACTTACGTAATAAAGTACAACAACACTGAATTTGCCACAGATACCTCAAGGGTTACAAACATACCTGTGGCCAGCTTCACAACAGCCTACGCCCGTATAAAACTTTGGGGTCTATTGCATTCTCTTGGGCGGAGAGTATTGTATGCCGATACAGATAGCGTGATATTCACAGAGAGGGAGGGTGAATACATGCCCACTATTGGGGAGTTCCTCGGCGAGCTCACTGATGAGATCAAGGATGAGTATGGGGACAACGCATACGCCGACTCTTTTGCCTCAACAGGACCTAAGACTTATGGGGTACGGGTCAGGGTGGGGGAGGAAATGAAATATATCGTGAAGGCAAAGGGTATTACGCTCAACCATGCGAATCGGGAGGTTGTTAACTTTGAGTCGTTGAAGGATCTAGTATGTTTGGATGAACAACCTCCCAACTAATTGTAGGCACCCACAATTTTCGGGCGCAGAAGCTGGGGGGCGTGAAGGAACTTAGGGGTACGATGGTGTGCCGTAACACCTATAGGAAACGTTACCAGTTACCTGGTACCTATGATACCGTACCCTTTGGATACCAATGATGCTTCTAACTCACACGTCTTGTATATAATCGTATCTATTTGTAAATATATATATATATATATATTATATATATATATATATATATAACTTGAATATCTCGTTTATTAAATCGTATTTGTAAATATATATACTTGAATATCTCGTTTATTAAATAAATCATGTTTCAAATAGCGTTTCACTTTCTCCTTTGTGTGTGTGTGTGTGTGTGTGTGTGTAGGTGAAAGTTCTAAGCTCCGCCCACTGTAAGACCGTGAGTCATGCTACTATCTGGGAATCCCTGCGTGGTCAGTCGACCGCAGTAAGCCCGAGAGATCAGACGTGTATTCAGATCAGACGTGTATTCAAATGGCTACCTTTAATATTGCTTGTACAACGTTTACGAAATGGTATTCAGTAAAGTGCCAGGATGTGGTGGATACCGAAAAACTTCCTATTCATCCCTCCTATGCCTCTTTTAAAAACACATTGGATTGTGCGAAGTTCCAAGATGTACAAATACTCTACGGATGTTCTGGTGAGACCGTTGAAGGCTTTCGTTGCACAGACGATGTGCTGAAGTATACTGCAGAGCTAAACTTTATAAAGTCTCACATACACCGTGAAGTAAAAGAAACAACGCGTGCAGAAGAGAAGCAGCAGGTATGGATAATGAGTCTTGCTGATGGGTGGTGTGACAAGCGGTATTACGTCATGCTACACCATGTCGATTACTCATACCCTACGACTGGAAATGTGAATCTCGTGATCATGGACAATCTTAAGTATTTTTATCACTATATTAACGTATATCATGATGAGGTTCGTAGTGAGGTTGTGGCTAGTGCCCTGCGTGAATTTTTAACAGAGTTTAGAGACGAGTATCGTTTGATGGGCAGAAAGGAAAAATATGAACATATGTTCCTCTCAAATAGTGCGCCGGAGTGTGGAGATGTTTAGTAAAATGTTCCTAGTTCTTATCCAAAATGTCTGGTGCGTAGGCTGGTAGTGATATTCTTGTACCGGTACAACAATTCGACTCGCGGAACAAGCCCATTCACGTATCATCGAGTCAGCCGCCCGTCGAACCATTCCTGCCTACCTGCGTGCCTCACACGGCTCATAGTTATCTCAGAGCTTGAGCCGAGTGGACGTGCGCTCCTCGAATACGATGGAACTTCCTTTGAGCAGCATTCTCAACGCCTCGTACGATGTGTCCGTGACGAAATCGTTGCGCGTGTTCAGGCGTAATTCCGGTACCATTAGCTATGTACTGGAAACGGAATGTAGACCGACAAACAAACGGGTTTATTTAAGTATCGAGGAGATGAATAGAATCTTTGTGATAGTTGAGAAGTGGAGTGAAGATCGTTATAAAATACCTGCTAACGTAGGTACAAGAAGAGAGCAGATTAGTGACGCACCCTCATACGCCGTTGTATGTACGTTGTGTATAAATAACGATCGGCCGTGCATTGATATACGGCTGATGTGGAAGAATGCTTCTGATAATAACGCTCTTATTCCTACGCGAAACCGTTTCATCCTCGACAGAATGTTTGAAATCGTCGGATTCCGTAAACTGAAACCTATATTAGACGCGCGTGTTACGGATATGCTTTATTTTGATACAGTACTTGAATACGCATACACCGCTCTGCTCGATGGGTTTACCGAGTGTAGGGCTGGTGAGAATGGTCTAGTGCTGGATGTTTATTTAAAAAGTTTAGACTCTTTGAAATACCATGAACTTTGGTACAAAGCAATTGATCGGTACAAGGCTGAGCTCACCTACACCGTTCACCCTGAAGAACTATTTCTTTATATAACGCGCAGTTGTCGTAACGATTTAGAAGATTATTTCAATTGCCGCTATGTTGAGTGAGTTCACGATTGAAAAGCTCGAGTCGGTAGAAATAAACCCTCGATTGGAAAAGCGTTCTTATAAACTTGTGTTTAATAATGTAGCTAACGATGAACTCTTTGTGCGTGCTTTTGATTGTATTCTAGACGTTTTAAAGATGACTTACCAACCGGTTGTAAAGTGGGAACAAAAATAGTACTGAACGATATGAAAGCCCTTCATATCGAATACAGGTTTCCCTATACTTTAAGCGGTGAAATATTATTAAGCCGCATATACTGCGTAATGCAGAGCAATAATGATGTAATTGTAAACTCGATTAAGACCGAGTTTAGTATTTTGAAAAAAAAGTGAATTGTATTTATATTTTGCTTGACATTTCTCCTGTACTGATTATACGCATATTTCTATTGATTTGTGTTTTATATTATATATATATATATATTATATATATATATATATATATATTGTGTGTGTTGATATTTCTCCTGTACTGTTATGTACATATTTCTATTGAAGTGTATATTTATTTGAAATGTATATTTTATTTTATATATATATCCATAATTGTGTGTATATATTTCTGTTATAGCATATTCCTCAAATGTATATTTATTTTCTATATATTTATAATAAAGAATGATGCAATGTTGTTTATTGTTATGCCTTCTACTACCGGTATTCGAAATATAATAATGTATACAACGGTATTGCGGTATCTGGCAATATTTAAGCCTTCTAAGCCAACTGGCTGATTAGGAGTCTATAATAGTGTATACAATGGTATCTGGCAACTCGTCTTCGATTAAATGAATACATGGCGCTATCTGGCAACTCATTTACAGCCAACTGGCTGATTAGGCGTATATAATAATGTATACAATAATACTGCTAAAAAGAGGTATCTGACAACCATTTACAGCCAACTGGCTGATTAGGAGTCTATAATAATGTATACAATGGTATCGCGGTATCTGGCAACTCAAGCCATTTACGCCAACTGGCTGATTAGGAGCCTATAAAACAACGCCAACTCGGCTGAAGTCTTAATGTGCACTTGGCTCCTGCCAGGTGAACACCTCTCCTCCTTCTCTCCTCCTCCTTTCTCTTGGGGGATAACGCCGCCTCCAAGTTTCCCCCCCCCCCCCCCCCCCACCCCTTTGCAACAACCCCCACCCCCTTTGCAACATTACATAATAACCTGCAACATTCTTGCACTCTCCCCTTTTGCGGCTATACTACTTAGGTCAACAGGATTTCACATTGAATTTTACATAAGCACAGTATATAAATCGTAACTGACCTGAATTATGTATGATAAACCTTATCATTTATTACTTCACTCGCTTACGAAGGTCCTATTCTACCGAAGCTACGTCGCGTCGTGGCCAGTGTCGTAACCCGCTTCCCATCGATCAGCGAAGTTAAACGACATTGGGTCTGAAGAGTAGTTGGATGGGAGACCGTTCTCCGCGTTCAGATTATGCAGCTACTCGTGCGTGGTTCAGATCTCCCGTAAAGCTGTAGGTCCCCCTCCGTCATATGACTTTAGATGTTGCGAAGGAGGTTGAACAACCCAATCATTACTTTTTTTCTATTTTGACAACGGGAAGCTTCTTCTATTACCATAAATTCGACCTTACATGTTAGCGACTTTACATTCTATCGATATGTTATTATTAGATTAGATTAAATTAATTAAGATAGGTTACGCTAGGTTAGGATAAGCTAATTTTTTAGAGTGTCGATGTTTTGGTCTTGTCGACAAAATGGGTATACGTCCTCCATTATTTAGACTATTCACCCAGCTGGGAATTCTCTTCTCCATTTTTTCAACACTGTAGATTTTCTTTGGTATAAAAGCCTCGTATTGATATTTCATTATACGTTAAAATATTGTCATGGTGTTAAGAAGCAGTGGGATGTTAAATACACTTAACTTTTCTGAGAATATAGCCAAGGGATAAGGTTATAAGGTTACGCTGATTTAATAAACAGCTTTTGTGCACAGCATTATCTTTTCAGTGTTCAAGAATTTTAAATAGTTTGAATAATGTACAGTATTAATTTATGCAATTAGAATTAAGTAAAAGTGTGAGAGAGAGAGAGAGTATATATATATATATATATATATACATATACACACAGGGTGTTCCGTAAGTCTGGAACCATAGGTCAAAATGATAAAAACGCCGAAAAGTCTTTTGGGACTGTGAAATGAGCGAGGATGGTAGCGGTTGTGTCATCGTCGGTGGATGTCCTCGGAGGTCCACTGCGTGGTTTATCTCCTATGGATCCCGTTTCCCTGAAATTTGCTACAAGTTTGCCGACACAGCTGTGTGTTATCGGCGCGTGGTCAGGATGCAATCTGTTAAATTCCTCAGCGACTCCCCTCTGACTCCGATTTCGTACGAGCAGAATTACCTGGATGCGTTCTTCCTTACTCAAAGTCATCATGGGCACTTGCATAAACGGAAAAACATGAATTACTTATTTTACCCTATGGTTCCAGACTTATGGGACACCCTATATATATATATATATATACACACACACACAGGGTTGACAAAAGTAAATAGACCCCTTTTGTTTTTCCCTAGTTTTTTTTATTTAAAAATAAACGTCAATAAATGATAACAGATTTATTGAATCACTATATTTAGAATTGTGTTTCTTTCCCCTTTGTATGATTATTTAAACCTGTAAAGCTGACACATTTTCTATTCCAGTAAAGTGCTTTGCCATTTGTTCTTAACAACCATCATGGTGTCTATTTTTGTCAGCTATATATATATATATGTATACACACACCTCGTTAACCTCGTTGCAGTTCTGTGCGTTAGTCTCTTCACACGAAGGTCAAGTTGGTGGCCCCACATCTAGCCCTGGAGGAGCGAGTTGCTCTCTTGCTCTCTCCACTGCACATAACCAGGTACAACCGGCTCATCTGGTACCGTCCTGAGCCAGGCATCTAGTCTTCTTTTGACGAGTTCAACTTTGACCCCTGTAACGTTCCTGAGTCCCTTTGGAAGTTGGTTAAAAAGTCTTGGCCTCCTGACGACTAGGCTATTTTCCTTCAGTGTTGAAGAGGTCCCTTGTCGGGCCTTTAATTTGGGAACAGTAAACATTCTGCCTTTCCTATTTTCCAGCGTTGTTTGGATGGTAATTGGGTTTAGTTTTAGGTTTGGTACCAGTTTTTCGATCATTTTCCACATGTAGATGATGGTGTACCTCTCACTTCTTCTTTCCAAGGAGTACAGATTTAGTTTACATAGTCTTTCCCAGTAGTTGAGTTCTTTGTAGCCATCAATCTTAGCTGTGAAATGTCTCTGAGTTTCATCTAGTATATTAGTTTCTTCCTTTTTATATGGGGACGTCAAGACTGACCAGTATTCAAGTTTTGGTATGATCAATGTTTTTAGCAGGGGAATCATTATTATCTTGTCCCTTCTTTTGAACGTTCTTAGTACTTGTCCGCGACTCTTTTTGCTTTGTCTGTCGCTATCTGATGTTGTCTCTCTAATTTCGCATCATCGGTCATTATAACCCAAATCTATCGCTTTCGTGCTTCTCTGAATTTCCTATCTCTCTGGAGGATAATATGCTGTCTGTTTAAGTCCCTCATTTCTACCATATCTCAAGAACTGAAATTTCTCGGTGTTAAATGTCATGTTGTTGTCTGACCATTTGTATATTTTGTTCATGTCCCTCTGCAAGGCCTCCACCTCTTTCGCGTCGCTGATCTTTGTATCGTCTGCAAAGGATGTTACTATACTGTTGCTGTGTATTTCACTGACTGTCATATAAGTGGGGCCAATAGTGTTCCTTGTGGTACTGTGCTGCGTACTTCCGATTCTGATGATGATATGCCTTGAATTTTTACGACCTGTAGACGTTCTCTTAGGAAGTTGAAGATCCATTTTCCCACTTTGCCTGTTATTCCCATGTGTTTCATTTTATGTGCTATTATACCATGATCACATTTGTTGAAAGCTTTAGTAAAATCCGTGTATATGACATCGTAGTTTTCATTGCCTTTCAGTGAATCTAGGATTATCCTATAACAATATCCTAGTAGGATATTGTTATAGTGCTCTATAAGTTGCGATAGGCATGATCTTCCGGATCGGAATCCGTGCTGATTTTCGTTGAACCTTTCCAGTGTCTCCAAGAAGTCATAGATTTTTTCTCTAACTATTCTTTCAAATACTTTGGTGAGGTGGGACGTCATTAACACTGGTCTATAGTTCTTTGCTTAAGATCTATCCCCTCCTTTCTATATAGGGACAATATTTGCTTTTTTCAAGATGCTCGGTATTTTCCCAGTGTCCAGGGGTCTTCTCCATATCCAGTATGAGGGTGTAGCTATTTCATTTTTACAGTTTTTAATCAATAATGCGTTTCATTTGTCAGGACCTGCAGTTGAACGTGATTTCATTTATCCTATATAGCTCGAGCTACATCTTCTGGTTTAAAAAAAAAATATAAATAAAATAAAATATATATACCTTTCAACCTTTCAAAGGTTCCGTGCGATGATTTCTCATTTCACGAAGGTCAAGCTTGTCGCCCCTCCTCTCGAGTTGGTCTGATGAAGTAGTGAGTTGGTTTCTTGTACTCTCCACCTCACATAGCCAGGTATGCCCGGCTCATCGGGGATTGTTCTAAGCCAGGCGTCTAATCTTCTTTTGAAGATGTCCACTGCAACACCATTCGTGTTCCTAAGGTCTTTGGGCAGCTGATTAAACAGTTTTGGTCTTCTCACAACAAAACTATTTTCTTTCAGGGTGAAGGATGTTCCCTGTCTAGCCTTTAATTTGGGAACACGACAGTCTTCCTTTTCTACTTCCCACTGTTGTTTTGGGAATTACAGGGTTCAGAGTAAGATTAGGGACTAGTTTCTCCATTATTTTCCAAGTGTAAATAATATATATATATATAATATATATATATATATATATATATATATAACGTAAAGAACGACGCTTGTATAGGAGATATTCCGCGCAAGACGAGAGAGAGAGAACGAAACAAATGAAAAAATGAGGTAACCACCCGGGAATCGAACCCGGGATCTTCCGGGTTCTCTCTCTCTCGTCTTGCGCGGAATATCTCCTATACAAGCGTCGTTCTTTACGTTATTTATACTGCGTGTTCTTTGCAGTTAAATGTGTGTATATATATATATATATATATATATATATATATATATATATATATAATATTTATTTATTTATTTATTTACTTCCTTATTTAATTATTTAATCCTTTGCTCCGTACAACATACCGTTCATTGCTTAAAGCAAGGGAAAAATATAGACCCAATGTTCTACGATGTTGATTTTTTTGGCAGAATACCAGAACTCCTGCCATTAAATCAATCTTTAGGAAAAAAAACGGGCTTCCAACTGTTGACACCAACGACCCTCTCACCTTCGAGACTTGATTCCAGCAGACTGTTTGCCCTTTCCTCCTCTAAATCAATTTCACCTCATGAGGGATTTTTGAAGAATGTGTTTTTAAGGGGATGATACTGTGTGGGAGACTTTTTTCCGAGAGGAAAGATTTCGCAGGAAAAATGAAAGTTAAAATCTTTTCTTTTTTTTTGTTTGCGGATTCTGGAGTAGTTTCATGAAAATATTTTTTTTTTAAATGGAAAATTCTCGAAAGATTTTGTAGAAAACGAAAAATTTTGTTCTTTCTGTTTATATTTGAATTTGAAAGTTGTAATATTTTGTATTTTAAGGGATAATTTTAGAACTTTGGAATATATTATTACGAATATAGGCCTTACAGTACGATTATTTTTAGTGTTCACCCATTCGATCGGTGGATCTTCAAGATTATTCATGGAATCTTATTTTAAAGCTTGGCTTTTATGTTTTTTAGCTTACTGAAAGCCGAGGCAAATTTACCCGTTAGGTTTTACGTTGTTGTCGTAAACTTTCTAAACTTTAGGAAATTTAAATTTTTGCAATTTTTATTTTTTAAATTATGAAATGAATAACTAACTAGAGGCAAATTATTTCAAGAATTGAAAATGACATTTTCTTTTTAGTTCGGATTTCGAGATTAAGAATTTTTTTTTTAAATTTTGGGGTAGTTATGAGTGTAATATATTATAATTTTTGCACGTTTTTGCCCTTCTAATTTTTGCATTTAATGAACGGTTTATTGATGTAGAACTCGCACTCAAATTTTTACGAAAATCAAAGATGACGTGTTTCGCTATTTAAGATATTTGTTTTGTATTTGTAGACTTAGATTTTTTCATGAACTTGGAGTTTTCAAGAGTGAAGCATTTGAATTTTAAAACATACGAACATTATCAAAACATACATTTTCCATTCTCCATTGGGTGGACACGACTCTTGAACTCGGAACCAAAAACATTCAAATCAGTTACAAGGGTGTACATTTTTCCCAAAATTTCAATATTCATTCTTTCCACGACTGTACGAACGTAACGTCCTCTACTATCTATCCCCCTGTTATCATCTCTGTAATGACGTTTTCACTCCACATTGTTGGCGAACATCCTCGTTTCCCATTTGGCCGATCAGTTCGTTTTAAACCAATCCTACAACTTAAATTATTCGTGTCCTCTGCTCTCACTTTCGACAATGAATTATCATCTCAAACGAGCATCACGCATTCATACATCATTATTGGCATCAATACATCTTCGAGTAAAACTAGGAATTTTATCGCGACCATGATTTGCTTGCCCTTCTTTACTCTACTTTCGGCTTTCAGTGTATACGTGAATCATTTGCTAGTCAAACTCCAAATATTTAAATTCATTCACCACAGTTAATATTTCTCTCTTCTTCGCAATATTATATACTGACTCTCCTCTTCTCTCAACAAGAACCTTATTTTTAGCTGCAGTCCTTTTCAATAATCTACTTTCACATAGATCAGCAAAACTTGTCATTGCTCTCCATAATTTATTCTCTGCCTCTTACAGAGGCACTATATCATCATGTATCAGACGCGACAGCCGTCACTTATTCTCGACCAAATTCAGACTTTTTTCTCTAACATTCTCGCTTTCAGCTCACGCAGTACCTTCTCCATATATACTGTACAGTGCTTACAAGAAGTCTCACGCCTCTGTCTCGTCCCAAGCTAGTCTGTTAGGTATAAAATGGGCGGTCCTTATTGCAGCGGAGGTGTGTTCGGATTGGTGCACATAAGTGCTCTAACCCCATCAATGACGTTCACATTTATCTCTGTGTTGATCACTCTATCTATTTATATATAGAGACATACTGTATATAGATATATATATAGAGTATGCACGGGATAACGTGTCTCAGTTCAGCTATGGTAGTTGTCTTACAATTAACAGTCCCAAGTGCAAGTTACGTTAACACCTCAACATAAACTACCCTGGACTAAAATAACATACGTGAAGCTCTTACCCACAAACCATTTAAAAGGTGTGATTTAAAAGCTCTCTCTCTCTCTCTCTCTCTCTCTCTCTCTCTCTCTCTCTCTCTCTCTCTCTCTCTCTCTCTCTCTCTCATTGTTTTAGTAGGAAAGAATTTATTGGTAAGAAAATATTTTCCATAATACAGGTAATATTAAGGAAAGATTTAAAATAAAAACGAAAAATTACAATGATTCTGCAGAGCCACATTTTCTTACCATGAAGCTCATAATTTAGAAGACATGGCAGGACATGATTAACTTCGATAACTGGATTATCACAGTTTTTAATTCTTTTTATAAGACCGCAATGAGTGTGTCTAATTATCTCGAGATATTGTGGTTAACAAACATTTGCAAAGCTGAGCATGTTAGTGGTAACTTATGTAACAGTTCAAAAGATGTTATAAAACAAATTTAGGGTTGTGCTAGAAACTCTCTATTATAATTAATCCAAAGCTGGTATCCATATAAATTAGTGTTTTCATTGTTGTTATATTAATTATGCTAGACTATCTTCCTGATCCATGTTGGTTCTCCGAATCTTTCCTCTGCCTCCATAAAGTAGATTTTTTCTCTATTGTTTCGAAAATTTTGGTGAGATTGGATGTCAAAACCACTGGTCTTATAGTTCTTCGCTTAATATAAGTTATGTTCCCTCTTTTATATATAGAAACAGCGTTCGCTCTCTTCAGGATGTTCCATATTTCTCCCGTGTCTAGAGATCTCCATATCTAATACAGGGGCAGAACTATTTCAGTTTTAGTTTTAATAATCAGTGTCGCGTTTCGTTTGTCCTGATCTACTGCCGAATGTGATTTCAGTTTTACAACGCGTATTATATCTTCCGGTAAAAAATTAAAATAAGTTATTTTCTCCTTATAATTCTTCAAAAAGTGAATTTTAGCATATATTATATCATCATTATCATTATCATCATCATCATCATCATCATCATCATCTTATCATCATCATCGTTTTTAGGGGTACTGAAAACTGATTCATACTAAACTCTCTAATATGTCAGGTATTCATTTTGGATCATCAGTCGGTGCATTATTTTTTCTTTTGCGGTCCGATGGATGGTCTCGTGCTTTTGTTTTCCTGTTCGCAAAATTATAGATAGAAGTATTTTCGGTTTACATTGATTAACCCCCCCCCCACTTTACTCACTCTGTACTCTACTCTCACTCTCTCTACTCTTTCTACTCTCTCTCTCTCTCACTCTCTCTACTCACTCTCTACTCACTCTCTACTCTCTCACTCACTCTCTCTCTACTCTACTCTCTTCACTCTCTCTCTCTTTACTCTCTCTTTACTCTCTCTCTCTACTCTCTCTCTCTACTCTCTCTCTACTCTCTCTCTACTCTCTCTCTACTCTCTCTCTACTCTCACTCTCTACTCTCACTCTCTACTCTCTCTCTTCTCTCTACTCTCACTCTCTCTCTACTCTCACTCTCTACTCTCTCTCTACTCTCACTCTCTACTCTCTCTCTTCTCTTTACTCTCACTCTCTACTCTCACTCTCTACTCTCTCTCTACTCTCACTCTCTACTCTCTCTCTTCTCTCACTCTCTACTCTCACTCTCTACTCTCACTCTCTACTCTCTCTTACTCTCACTCTCTACTCTCTCTCTTCTCTCACTCTCTACTCTCACTCTCTACTCTCTCTCTACTCTCACTCTCTACTCTCTCTCTTCTCTCACTCTCTACTCTCTCTCTTCTCTTTACTCTCACTCTCTACTCTCACTCTCTACTCTCTCTCTTCTCTTTACTCTCACTCTCTACTCTCTCTCTACTCTCACTCTCTACTCTCTCTCTCTCTTACTCTCTCTCTCTACTCTCACTCTCTACTCTCTCTCTTCTCTTTACTCTCACTCTCTACTCTCTCTCTTCTCTCTACTCTCACTCTCTCTCTACTCTCTCTCTACTCTCTCTCTACTCTCACTCTCTCTACTCTCTCTCTACTCTCACTCTACTCTCACTCTCTCTCTTCTCTACTCTCACTCTCTACTCTCTACTCTCACTCTCTACTCTCACTCTCTACTCTCTCTCTACTCTCTACTCTCTACTCTCTCTCTTCTCTCTACTCTCACTCTCTCTCTACTCTCTCACTCTCTACTCTCTACTCTCTACTCTCTCTCTACTCTCACTCTCTACTCTCTCTCTACTCTCTCTCTACTCTCTCTCTACTCTCACTCTCTACTCTCTCTCTACTCTCTACTCTCTACTCTCTCTCTTCTCTCTACTCTCACTCTCTCTCTACTCTCTCACTCTCTACTCTCTACTCTCTACTCTCTCTCTACTCTCACTCTCTACTCTCTCTACTCTCTCTCTACTCTCTCTCTACTCTCACTCTCTACTCTCTACTCTCACTCTCTACTCTCTCTCTACTCTCACTCTCTACTCTCTACTCTCACTCTCTACTCTCTACTCTCTCTCTACTCTCTACTCTCTACTCTCTCTCTACTCTCTCTCTCTACTCTCTCTCTCTACTCTCTCTCTCTACTCTCTCTCTCTACTCTCTCTCTACTCTCTCTCTCTACTCTCTCTCTCTACTCTCTCTCTACTCTCTCTCTCTACTCTCTCTCTCTACTCTCTCTCTCTACTCTCTACTCTCACTCTCTACTCTCTCTCTACTCTCTACTCTCACTCTCTACTCTCTCTCTACTCTCTCTCTACTCTCTCTCTTCTCTCTACTCTCTCTCTACTCTCTCTCTACTCTCTCTCTACTCTCACTCTCACTCTCTACTCTCTCTCTCTAGGTGGATTGAAAACTGGCTGAAGAATAGGCGGCAGAGGGTTGTAATTAAAGGGGTTAGTTCGGGTTGGGCCTCGGTCACTAGTGGGTTCCTCAGGGTTCCGTTTTGGGGCCACTGTTGTTTATCATTTACATAAATGATATCGACGGTGGCATCGTCAGTCGGATCGCCAAATTCGCTGATGACACCAAGCTTGGGGCCAATGTTGGGACGCCCGAAGCGATCGAGCAACTGCGTGCGGACCTAGGTAGGATAGGAGAGTGGTCCGAAAAATGGCAAATACCGTTTAACTTGGGTAAATGCAAACTGATGCACATTGGCTACGCCAATCCCAAGTCGGACTACTCGATGTTGGGGAGTAATATCGAGGCGACTGATTTGGAAAAGGACTTGGGTGTGCTAATTAGCAGCGACCTTAAGTTTACGAAACAGTGCGCAGAGGTGGAAAAAAAGGCCAGAAGCTGTTGGGTTATATCAGGAGGCAATTTCAGTTTCGGAACAAGGAGATTGTGCTCTCTCTGTACAATTCCCTGGTTCGGCCGCACCTGGAGTATGCTGTGCAGTTCTGGTCGCCCACCCTCAGGAAAGATATTGAGAGGCTGGAGCGAGTGCAGGCGAGGGCCACAAAGTTAATCCCTTCCGTTAGGCATATGGGCTACAATCGACGGTTACGCGCCATGAACTTGTTTTCGCCGGAAACTCGGAGGCTGCGCGGTCAACTCATCGAGGTTTTCAAGTTCTTACACGTGTTCAACGATGTCGATTTTAGTAGCATGTTTAGTTTAAATGATAACCCAACTCGCAACAATGGTTGGAAGTTGGATTTGAAACAGTTTAGGACTACTGTGTCTGGGAATTACTTTACGTATAAGATCTGTGACACGTGGAACAGTTTACCTTCAGAAGTTGTGAACAGTTCCTCTGTGGATCATTTCAAGAAAAGGTTAGACCAAATCTTGCACACTATTTGAGTGTGTAGAAAATTTTCCGTGGCACCCGTTGCCATTGGTACTTCCTCGGTATGGGCCGCAAGGCCTTTTGAGGTACTTCTTTTCCTTGTAACTCCTTGTAACTCTCTCTCTCTCTCTCTCTCTCTCTCTGATCACACCGCATCCCATCAGAGGTCTTCAGCAGGGACATCTGCAATGTATCCATATAATGTTAATAATAACCGAAACTCGGGGAAAATATACTCTCTGCCTTCCGTTCTACCCCAAATCCTTTTCTCTTAGTGACCTCTTAATACAAATTAATCTATCATATTTTGCGACTTTTTAACTCTGGTAGGATTCAATTCCATTCCTATAGTGAGAGATACTTAAATTCATGTGTGTATTATGCCATATGATGTGCGTAATAAATAATCATTTTTAAATAGTTGGAGCGGTCAAGGTCATCTGTAATAATCTATAGACTTCCCCCAAGCCCACTCTCAACACTTAGATTCCCCTAAGACACAGGCGTCTTCAAGTAACATGAATGCGTAGAGATCTAAGGTGTTAGATTCCATATTACATAATTTATGTGCTAGGTTTAAGAACGCTGGCATTGAAGGATGGAAGGAAGGGACAGTAAAAGTGATAATAGGTTTAATGAAGGAAGTGGAATGAGGATGGAGGTAAGCGTTGCTATGTCGAAGGAAACGAGGTTGGGTGGGGAATTACGAAGGGAGGAGGAAAGGGAGAGAGGGGGCTAAAATGAACGCGGGGATGGGTTAAGGGAGAGGAGAGAAATTAATATGAAATGCTAAACACAAACTCAAATATTTATTTTAATGCCCTAGACCTAGAAAGACAAAGAGCAAAATACCTTAAACTAACAATGAATTGACAGGAACAGAAGAGTCTGGTCTTAAACGCACTGATAAGTTTAACGTATGTGGCTAGAAGCCGCCACTCAGAATTACTACTACTACCTAAGTCATAATAAGGTTATTTACTATGACAGAGTAGTCATGAGTAGTTATGGAAATAAAATATGATTATACTGTTGATGGCTGACTATATTCGGTTGGGATATAAACTATTGCTGACAATCTTTGGATCCTTGGCTTTTAAGACGAATTTTTTATGCATATGTTCAACAAAATAGGAAATTGGCTGATTAATTATTATTACCATTCGAAGGGTTGGTACCCTTCACAACCGAAATCAATTTCAGAAGGGGTGCATGGTATTCTCATTTCCTTTATCGTCCCAGCACGCTTCACATAAGCCATTTACACAAAGATGGAAAGGCCGTCTGTGCACCACGAGACGACCCAGGCAATGCGGGGAGCAATGGTGACAATGCATGAATATGGTGTGCAAATTAGAAATATTAAGACGACTAGACGTTCATCGAAGCACTGTGGAACGGTGGATTCATCGGTATGAAGCAGAAAACTCAATCGCTACTTTGCTGAGGTCTGGTCCTCCGCGTTCAACATCTCCAGAGGAAGATGCTGCGGTTGTTAATCATGCCAGAGAGCATCCGTTTGTTCCAGCGACGCATATTTACAGAGACCTGAACCTTCGTTATAGCGCAAATACAGTGAACAACAGACTTCACAAGGCAGGGCATTTTTCTCGCCGTCCAGCTATAAAACCTGCATTGACGATTGAGCATAAAGAGGCGCGGATGGGATTTGCCTTGCAATACTTGCCGCAGGAGGAAGAATTCTGGAGAAAAGTTGTGTACTGTGACGAAAAAACATTTTCAACAGATAGTCATGGTTCCCTGCATTGTTGGAGGCAGCGCGGAAAACGCTATGAAGAAGGAAATGTTTTCCCGAACAAACGTAGTGGCAGTGGCGGTTCCTCATATGGGCAATATGGGCAGCCGCACAGGGCGGCATTTGTGGAGGGGCGGCATGAGCGCCTGCAAAAAAAATAAAAATAAAAATAAGAATAAATAAATAAAGAAATAAATAAAAATAAAAAATAAAATAAAATAAATAATAAAAGATCAATAAATATATTTTTATTAATAAAAAACCATCTATTGCATTTTCCATAAACCTTCCCATAAAGACCTAAACAATGCAAAATGCTTCCAGATTAATATTATTGGGAATAAAGGCCCATACTTTAACATATGTAATGTATTTTTCTGGGTTTGGTTAAATAGTGAAATGTATATTATTTATTACAGAACGAATCTTCACACTAAGCCACTAAGGTCTGTCAAATAACCGCAAATGGATAAGAAGAGGTCAAAGCTATCAGGTGCTCAGTTTAGAAAAAAGAGGAAAGAAGAAGAGGAGAAACGAGCAAGAAAGGTATAGAGCTATGTCATCTACTCTTCACTGCTATATTGCACTGCTATTTTGTGATATAGCTTTCTGAGTCATTTGAAGTGTACTATATGAATAATTAGCCATTAACCAAGGAGGTTGTATTATTCATTTGTTTCCTATTCTAAAAGTTTAATAAATTGTGCTTAATAACATGTTAAATTAATTGTACTAGCCTATTCATGCATTGGTCTGTTATGTTCTATTTTACTATTTGCAGGGGCACTTTTGAAATATTTTGGAACACCCTCTGCCACTAGCCAGGATGAGAAGCCGTCTACTTCTGCCATTATTGAGGCTGAGGAGCCATCTACCTCCTCAGCCTCACATATGTCTCCACAAATGCAGTCTGATCCTGAGGATGAAGACCCATTTGCTTCTACTTCTCCCCGGCAGGACTCTTCAGGTGAGTTTGTGTGCACATATGTCTGTGAGTGTGTGCGTGTGTGTGTATGTGTATGTGTGTGCATCCCTGCAAAGCATTTTGCAAACAGTTATAAATTATAATGTTATTATCACTGGGTCTGGGTTACTGGGTATGTGTGGTGTTTCACCACCATAATTCCATAACACCACCACCATAACAAAGTGCTGTGAATAATGTGTTATCTAACTTAGGTGTGTATACTAATGAGTAATGCTCTTGTTCTTTCTATTAGAAAGCCTGGAGCAGAATCGCCTCCTGAGGATGAGTCTCTGTCCACCGACCCTGCTAACTGGCCTTCAGTTCTGACTGAGAGAATTCGGACACAACTGGTTTCCAGGGGACCAAGTCAAGTACCATCTGACTTTGTATTCCCTAGAAACGACAGTGACGGAAGAAGTTTCCACCATCAATACTTCAGGAAGTCATTGGTTAGTGGGGAAAATATAACCAGAAGTTGGTTGGTCTATTCCTTAAAAAACAACAGCCTTTTCTGTTTCTGTTGTACATTATTTTCCAAGAGGAAAATAAATTTAACAAGTTTGGGACTCTCGGACTGGAAGCATGCAAGCTCATTGCTCACATCACATGACAACAGTTCAGAACACCTAAATTCTATGAAAATCTGGAAAGAACTGGCAGTGAGGATGAGAAAGGGGGAGACCATTGACAAGCAGGAGATGGCACTTCTGGAGGCTGAGAAGTTGAGATGGAGAGCGGTGCTGACACGTCTCACTGCTATTGTGCATTCTCTGGCAGTTAGGAATTTGGCACTAAGGGGACATACAGAAAAATTGTTCTCACCATCAAATGGCAATTTTCTGAAAGAAGTTGAACTGATGGCACAATTTGATCCTATAATGCAAGAGCACATTAACCGTGTCCAAAAAGGGACCTCCAGTCACACCAGCTACCTCGGCCACCACATACAAAACGAACTCATTGATTTGTCGAGCAGCAAGACCATTTCAGCAATGGTGAGCGACATCAAACAATCAAAGTTTTTTTCAATAATTCTAGATTGCACTCCAGATATCAGCCACACTGAACAGTTGTCAGTTGTGATTCGGGTTGTGTCACTGGAGGGGAAGCCCCATATAAAGGAACATTTCATGGGGTTTTTGGAGGCAGAGGAGTCCACTGGTCAACATTTGGCATCTCTGATTCTGAAGAGACTGGAGGAGCTAAAAGTTCCTTTCATGGACTGTAGAGGACAATCATACGACAACGGGGCCAACATGAGGGGAAAAAACAAGGGTGTTCAATCCAGGCTCCTAGAAATTAATCCCAGAGCTCTGTTTGTTCCATGTGGGGCTCATTCTCTGAATTTGCTTGTGGCCGATGCTGCTAAGGGATCTATTGATGCCACAAGTTACTTTGGCATCTTGCAGAAGCTTTACAACTTGTTTTCAGCCTCCACACAACGATGGGCCATTTTGAAAAAACATGTGAACATCACATTGAAGATGTGGTCTGATACAAGGTGGGAAAGCAAGATCAAGAGTGTGGAGCCCCTGAGATATCAGGCAGCTGCAGTGAGAGATGCACTGATCGAGGTGAGGGACCACACCAAAGACTCTGTAATAAAGGTCGAGGCTCAATCTCTGTCAGAGGAGGTTGGGTCATACCGCTTCGCCATTTGTTCAGTGGTGTGGCATGACCTGTTGTGCCAAATTCAGCATGTGAGCAAGCAGATGCAGTCTCCTAGCATGCACGTTGATGTTGCAGTAAATCTCCTAAAAAAAACAGAGAGAGGTCTCCGCAATTACAGGGCAACAGGTTTTGTGGCTGCACAAATGGCAGCCACAGATATCTGTGAACAAATGAATGTGGAGGCTGTGTTAAAACAAAAACGGCTGAGGTCCACAAAGCGGCACTTCTCCTATGAAGCATCTGATGAGCCCTTGATTGATGCTTTGAAGAAGCTGGAGGTGACATTTTTCAATGCAGTGGTTGATGCTGCAACATCAGCCATTCAGGAAAGATTTTCCACGTTGGAAATTGTGGGAGAGAAGTTTGGAGTGCTGACACATTTCCAAAATCTCACATTTGAGGAGCTGACAGAACAATGTGTGAACCTTAGTACTACACTACACTTTAAGGGACAATCTGACTTGGATGGCAGAGAGCTTGCACAGGAGCTGAAGAACTTGCCTGACTTGCCATCAAAGACCATATCCTTGCTTGAACTGCTGACATTTATCCATGAAAGGGAGCTCTCTGAAATATATCCAAATTTGTGGACTGCTCTCAGAATTGGTCTTACTCTTCCAGTCACTGTTGCTGAAGCAGAGAGGAGCTTTTCAAAGCTGAAGCTCATCAAATCCTACCTGAGGTCAACTATGTCACAGGAACGCCTTACCGGTCTGGCCATCATCAGTATAAATCATACAATTGCTGAGCAGATTTCATATGATGATTTAATTCATGACTTTGCATCAAGGAAGGTAAGAAGAGTCAGGCTTTAGATGGCAGTTGTGCTGTGGTGCAATTTATTTTGTTTCTTGTTCAAAGTGTAGCATAATAATTACCCTCTCTTAAGTGTCTTATTCTATTTATGTGATAGAGCATTTGTACAATTTAGAAATTTGATTCTCTAGTTTATTTATGGCAGTTGTGCAATTTAATTTGTATTTTTCCTGTTCATAGTATCATAATTACATTCTCTTAAGTGAGTTATTCTATTTACGTGATGAAGGATTTGTAAAATTCAGAAATTTGAGTCTTTGTTTTGGTTCTGAAGTTCCAACAATTAGTCCAATAAAAAGTTATTTTGTGAAAGAGTTATGTCTGTCCTTTATTTTGGGGGGATTCGAATGTGTGTGTGTTGGCGAACAGGGGGGGGGGGCGCTGAAGGTGAGGTTCGCCCAGGGCGTCATGTAAGCTAGGACCGCCACTGCGTAGTGGTCACATCAATCTCGGTGTGTGGGGCTGGATGTCTGGCTATGGTGTCGGAGAATTGACTCAAGTAGATGGACGCTTTACTGGACAGCAATATTGCCAGATACTGGAAGAGGTGCTGCTACCCAGTGTTCGTGCGTATCTGGTTCCAGCACCGGAACCGTTTTACTTAATGGAAGATAACAGTCCCATTCATAGGAGTAACGTTGTGAGAGCGTGGTACGAAGATCACCCAGAGATTATTAATCTAATTCTGCCACCACGTTCTCCTGATTTGAATCCGATTGAAAACCTTTGGGCAATAATGATTAACGAATGGGAGCAACGCAATGAAAGAACATTTGAAGCACTTTTAGCTCACACGAGGAAAAGTTGGGAGAGCTTACGCCGAACACCAAACATTCCCTACAATCTGGCCTCTTCTATCCCGCAACGATTGCAAGAAATTATTGATGCTGGAGGAAGCTATACGAAATACTGATGTTAAAGCTATGACGTAAATGTGTATCGAATATATATTTATGTTAATATAGAATTTTATTATATTTTTATGTTTGACATCTATAAAAGTATATATTGTGACCATGAAAGAACTTTACTTATCCTTAGTTAGAATCTTTTCTTGCAATGTCTACGCTCGTGGAGATGATAATATATGCATTGTTGAAACAAACTATGAAAAGGTAATAGTTTCAGGAAAAAAATAAAAACTGGCAACATGTTATAATGTTATAATGTTTCAGACCAACAAAGACCCTAGGATCCACTCGTGGCTGGTCTACCTAACTGTGTTCGTAATTGTGTATTGTATATGTCCTCCGTGGTGGCGGAGGGGACCTACAATTTTACGTGGGTTCCGAACCACAAGAACATACAATGGTGGCCAAAAAATTAGCAAACTTTGAAAATTTCCCATTTATTTCAATTCTAATGTTTTTTATTGGTTACAACTTCTTTTCAAATAATTTAAACGTATGAAATTTTGATTTTAAACATGGAAATTTATATAATATACAAATATTAATACCTATTTGATCAAAATTTTAATGGTTTGTCTTTTTTGTATATACCTGGAAAACTCCAAAATGTGAAGCAATAAGTTGTTTCACATTCTTTTATAATTTTAGCATAAATTTAATAAGTTTATCAAATTTTCTGCCTTTTTAAGATTATTTTTTGTTCATGTTTAAAATTTCACCACTTGGAGGAGCTACTTCTGCTTGTAAAATTGTTCTTTATTAGACTCACGTGTTCAGTGTTTCCACAGATTTATTGGAGTGAGGGTGTGGTGCTGTATATTAACATCGAGGTCATCACATGTTTATGGGAAATGTCATAAGATATGCTACCAATAAACTCTTATATACTACTATATACAGTATACTCAAAGCTGGGCACAAACCGTTAATCCGTTAATCGTTAATTAACGAAGTTAACTTTGAAAATCATTATCGGACTAATTAACTTCCGTTACATTTAACTTCCGTTAACTCAAGTCCGTTAACCCAAAAAATTCATAAATAACTGTTTAAAAGTTTCTATTATTTTCAGTGCTGAGCAGGTGCGCAATTAATCCGCCACTGTTAATAGTGATGAACGAATTTCCATTTCCGCAGTGCAAAATCAGGCGATATATTTGTTTCCGTCGCCACAATTTGTGTCTTACCAAATATGGTAGTTATTTATGGCATTGGTTTGAGCAAAATATGGTCGACTGTAAAATCAGGCGGAAAGATTTGCCATTTGAGTTGAATGTTTCAACTTCTTTCAAGAAATATCACGAGCATTTTAAGGCACTTTCAATAATATATATGTAACAATTACAACAAATAACTACATTCGTTTCATTTGCAGTCTGTCTCTTGCGCAACATGTTTGTGCTAGTGAATATTTAAAAATAATCGTTGTCAAGTAAGTCATGTATATTTATAATATGTCTGTGAGTACCTTATTAGTAGTCTCCTTGATACATTTCAAGAACCATAAAACTGATCAGGTAAGATTTCAATTCTCATGTCACTTTGATGACATAAATTAAGTCAATTGATGTCTTACAATGGGAGCGTTTTCACCTTAACCCTTTATGTCCTGGCGGTACTTCTAGGTACCACATCTTTAAAATCTCCATAATTATTTTTCTACCCGGTTGATCCTGCCGGTACTTTCAAGTCCCAATGTGAATTAGTTTCTTTATGAGATAATAGGCATCGACAAAAGGTTTGGGCCCCTCCTGGAGGATGACGAATGCCAGATGGCTGCTGCCTTCCATCCCAGGTTTCGCCTCATCTGGTTGGACAAGTATGACAACACCAAGGTCGCCAGGGTGAGGAAAAGCATGGAGGGTACAGTCGAGGAGGCCATGAAGCAGCAGTCTAACGAAGTGGGCAGCAACAGTGGAGGCAGCGACAACGAGGAGGAGGAGGAGGATGACTTCTTCAGTGCTGTCATCCAGACAAAAGAGAGCAGCAGAAGCCACAGGTCACTCAATGGCAAGGCCCAGAACTTGGTCAAGACCTGGCTGGAGACCAACTCCAAGGACTTGCTGACAGATGCTGCCTTCTTGGGTGAGCAAGTGTTGGTGGACTTGTTCATCAAGTTCAACACAGCCATCCCCTCCAGTGCTGCAGTGGAGCGTTTGTTCTCTATGGGCAAGGACATCCTGAGGGCCAAGAGATCATCCCTGTCTGATGAAAACTTTGATATGCTAATTTTCATGAAGGGCAACATGCATCTCATGGACAAAATGGAGAACGAGAAGAAGAGGAAAATTAAATTATATATATATTGTGTTTTTCATTTTTTTTATAATAAAAGTTAACGTTAACGGTTTATCGGTAACTTCCGTTACATGTTTAACGGATTAACGGTTAACGAAGTTAACTTTTTGGTTAACGGATTAGCGGTTAACGAAGTTAACTTTTTGGTTAACGGTGCCCACCACTGAGTATACTATATTATGTAATAATTACGATGAACAAATCAAATGCAAATTTCTCTGATTCACGGCCCACCAGTCTTGCTTTAGACTAATGACTTTCATAAGATGGAAGAGGTTTAACATAGTTCGCTTAATAGGTTACCACTTAAACATGGATAAACTATCTATTAGTGAGACGTCCGTAACTTCCTCGAAATGCGAGCGCGTGAGAGGTTCACTGAGGAATTTGGTCATTAGATTCTTCACGTAGTGATATGTATCACAAACAACAATATTGACAACAATTCCCAACAATTACTTAATATCAATAATTATATTTGAGCAAATAATTTAGACCTGCGTCAAAATAACTTAGGTATCATGCCATAATTTGGGATATTTGTCGAATTGGTCGTTCTCTATAGTCTACAGTATATATTGAGACTGTATAATGTAATGCCCAGCTAATATTATGATGACTAGGATTGCTCCATAACCATCCCAACATCCCGAAACTTGTTCATTCTGCTTCTTAATCATTCGTATTTTAAACACTAAAATGTCGCAGAAGTGACCTAATAATGACGTCATTGATTGGGTTAGAGCAGTTATGTGTACCAATCCGAACACACCTCCGCTGCCATAAGGACCGCCCATTTTAGACCTAACAGACTAGCTTGGGACGAGACAGAGGCGTGAGACTTCTTGTAAGCACTGTACATTAAACATCCATGGTGATAGCACACAACCTTGTCGTACCCTCAACTCACCCTTAACTTTTACACAAACTTATAAAAACTTACTGTATTTAACTTGCCACAGACACCGCACTAGTTCCTGTTTAGTACTTACTGTGACAGCGCAGGAAAGGAAAAAATTAAGAACTTGAAGTCTGCCAACCGAAGCATTTAATTCTTTCACTTTCTCAAACACTCAAAAGATTAATTTTACCATAATTCTACGCAGATAAAACTCACCAGAAGTCCAGAGGGAATTTCCCACCGGCCGAATACGGCCTTCACTCGGGCCACATGTTGGACTCAGTTTGGGAATGTTAAATTTTGTAACAATTACGGAACATTGATTCAAACGTGCTTGAGGGCATTTATATATTTTTCGATTAGTAGTGTAACTTTTCAGTGAAAAGCTTAAATGTAGCAAACGACAAAATGTTAAAGGTTACTTGTATAAATTGAGATTACCTATAACGAAGTGGTGGAAGTAGGTTTTGGGACTAGTCTCAGTCTAATAATCTCGTATCGATTGGACGAGCATGGGTACGAAGAGTACCCATTCGGTCACTTCAGAAATCCTGTTTGCAGCATAGCTGAATACGAGTGGGTTTTGAACGTAATGGGTATGAAAGCAATATGGAGCGTCGGTAAGACTTGCATTGTGTTCATCCATCCTTGAAAATCACCTCTCATCGTTCCAGAGGGATGTTCTCTAGTTAAATACACCCTGCAAAAGAATTTTGTTACGTGTCACGCGCACAAAAACAAATCAGTGGAAGAAAGAAGGGGCTGCGATCCTTTTGAAGCCTCGTCATAAGCGGATGATAAGCCTATGAATCTGTTTGGGAGTATCTTGATCGTCACCAGTAAAAGTTCATTGATTTAATTAAAAACTCGTCCTATTACTTCAAGAGACCACTGGAAATTTGCTCAATATTGGTTAAGTTTGTTTCTTATTTTGTAAACATCTTTAATATAGATTTTGTAATAAAATTGAATGTTAGAACGGTGCTCATTTTATTGTGCCAGAACTGTTGTCTATTATAGAAACGGATTTTCTGATCATAAAAAAAAGTTGGTCTTATTGAAATGCGTATAAATGATGTTTGATAACGTTCAGTAATTTTATTAGGAATAATTTTTAATGAGTTGAAATTCTTTGGATTATATACAGTATATATGCGTTTCCAAGAATTTTTAGTGAAAATTATTATGATATCTTCATATACACACACACACACACACACACACACACACAACATATATATATATATATTTTTTATTTATTTATTGAAATAAAATAAACAGCCTTTTCCTGAGATTAAAACTTTAAGATGTTTCTTCAGTTATGGCCTAAAAATACTTTGTTTGTATAAAAAGATTGAATTTAGTACAAATCTTCAACTTGCATGCAATCGAGTTTAATTTTTTTTTTCTTGTTTCATTCAAACTCTGTAAGAAAGATCTTCATTGAACGTTGAAATCCGGCCAAAATATCCGAATTGAAAAGCTTCTGTCGAATTTTTACCCTCGCACTTTGGGAATGTAGCATATGTTCGGTATACCAATGAATGGAACAGAACAAACTGGTTATGAAAATATAGTTATCAAAACATGCTGTATTTGCAAGGAAACGGCAATAAAACTTGCTCGCTTACAGTATGCTGTACATGATTGATTTATCAGGTGTGTATTCAGGTATTCAACTGAGCATAATCTATACAAGCACACCGGACAAAAATTAGTCACCCCTAATAGCACCGATAGTAGGAAGTTCAAGGTCACACAGAGGGCGCTGATGTAGCATTGGTAAGTGACAAGTAGCGGTGACGTAGCACACAGGATCAGATCTTTTCGTGAGGTGTGAAGAACAATGTGTGTGTTGGATATAGTCTGCAAAATGGGTCGTGAGGCAGACGCTACTCAGTGGCAAAAAGGAGCCATCGTGTTTGGCAGAGCCCACGGACACAAAATGTCTGAAGTAGCCCAATTTGTTGGTGTGTCAACGCGTACTGTCCAGCGAGTTTACAAAGAGTGGTGTAGTTCGCAATCAACTGAAAATCGACGGCGTAACTGTGGCCGAAACAATTCTCGACAATAGGGGCCGCCGCCATGTTTCTCGTCTAGTAACTGCAAATCGTTTTCAAACCAGAGAACATTGCTCCAAGAAACCATGAGGTTCTCCAGCGACCAATTTCCGACGGACATTGCGACGAGAACTGCATGCGATGGACATCTGGAGCAGGGTACCACGGAAGAGGCCGCTGTTAACAGCAAGTCACAAAATTGGCACGTTATAAATGGGCTCAGAGGCACAAAAAACTGGACTGCGGCAGATTGGAAACGTGTATTTGGTCCGATGAGTCCCGTTTTGTTTGTTCTCCATGATGGGAGGCGACGAGTACATCGCAGGTCCAATGAAGCCTTTAATCCTGAATGCGTCGAAGGTGTTGCTCAGGCTGGAAACAGAAAGTGAAGCGCAGGAATAGACACCCACGGACTCTGGCGGAACTTCGGGACCGGCTGATGAACGAGTGGCAGCAAAGCAAATCGATGTTCAGTACATGCACAACCTCGTAGAGTCTCTGCCTGCCTCGCCGGATTCGTGCGGTTATCAGGCCAGAGGCGCCGTCACACGTTATTAGGTACATTCTGAGAGGGGTGACTAATTTTTTGTCCGGTGTGCTTTATTATAATAAGAGAGCTGTCCGTCCGTCTGTCCGTCTGTCCGTCACACTTTCAGAAATTGTGAGAAAAATTGTGAGAAAAAATTCAGAAATTGTAAAAAAATTCAGAAATTGTATTACGGCGGCAATGTGAAGCTCAAGATTTTCATGACTGTGTTCTTTTCTGTAGTTTAGCAATGGGGGAAGGGTGGGGGGGTGGGGGTAATGGGGGATGGGTGGGATAATGGGGACGGGTGGGGGTAATGGGGGAGGGGGTTAGCCCCCAAGTTGTATGAATGGGGTGAAGAGGTTTTGGGAGATACCAGATTCAGAAATGTTGACACAATGTGAAGCTCAAAATTTTCATGGCTGGGTTCTTTTTTTGTAGTTTAGCCTGTCTAACCGTCAGCGAAGCGGCGGGAACTGTACTAGTAATAATAATAATAATAATCTTCTTTAAATGAGCATATATTTAAGTAAACTAATTATTATTACATATATATGGTGTACCATAATTACATAGTAAGTAAATTACCCCCCCCCCCTATAGGGAGTACCTTCTTTTTTATACAAAAAAAAGTATATGATGATGAGGATGACCTTTTATCCTTAATTTCTCATTCTAAAAAGTTGTCAGAATGAAAATTTTCCCAGCAACATTTTTCATACATTCTCATTATAATATTAAAGTAAGGTGGTAACAAGTGATGCACCGGAGGCAGATTTTGGCCGGAGGGCCGGAACCTCCGGCTTATTAGTGTTTTTTCCTCCGGCCGGAGGTTCCGGCCAATTGATTTATTTCAGTATTTATATATGTGTGTGTGTGGGGTCCATCGTCTCATCTATTTAGGGTTTATATATTATAGTCCTGCTATTTTAAATTATTAAGTCTTTAATAACTCAAACTTTATAAAAGTCGACTTTCTATGCTTTGTGTAAGCTAATTTCTCTAAAAATTCCCATTGAACAGAATATCCCCAGGTTATGAAACTTACGATGTCTTGCTGAATGCTGAGTAAAGTAGCCTATATCAAATTAATTATTAATACAATCACTGATCACTCATAAAATAAATTATTATTACAGTCACTGAGAACTGAAATATTAATATCATACAATCACTGATCACTCATATAATAAATTATTATTACAGTCACTGAGAACTGAAATATTAATACACTCACCGATCACTCATAAAATAAATTATTATTACAGTCACTGAGAACTGAAATATTATCATACAATCACTGATCACTCATATAATAAATAATTATTATTACAGTCACTGAGAACTGAAATATTAATACAATCACTGATCACTCAAAATAAATTATTATTACAGTCACTGAGAACTGAAATATTAATACAATCACTGATCACTCATAAAATAAATTATTATTACAGTCACTGAGAACTGAAATATTAATACAATCACTGATCACTCATAAAATAAATTATTATTACAGTCATCTGAGAACTGAAATATTCGGATAGGTGCAGAAATGAGGTTTTATAGTTTTATAGAATTAAAACTAAAAGTTGTCAGAATTGAGTTTGGTGTACTTGGCGCTTCAGGCCGGAGTTTAGTGAGACCTCCGCCGGAACAGGAGGTTTTCTAAAATAGCCGGAACTCCTGCTCGGCCGGAGCCGGAGCTCCGGTGCATCACTAGTGGTAACACCTCTATAACTTACCTCTCAAGGTGTACGTCGTGACCAATGTCGTAACGCCGCTTCCAGTCGATCAGCGAAGTTACGCGACATTGGGTCCAGGAAGTAGTTGAATGGGGTGCTATCCTCCGCGTCCAGATTATGTAGCGACCCGTGGTTCGGACCCCGAAGTAAAGCTGTAAGTTCCCTCCGTGATATGATTGTAGATGTTACGAAGGAAAGTTAAACAACCTCATCAAACAAGAAGATACATATACAAAATCTTGTAATTACCTTCTCAAAAGCTTCAGAATAATTGTTTAAAAATCAGAACTTCCCAAATACATTTTCCTGAAAAATATACACCCAAAACATATGAGCCCGAAGCATTTTACGAATGGTTGAGAGTATAAATTTCCAGTCTTCCTTAATCCCTCGTGTCACTCCTTTACTAATCTCCTTTCCTTACCTCTGGTCCCACTCTTCTTATATATATACATATATACTGTATATTATTGACCTTTCCTACCCTTCTTCACTCGCACCTGATGAAGACATTATAAACTGAAAAGCTTGTGCTAATAAATCCACTAAAGTTGTGGCTTTATTCCCTTAATAATTAATGATAAAACAAGGTTCCATAAATTTTACTTATGTTCTACACATTAAAAACTTTCAAAGCTCCAAAACAAATACCAAAAATACGAGTTTGAAAATCAAAATCCTCACTGTTTTTAACCTTTAAAATATGTCACCCTGTATTAACCGAGTCAGAAAAATTTCAATGGTGTTAAAATGAAAAGGCTTACAGTAAACGTGTACGCGTGTATAGGCAGTGGTGTAGTGAAAGGAGAAATGGGATGCCAATTGCCCCCTAAAATTCTAACTTGCTTGACCACCCCCACTCCGGATCACCTGAAGATCAGGGTCCCCAGCCTCATCTGGGAGCCCTGATCTTCAGGTGGGAAAAATTGGGGGCCTTGATCTTCAGGTGGCAAAATTTATTTCATTTTTGTTAAATGTTTAGGTAAGGTTACACCGATACGAGTCGTAGTGGTTATGTTAGTTTCCTCTATCATCATTGTGTAAAACTGATCTGGGATCACCTGAAGATCTTCCCCCCCCCCAGAGTGTCCACCTGAAGATCTCCCCCCCCCCAGCCCGATCCACCTGAAGATACTCCACCCCAGTCCGCTCCACCTGAGATACTCCTTCGAGTTTTGACAAATAAAACAAACAATTCATTCTATGGGATATAATGCCCGGTTAGGTCAACTGTATGCCCTTGACGATTGGCTAGGTTAAGTTGTGATATTTTCGTTAAAACTAACGAAAATATCACGACTTAACCAAACCAATCATCAAAGGTGTACAGTTGACCTAACAGGGCATTCATTTAACCTAACCAGGCATATACTGTATATATATATAACGTAAAGAACGACGCTTGTATAGGAGACATTTCGCGCAAGATGAGGAGGGAGAACGAACAAATGAAAAAATGAGGTAACCACCCGGGAATCGAACCCGGGATCTTCCGATTGCCGGTCAGATATGATAACCACTACACCATGGTCCCATGGTGTAGTGGTTATCATATCTGACCGGCAATCGGAAGATCCCGGGTTCGATTCCCGGGTGGTTACCTCATTTTTTCATTTGTTCGTTCTCCCTCCTCATCTTGCGCGGAATGTCTCCTATACAAGCGTCGTTCTTTACGTTAATTATACTGCGTGTTCTTTGCAGTTGAAATAATATATATAATATATATTATATATATATATATATATATATATATATAAAAGTAGTATAGCCGCAAAAGGGGAGAGTGCAAGAATGTTGCAGGTTATTATGTAATGTTGCAAAGGGGGGTGGGGAAGGGGGTTGTTGCAAAGGGGGGTGGGGGGAAAACTTGGAGGCGGCGTTATCCCCCAAGAGAAAGGAGGAGGAGGAGAGAAAGGAGGAGAGGTGTTCACCTGGCAGGAGCCAAGTGCACATTAAGACTTCAACCGAGTTGGCGTTGTTTTATAGGCTCCTAATCAGCCAGTTGGCGTAAATGGCTTGAGTTGCCAGATACCGCGATACCATTGTATACATTATTATAGACTCCTAATCAGCCAGTTGGCTGTAAATGGTTGTCAGATACCTCTTTTTAGCAGTATTATTGCATACATTATTATTATTATATACGCCTAATCAGCCAGTTGGCTGTAAATGAGTTGCCAGATAGCGCCATGTATTCCGAAGACAGAGTTGCCAGATACCATTGTATATACTATTATAGACTCCTAATCAGCCAGTTGGCTTAGAAGGCTTAAATATTGCCAGATACCTGTTGTATACATTATTATATTTCGAATACCGGTAGTAGAAGGCATAACAATAAACAACATTGCATCATCCTTTTTATTATAAATATATAGAAAATAAATATACATTTGAGGAATATGCGTATAACAGAAATATATACACACAATTATGGATATATATATAAAATAAAATATACATTTCATATACACTTCAATAGAAATATGTACATAACAGTACAGGAGAAATATACGCACACACACACAATTATGGTGATATATAAAATAAAATATACATTTCATATACACTTCAATAGAAATATGTACATAACAGTACAGGAGAAATATCAAGCAAAATATATATATATATATATATAAATAAACACAAATCAATAGAAATATGCGTATAATCGGGGAAATGTCAAGCAAAATATATATATACAATTCACTTTTTTTCAAAATACTAAACTCGGTCTTAATCGAGTTTACAATTACATCATTATTGCTCTGCATTACGCAGTATATGCGGCTTAATAATATTTCACCGCTTAAAGTATAGGGAAACCTGTATTCGATATGAAGGGCTTTCATATCGTTCAGTACTATTTTTGTTCCCACTTTACAACCGGTTGGTAAGTCATCTTTAAACACGTCTAGAATACAATCAAAAGCACGCACAAAGAGTTCATCGTTAGCTACATTATTAAACACAAGTTTATAAGAACGCTTTTCCAATCGAGGGTTTATTTCTACCGACTCGAGCTTTTCAATCGTGAACTCTTCACTCAACATAGCGGCAATTGAAATAATCTTCTAAATCGTTACGACAACTGCGCGTTATATAAAGAAATAGTTCTTCAGGGTGAACGGTGTAGGTGAGCTCAGCCTTGTACCGATCAATTGCTTTGTACCAAAGTTCATGGTATTTCAAAGAGTCTAAACTTTTTAAATAAACATCCAGCACTAGACCATTCTCACCAGCCCTACACTCGGTAAACCCATCGAGCAGAGCAGTGTATGCGTATTCAAGTACTGTATCAAAATAAAACATATCCGTAACACGCGTCTAATATAGGTTTCAGTTTACGGAATCCGACGATTTCAAACATTCTGTCGAGGATGAAACGGTTTCGCGTAGGAATAAGAGCGTTATTATCAGAAGCATTCTTCCACATCAGCCGTATATCAATGCACGGCCGATCGTTATTTATACACAACGTACATACAACGGCGTATGAGGGCGCGTCACTAATCTGCTCTCTTCTTGTACCTACGTTAGCAGGTATTTTATAACGATCTTCACACCACTTCTCAACTATCACGAAGATTCTATTCATCTCGATACTTAAATAAACCCGTTTGTTTGTCGGTCTACATTCCGTTTCCAGTACATAGCTAATGGTACCGGAATTACGCCTGAACACGCGCAACGATTTCGTCACGGACACATCGTACGAGGCGTTGAGAATGCTGCTCAAAGGAAGTTCCATCGTATTCGAAGAGCGCACGTCCACTCGGCTCAAGCTCTGAGATAACTATGAGCCGTGTGAGGCACAGGCAGGAACGGTTCGACGGGCGGCTGACTCGATGATACGTGAATGGGCATGTTCGTACGACTCGAATTGTTGCACATATTTGTTTTTCCGTTTCGTCACTACCAGCCTACGCACTTTGGATAAGAACTAGGCGCTAATCATCTCCACACTCCGGCGCACTATTTGAGAGGAACATATGCTCATATTTTTCCTTTCTACCCATCAAACGATACTCGTCTCTAAAATCTGTTAAAAACTCACGCATGGCACTAGCCACAACCTCACTATGAACCTCATCATGATATACGTTAATATAGTGATAAAAACACCTAAGATTGTCCATGATCACGAGATTCACATTTTCAGACGTAGGGTATGAGTATTCGACATGGTGTAGCATGACGTAATACCGCTTGTCACACCACCCATCCACAAGGCTCATTATCCATACCTGCTGCTTCTCTTCTGCACGCGTTGTTTCTTTTACTTCACGGTGTATGTGAGACTTTATAAAGTTTAGCCCTGCAGCATACTTCAGCACATCGTCTGTGCAACGAAAGCCTTCAACAGTCTCACCAGAACATCCGTAGAGTATTTGTACATCTTGGAACTTCGTACAATCCAATGTGGTTTTAAAAGAGGCATAGGAGGGGGGAATAGGAAGTTTTTCGGTATCCACCACATCCTCACACTTTACTGAATACCATTTCATAAACGTTGTGCAAGCGATATTAAAGGTAGCCATTTCAATATACGTCTGATCTGAATACACGTCTGATCTCTCGGGCTTACTGCGGTCGACTGACCACGCAGGGACTCCCAGATAGTAGCATGACTCACGCAGTGGGCGGAGCTTAGAACTTTCACCTACACACACACACCACACACACACACACCACACACACACACACACACAAAGGAGAAAGTGAAACGCTATTTGAAACATGATTTATTTAATAAACGAGATATTCAAGTTATATATATTTACAAATACGATTTAATAAACGAGATATTCAAGTTATATATATATATATATTTACAAATAGGTACGATTATATACAAGACGTGTGAGTTAGAAGCATCATTGGTATCCAAAGGGTACGGTATCATAGGTGCCAGGTAACTGGTAACGTTTCCTATAGGTGTTACGGCACACCATCGTACCCCTAAGTTCCTTCACGCCTCCCAGCTTCTGCGTCCGAAAATTGTGGGTGCCTACAATTAGTTGGTGAGGTTGCAAACATACTAGATCCTTCAACGACTCAAAGTTAACAACCTCCCGATTCGCATGGTTGAGCGTAATACCCTTTGCCTTCACGATATATTTCATTTCATCCCCTACCCTGACCCGTACCCCATACGTCTTAGGTCCTGTTGAGATAAAAGAGTCGGCGTATGCGTCGTCCCCATACTCATCCTTGATCTCATCAGTGAGCTCGCCGAGGAACTCCCCAATAGCGGGCATGTAATCACCCTCCCTCTCTGTGAATATCACGCTATCTGTATCGGCATACAATACTCTCCGCCCAAGAGAATGCAATAGACCCCAAAGTTTTATACGGGCGTAGGCTGTTGTGAAGCTCGCCACAGGTATGTTTGTAACCCTTGAGGTATCTGGCAAATTCAGTGTTGTTGTACTTTATTACGTAAGTATTACCTACATTCACGATCTCCATGACCTCTTTATCGGGGGCATTGGCATAATCCCAGACATCGCTATAACTTTGTGCCAAATGAATGTTCCCTCTGCCGGTATTCTGCGCAAATTTTCCCCATAGACTGTTTAGACAACTTTGCACTAAAGCGCTTGCCAGGATTCTTTACAATTTGGACACGATCAAGTTGTATACCTTCGCGGTCGCGGTAACGTTGAATATAGGCAGACTTTTCATCTTCGGTATCAACTCCTCGCGGATACCCTGATGCTTCAACCTTATCCTTCAAAAAGGCGTTTATATATGGTGTGAAAAGGTTGGGGAGCTTCTGAAACCTCCACACCTCGTGTATCTTCAGTATTCTATAACCATGGCGTACGGCTAGGGCCAGCTCAGGACTTGTATATACGCCTCTGATCTTACGCTGGTGGGGTATATGGTTACATTCGCCGTTATCCTCTTCCGCGCACTTCACGCACAGGGGAAACATGAGCTTGTCGTCGATAACGACAGGTAAGATCGGCATCCATAAATTGCGTGGGGGAGTACGTCTACGAAAGAGAGCCCAAAGTAATGATCATTCAAATTTTTTGAAAATTCATTGATGGAGGGTATGCTAGGTCCCACCAGTTTCTCAGGAGCGCCCACGGGGTACGGATGGCTCTTCATCACGTATGGGTATAAAGAACAGAAATCGTAGTAATGGAGCTTCACGCCCACCGTAGGTGGAAAGTATAGTCTGAATGGATTTGTACGTCCTCCAAACAAGCTATCACCACATTTGAGAGGGTCCAGCACCATTGAACGCTTGATCGTTTTTATTTCCTCACGGTATACATCGTCTGTCTCCATCCGTGCATCATATTCATGCTCCACAAGACTGTGAGTGAACTGTGATCCTATAAGTTGATCGCGGGTGCGGGTCCCTGCAAGACAGTCGGCAGGAGATCTACCGTGGATATCTCCGACGATACCGCACTCAGGGCGGGGGCATCCATGCCACCAGCATCCATTAAAGGAATACACAGTCTTCACACCAGTGACACGGTTTTCACTTAACCCATCAACCCAAAAAACACGTCCATTAATCTCAATGGGTACTTCACCGTGTTGCGGGCGTGCTTTATGTATACACCTGTTTGTTGCTGCAGGTGTATGAGCCAGTAAATAGCCTTGTGTCCGTAACTGCGGGGGTTGTTTCGGTGAATAATGGCTAAGGTATCTTTAGGCATGAAGTTATTCTTGAACACCGTAAAACATAATGATGCGATGGTGGTTGCGACTTGCAGTGGATCGCATTTGAAACGGGCTATGTACATACTTCTAAAGGCCTGGAAACATACTCTAAGCACGCGCACATCATTCACGCAATAACGCTCACATTCATCAGCTATATTATAAGGGTTACTTTCATTAAAACTGTCGTAGTATCGATCAAAGTCTTCACGTTCATCCATGCAGTCAAAATAATGTTTGGGGGGTGGTGGGCCTACGTAGTTTAAAGTCTCGCTGGTGAGGAAAGTGTATGGGAAGTATCCTTTGGAAACTTCAGCTGCTACCTCCATCACCTTGGGTAGCTTTGCTAATTTACAAGGTGTGAATAATAAAGTATCTTTAAATTGTACATTGCCTCTTATCTGCATCTGTATTAATTTGTTGCCTCTTTTCAATGGATCACCTGTAAATATCTCAGAGGATTCGTGTTCAAGCAACTCCTTATAAAGGAACTGCGTGTCAAACTTTGCCCCGTTATGGGCGAGAATATACACAGTCATTTTTTTGAACTTGTCGGCTAACTTGACAATATAGGACACAAATAGTTTCACAGGACTATCGCTGACATTCGTTTTAAAAACGTTTGTCCGTTTACCGCATTTGGGGCACTCGTCACATTCGATACCCATACACTCATCACAGATGGTCTGGCTCACAAGTAAATGTGGAATTACCTCTGGTTTCAGCGTTCGTATATGTTTCTATATCGTAGTACACAGTTATACAAGGGTTATTTTTAGGCTTAGCATCTTTCATATAAGTCACATGCTTTACTCCATCCGCCTTATATTCCTCCTGGCATGTAGGACAGTGAATTACGTCGCACTTGTGCTTAAATTTTCCCCAATTATCCATTGTGTGAAACATACCACATTCACAGATTCTCATTTTCCTGCACGTACCAATTGATTTATGGAGATCAAAGCAGCTATTATTGAAAAATGTGCGTCTACACACATCACAGTCTCTCTTCTCAACTACACGGCTTTCACATTTGGTGCTTTTACACTGCTCACATACCATGTGACATTCTTTACAATGTCTCACTATATCATCCGCAAACTCGAGGCACCCCTTACACAAATCATGATGTCTCCCATATTTTCGACTTTTGTCATAACTCGCGTAAAGCCCCCTTATATTACGGATGGGGAGATACGTTGTCCCTGACAATCCTAAAATAAGTAGGGGCCTTGTACGATCTCTCACACAGCTTTTAAAAACATACACAGTCCGGCGGCGATCATCCAAACCAAATATAACTATGCGCACATTCATTTCCTGTTCTACCTTTCTCAGCTCTTCAGGACCCATATTACAGTCAAATTCAAGTTCACAGTCTACAGCTAGTTTACGGGCACGCTCAACGATCCTAGGCAGCCAAATTTTTTGAGTCCGTGTATTTTGTACACTAAACATACGTGCTAAGAGTACTGCTATAAAGCCGCAACCACGATCGACGTTTATATGCCTTCGGTAAATAGTTGGAGAATTGAAGTTAAGAGTGTACGGTATGGCACTATGACCCGCAACACGGAATACACGGTCAATATTTACCGTGAAGTTGTCCATATTGAAGGCTATACTACTTTGGACGGCTTGCATTATACGCCCTAATATATATTCTACATCTTCAGCAGCCAAACGTCTAAACGGTACTATCACCCAATAATCGTCTACATCACCGTCATCTGACCCGAATCCAAAGGACAGACTCGTCCTGACTTCACGCTCGTCGCGATTCTGAAGAGCAAACTCTATAATATGCTCTACAACCCTGCGTATCCCGCGCTCAATACCATTGCTATACATGACTCTAGGGTCGACCCTGACTCTATACCGATTTCTAGTCAAGGCTGGGTGGGGGCTGCGGATCGTACCAATTCCAGCGTTATACCATCCTCAACAGAACGGGGGCGGAATTAGTGGATATATTAGGTGCTGCTGATGGGGGCCCTGTTGCGTAGGAGGGTTGGGGCTCTATTATTGTAGACTTAACAGAACGGGGGCGGAATAAGGGGGTATATTAGGTGCTGCTGGGGAGGTTGTTGCGTAAGAGGTTGAGGGTGGGGGTCTGCTGCAACAGACGCGTATTTCGGTCGCTTATACCTGATGTGGGGTTCTCATACCTCCGCTTTGGACGTTTACCGGTATCGCTGGGAGGGTTCAGGGGAGGAGATCACATCTACACTGTCGTCGAGGTCATCCGTAATGATAGGGTGCTCTACCTCATCGTCGGTTCTGTGGGAGAAGAAATATAAGGATCAGCACTCAAAATTTGTAATATTTGTAAATGACCCACTTAGGAGTGTGACGTGTTAGAAATGGACTCTGTAGAAAAATTCAGATTCACGAGCCCATCCACATGTATTATATCTGGACCTACAGGATGTGGTAAAACTGTGTTTATGCTTAAAATCATTAAAGAAAAGGGCGAGATGTTCTCGAAATTTGTGCATAAAGTTATATGGTGCTATTCGACGTATCAATCAGTGTTCAACGAGTACCAAGATGATATTTGTTCCACAAAGGTGTATATGACGTTAATTCGCTAAAGGGAACTGAACATACAATCATTGTAATTGACGATCTCATGTTGGAGATGGATAAAACGTTTGCCGAGACATTACAGTATACTCCCACCATCTTAACATAAGCGTGTTCTTCATCAATCAGAATCTATTTTTCAAAAAATAGATACATGCGTGATGTGTCGTTAAATACGCAATATCTAGTCTTATTCGCGCAACGTAGAGATGTATCACAAATTGGGGTATTAGCCAATCAAATGTTCCCGAATCAGCGTAAGGAGTTTTTGGAAGTTTATAAAGAAGCTACAAGCACGCGTTACGGATATTTGCTTTGCGACCTTCATCCGCGAAACACGTTTAGAGTGCTTCTGCGAACGAATATATTTCCAAACGAGCCTGAAACGG
The DNA here is from genome assembly GCA_023014485.1 of Bathynomus jamesi. Classification (NCBI taxonomy): domain Eukaryota; kingdom Metazoa; phylum Arthropoda; class Malacostraca; order Isopoda; family Cirolanidae; genus Bathynomus; species Bathynomus jamesi. The sequence continues at coordinate 158,877 of JAJOZX010001967.1, forward strand.
TGTATATTCCAGAATGACAAAGAGACTAAAGAAATACCGTGAATTAATAAAAATCTATCATCGACTGCCTCGGGCAATGCAGCAGATGTTTATTAAAAATATCGATGCCGACTTTTTAAAATGCATCTGTGAAATCTGTCTTAAACGTTATAAATTGCAATGTATCAATGAAAACCCATCAGAAGGCTCGCCTACGCCGCTACAAGAACATAATACGTGCACTCGCTCGTAAAAGCCAAACTGTAGCGAAGAAAAAGCGAATTATTGTACAAACAGGAGGGTCATTTCTCCCCATCTTATTTTCAGTTTTGGGCCCTTTACTGACTAGATTAATATAATGAAGAAAGTGGTAGTGATTCCCCACGAGGTGTACGCTTCACTGCAAAGAGAGACGGATCTAGATCCCGTAAAAGCAGACTTAAAGAATGGAAAGCGAATTGTTAGCCCTATTAAACAGTGAAAAAACACCTGATGAGAAAAGAATCTTATACCAAGAAGCTCTGCAGAAATTTCTTCACGAGTACGAAAATTATAAGAGCCCTACAGAGATTCCTGTGGTTATTAGGCACAGCACGGGGGACGATGGCGACATAGGACCTGTACCCGACGACACAGCTGACCAACCAAAAAGATTAGCCACACACATATCGAACATGTATTAAAAAATACCCTCCCACTTACATTGAGGAGTAAAGGCTTAAGTCTTTATAATCTATTGAATGAGGATCCCGCCATACAATGGACCGATACAGGGGAGATCATTGTGGAAGGATCAAAGGTACAGGGATCGAATATCGTAGACATTGTCCATGATCTGGTGAGAAAGTGCGATAGGCCATCACCATCAGGATGGAAGCATATTAAAGCAAGACTACAACAAATAAATGTCCCTAAAACGTTGATAGGAAATCTGAACAGGTTAAAAGACTTGGAACATGCAACGCCTGTGACACAATTGAAGGCGCCGTCACCCCCGACGGTAACACCTTTGAAGAGGAGCAAGAAGAGGTTAAACCAACCCTACCCACGTGCCTCTAAAATACGCAAATGGCTAACGTATTAACTAAACGCTATTATGACATTTCTACCCCATCCTCTTACGGCGGCGTAGATAGACTGTACAGAAGTGTTTACGGAGTAGGAAAAAAAGATGTTGAAAGATTTTTGAGGGAGCAGGACGCTTATACGCTTCATAAGCCTGTGAGAAAAAGGTTTAAAACAGCCAAGACAACGGCTTCCTCGATTGATTCTATTTGGCAAGCAGATTTAACAGACATGCAAAGATATTCTGTGTATAACGATGGTTACCGCTACATTCTATTCATAATAGACGTGTTCTCTAGATATCTGTGGCTAGTTCCTCTGAAAAATAAATCACCTGAAACAGTTGCTAAAGCCACCAAACGCTAATGTTAAAAGAAAACAGGGTTCCTGGCTATTTTTGTACGGATATGGGGAAGGAGTTTATAGGCCATGCTTTTCAGAATATGTTGACAGAGTTTAATATCAGCTATTACACAACCAATTCTATACATAAGGCTTCTTTAGCTGAAAGAGTTCAGCGCACCATAAAGGAACGCATGCACCGTTATTTTACACATAAAAACACATACAGATTTCTAGACATTCTGGAATCATTGGCATCATCCTAAACCGCTCACACCATCGCACGATTGGGGCAACACCTAACGAAGTTTTAGAAAGAGGTACGCTCCCGAGAAGAGATGGATCACCACCACCACCACCACCACACTCTGTGCGCTTCAAAATCAATGATTATGTAAGGCTGTCGCGTTCGGGGAATAAATTCGCAAAGGGTTTTGAGCAAGGATGGACACGCGAGATTTTTAAAGTTAGGGCTGTGAGACCTAAAGGTGTGATAATGATGTATTACATTGAAGATTTGAATGGGGAAGAAATATCAGGAGGCTTTACCGCGAGGAATTGCAGAAAGTTGCGTTTAATTTAGAAAAAAATGTTTAAAATTGAGAAAATTTTAGGAAGCAAAGGTTCAGGAAGGAGAAAAATGTACCTGGTGAAATGGCTAGGGTACCCAGAAAGCTTCAACACCTATATAAAAGCTGATGCAATAATGAAGCTTAAATAGTATGCAACATGGCTCCTAACCATTTCTACGTCACACTCCCGTCCTCCTCGTCCCTGTCTGTACACCCTAACAACACGCTAGCCAACTTTGTAACAGAACTCCATGGGCACATTGAATTGGGTCGTGATTCGTATGAGGTGGGGATATGCGAAATTCAGCTGGACACCGTCTTTTTAAATATTGAACATAAAGAAAACCGTTTTACGATTCTTAGAGACATTGACGAGTGTGAAAAAGCTGGGGTAGCTATGGATGAAACTATGCGCATCGCTCGGACTAAGATTGCACGGTATTACAGTACAGAAGTAAGACTAGGGCCGGGTCAATATGGTTCGGCCGAGGATGTTGTGAGAGGCTTAAACGTAAGTTTAAGAAACTCAAACCTTACGAATGATTTAGTATATGAAATCGTAAACAACCCTGCACATACACTAATCCTAAAATCAAAGACTAACAGATGTCTTAAGAACATAGAAAGTTCAAAATTCTAACCACGGCCGATATAGCGCAGCCTTCCAAAGAGACACATTTCACGAGACAGTATAACTTGTCCAGATTAATGTATCAATTGAAGATGGAGAAATTGGCTGAAAGGTCCCCAGACATGTGCTATATTTACAGTAATATAGTGGAGCACCAGTTTGTTGGGGATACCCAGGCACGCCTGCTGCGCATTGCTCACATCCCCAACCATAGAGGAAGGAGTTTGAGTATTACATATGACAGACCCCATTATGTGAGTGTCGCAACTAATTTAATAACCAATATCACAATATATATAAGAACGATTGAGGGCGAAAACTTCCCATTCGGTAACGGGAGCTTAACAGTGAAGCTACACTTCGACGCACTGAGTTATAAGGATAGAAGCCTTTCACCGTCTATCGAGGGATGCGATACCAGCGCGGTAGTGGACTTGGATCCATTTTTTCATCCATACTACGTACGGCTGTTCCTTTGCTGAAGAGGGGTGCCAGATACCTTGGAAGGAAAGCGCTACAATCAGGCCTTAACACTGCAGAAGACATATTGGCCGGGGCTAAACCTAAAGAAGCTCTAAAAAACATTAAAGCGTACACGAAACGAAATCATCAAAGATGCAAAGAGAAAAATGCGTGGTGGCGGGAAGAAGAAGAGGGCTCCCCGGAAGAAGAAGAAGGGGTCACGTGGTATTAAACGTAAAAGGCTATCAAAAAAGAAATGCTGTAAGCGAATGAAACCTATGGTTGACCACTTTTTGACTGATATAAGCTAAGGATATTGATCTCATGAATCATAGTTGTTTACCACTTGTCGAGAGAGGAGTCACTATTTCGCCATGGCACGCTTCATCCACCCATGTAGTTCACAATGCTGTAAATCGGAGCTGTCCTTTTTTGAGCTCCGCCAACCCAAGTTTCTATTGAGCACAGGACTTTATTACAATTAAACCCTTTAAACACAATTAGTTCCCCGAGTGCACCTATAGAATTCGTGATACCCAGCTCAGGTCCTTACTTTTTTGATCCAAGCTGTGTGCACATGTACGCTAAGCTACGTATAGCCCATTCTGATGGAATGGCCTGCGATGACAAATATGCTGTATACCCTGAAACAAACTTTCTGCACGCCATATTCAACCAGTGTGACGTATATTTAAATCAGACCAACATATCGGCAGGCACGGGGTACTATCATCTACGAGCCTATTTGGAAAATGTCCTCAACTTTTCCAAAGAAGCGAAGGCTACCTTTTTAAGTGCGGAGGGATATTATCAAACTAAAGATGAAAATAGTATAAAGGACAAATTTAAAAATTCTAAAAAGAAAATATACGAGTGTTTTGGACGGTTGCACACAGATTTCACTTTCCAGGAGAAGTTGCTTGTGAACGGGGTGGATATGAAAATAAAGCTCACCCGCACGAGTCCTGAGATCTGCTTAAATCTGGATGCGAATCAAGAAGAGGGTGCAAAGTCCGTTGTGGTTCACATTATGGACACATACCTCCGCGTACGGCGAGTGAAATTAAGTTCACCAAAACAACTAGAAATTGAGAAAAATTTACTAAACGCTACAGTGAAATATCCTATTAACAGAGTGCAGATCAAACTATATACGGTTCCTGCAGGGTTGGCATCGAAGCAGATAGAAAACATTGCCCTGGGAAATCTTCCTAAAAGGATATTAATCGGCATGCAGGACCACGCTTCGGTGAATGGAAAATATAAAAAGAGTGCCTTTAAATTCGAGAATTTCGGACTTAAAAATATAACTCTATACGTTAATGGCACTGCTTTGGGTGGAACAATGGGTACGGACTATTCATCAGACGCTGTGTTACCTCTTTGTGCCAGAGCCTATAGTAATCTGACCCATATTGCAGGTGATTGTGATGAGCTTGGTAATGGGGTAACGCAGGAAGAATTCATTGATCAATTTAACCTTTATCCGTTTGACATTACACCTGACTTATCTGCTAGCGTAAATACCCATTTAACACCACAGCAGAGCGGTAACATCTCAGTGCGGCTGGAATTCGCCAAGCCTATAGACGCTCCTATTAGTGTACTAGTATATCTCGAATCGCAAGCCCTAATAGAAGTAGATAGATTTAGAAGCGTTATCACTGACTTTTAAAATGGATGCTAATACACTTCAGAAAGTAATGGAGCGAGTCACACGTTCCAAATTTATCGGCGTGTTTGCGAAGAATGAAACATTGAGTTTGCCAAGTACGCGAGAATGCGGTAGTCTTATTGTGAACACAGACATCATCGGTAATGAAGGGATTCACTGGATCGCTGTCTATTTTAAAAATAGACAGCGCCTGTACTATTTTGATTCACTCGGTACTCAACCCTGGAGTGACCCTATTATTGTAAAATTTCTCGCTCAGTTACATATTCCCGAAGTTGTATGGAACCCATTTCGTATGCAGGGATATTTTACTAATGTTTGCGGAATGTACTGTGTCTCATTTCTCATGCATATGTCAAATGATAAAGAATTTATAAATTTTTTAAATTTATTTGACCCGTGTCACACTCACCGAAACGATGAAATGGTATGCAGACAGATAAAAAACCGTTTTCCAATTGTACGTACTCGTTGTATATTATAATGTTTTTGTTCGTATATTTGTATATTCGTTTATTGTACTGATTTCTTTCATTTAATAAATTTATGAAAATATATTGCGTCTTCTTATCCCAAAAAGATCGAAAAACACTTACATTATTTGACATTGTTGACTGATTAGTATATCATCCGTATTCCCTTCAAAAGATTGTATAACTCGTGTCAAATCCTCATCGGACCTTAAAGGAAAACATATACAGAGTATACAGACAGACAGATCCCCATTATGTGAAGATATCTTTGGTTCGAGGAGTGAACGCCATAAAAATTTCGATTTTAGCATAATGGGGAAATAACATTGATTGACATTTTTGACTAGTATCTATTTGACGAAATACTACAACTCTCCGTATATATATAAAATCGAATTATGGACACTTACATTTCTATGGTAGTCCCTTGCGTCGGATTGTAAGGAGCGTCACTGCAAATATCTTCTACGGTTTGCGTCGAAAATAGTTCGCCACAATCAGCGCATTGAAAAGACTAATTGTGGTTAATGCTGCAGTATCACGTTCTTCATACAAGTCTGGGGAGACGTACAGGTCCATGGTGGAGGATGTGTGACACTGCTGACTGATCAGTATATCATCCGTATTCCCTTCAAAAGATTGTATAACTCGTGTCAAATCCTCATCGGACCTTAAAGGGAAAACATATACAGACAGACAGACAGATCTCCATTATGTGAAGATATCTTTGGTTCGATTACCAATTTCGATTTTAGCATGATGGGGAAATAACATTGATTGACATTTTTGACTAGTATCTATTTGACGAAATACTACAACTCTCCGTATATATATAAAATCGAATTATGGACACTTACATTTCTATGGTAGTCCCTTGCGTCGGATTGTAAGGAGCGTCACTGCAAATATCTTCTACGGTTTGCGTCGAAAATAGTTCGCCACAATCAGCGCATTGAAAAGACTAATTGTGGTTAATGCTGCAGTATCACGTTCTTCATACAAGTCTGGGGAGACGTACAGGTCCATGGTTGATTATTCACTGATGCGAAAATAGCTACTGTTACTCCCAACTGAAAATATCCCCTTTTATATGCACATTCGCCAAGCTCCGCCCAAAAGACCAGATGTTCGTAGTGATTGGCTGCCGATGTAGCTGGGTGGAGCTATGACGTGTACCAATCCGCTATAACGAGACCGGACGAGTAACATATATAAAATCGAATTATAGGCACTTACATTTCTATGGTAGTCCCTTATATTATATTTTTTACTTACAAATTATTAGTATTGTTTGTTAACATAATTGTTAACTTATTTTATAATAAAGAAATTATATCCTAATTATATTTTAAAAAGAACATTCGGTTTCAACGTTAAGCTGTGGTCTAAGGCGGCGTGGCATGAATAAATACTAAAATAAAATTAAATGTTAAAAATCTTTATTCATACGTTATTAAAAGTTAAAAATCTTTATTAATAAAACAGGATAGAAGCATATGAAAGTCAAGGTAAACTATAGTTGCAAATTATAGTTAGGTTATACGATGTTTTTCGGGCATACTACTGCCTCGGGTTAAATGATCCTGTTATTTTAAATCACGTATTTGAAAGAGTTAATCATTATTGCTACATAGAAAAAATCGTGCATTACGATGTTTTTCGGGTATACTACTGCCTCGGGTCAAATGGTCCTGTTATTTTAAATCACGTATTTGAAAGAGTTAATTATTATTGCTACATAGAAAAAATCGTGCATTACGATGTTTTTCGGTATACTACTGCCTCGGGTCAAATGGTCCTGTTATTTTAAATCACGTATTTAACGACACATCGCGCTCATTTCCATTGCTATATATGGCTCTAGGATCGGCCCTGACGAGATGTATTTCGTAGGTTAGGTTAGGTCTCTTACATATAAAAGTCCATGTGGTAGAGTAAGCAACGAACCCATCGACGAGATGTATTTCTGAACCCATGTTAAACTGGAGGTCTAATTTACGAGCGAGTGCACGTATTATGTTCTTGTACGCCGTAGGCGAGAAAGAGTTAATTAGTATTGCTACATAGAAAATCGTGCATTATGATGTTTTTTCGATTATTATTTATTGAACAAAACTCTCGCTCTTTTATATATATATATATATATATATATATATATATAGAAAGAGTGGTCTGGAAGGAAGTTTACCAATGATTAAATTCTCTTTGCGAGTGACCCGTTGCCCGCGTCGGGCTAACCTTTGGTTAGCTTCCGCCCGAATTGTTTTCTCTTCACACTTAGACCTACAGTTTAACGTGGATTAACCACGACCCATCAGCAGCCAGCGTCAGACACTAGGCTCCTAGGGTACCCATTTATCTACCAACCACTTTCTTTATTGTGTGGAAGGATGAACAGCTGGGTTTTGCTGCGCGCCGGCTGCCGTCGGGTCTCGAACCCTGGGCCGATGGATTCGTAGTCCGCGACGCTAACCACTACACCACCGAGGCGGTATTTGTCATTACTTACTCGGACTATAGTGGATTTAATTATCCCAGAAGAGTTCCTTGTTCCATGCACGGTCTGTGTGTAGCATATATATATATAATATATGGGATGAAATTCACAATAAAACGTGAAATGAATGAATGCTGAAACAAGGAGTGAGGCGAGGTTTTGCTTGATTTGACTCGTAGAAAGGTAAAATAAGGCCGACCGAGTTGGGCAGATTCTCGGAAATCCTTTCCTCTATCGGATTATGTTTTGGATATTTCCAACTTTCTTCGTTTCTTTAAATTTCGTTTTTCAATTTTCTTCGCAGGGAATTGAAAACGAAATTTAAAGAAACGAAGAAAGTTGGAAATATCCAAACATCATGAAATCATTGTTCAAAGGCTTTATTTGCTGGATCTATTTAAACTCCTTCGCGTGCAGTTTAGGTAATTACATTTATTCAAGTAGAGTTTGCAACCTCTCCTCTTCAAGCGAGTACTGCAACGTTATACACTATCGGATTATGTTTTGGTAACTTTTGGACAGAAATAAGATGTTTAAAAGAACAGATATTCTCCGTCCGACCCCGCTATAGTGGCTTGGGCAATTCCAAATGAATAATTTCTTTATTTTTCGTCATTTTTTTCATTTTTTCGTCGCAGGAATGAGGCTATATGTTCATAAGTTTTCATCTCGTTTGGGGGAATTGTATCGTAAATTATTTAAATGAAGTTTCATAATTAAATTAATTGGTTTTACTGTTATTTAGGAAAATTTATATTGGGAGCAAACGTTACAATAATAAGCTTATGTCGACATAGTTACCCATTGAATTGGAACTCTTTATTCACGTTTGCTATTATTTATTGATTGGTGGATAATTAGTTGGGTATCCCTTATAAAAATTCGTTTTCTGTCTAACGAATAGGGTAACTTTGTTAATTCTATTAAAGCGTAATGAAAGAGGCGCTTGTGTTATTTTATACGGTTGAATCTTGAATAACCAATATAAATATATATTGTGGTATTTTATATGGTTCATTAGTTTATTATTATATACAAGTACATTTGGAATAACAGCCGTTATATATGTGTTACACGATTAATGGGACACATGGCGCTATCTGGAATACCTTGCGCTATCTGGCAACTCAGCCAGAATAGAGGATTATAAAAGATCGCGAAGCTGGTGAAGAACATTCCCCCTCGGCTCCGGCCGAGTAAGGAGCTCTGCTCCTTCTATTTCTGGCCCTTTGGTAAACCCCATAGTGGCCTCTTAGGTAGGGAAACGAAATAAATTGGGGAGAACTCCACTCTGTCCTTCAGGTGTCTCTCTCCCTCCTTCAGGTGTCTCTCTCTCTCTCTCTCCTGCATGTATCTTCCTCCTTCAGGTGTCTCTCTCTCTCTCCTGCATGTTTGCCTCCAGCATGTGTACTGCATGTGTACATCCAGCATGTGTACTCCTGCATGTGTGCGTATGTGTGTACCTCCAGCATGTGTACCTACTGCATGTGTACCTCTCCCCCCTTGGCTGATTAGGCGTATATAATAATAATGTATGCAATAATACTGCTAAAAGAGGTATCTGACAACCATTTACAGCCAACTGGCTGATTAGGAGTCTATAATATGTATACAATGGTATCGCGGTATCTGGCAACTCAAGCCATTTCGCCAACTGGCTGATTAGGAGCCTATAAAACAACGCCAACTCGGCTGAAGTCTTAGTGTGCACTTGGCTCCTGCCAGTGAACACCTCTCCTCCTTTCTCTCCTCCTCCTCCTCCTTTCTCTTGGGGGATAACGCCGCCTCCAAGTTTCCCCCCACCCCCCTTTGCAACAACCCCCCTTTTGCAACAACCCCCTTTGCAACAACCCCCTTTGCAACAACCCCCTTTGCAACAACCCCCTTGCAACAACCCCTTCCCCCATTTGCAACAACCCCCTTTGCAACAACCCCCTTCCCCCCTTTACAACATTACATAATAACCTGCAACATTCTTGCACTCTCCCCTTTTGCGGCTATACTACTTGCGTCCACTATTGCATTTGTCGTGCTTGTCTTTCCATGGTTTTGGTATGCAGACATGACCTAGAGACAGTTCCTCTGGATACATTGAACATCTGAGCGGTTTTCGTCACCGATGCACCAGCCATCCGCGCTCCGCAATTTGCCCTCTTTGGAAGTCTGACAGGTCTTTCATAACTGCTAATTCATAATTCACTCAGATCTGTAAAAACAAACGTGGGTTAAACATGACGTATACACTCTCTGTTACGCATTTAAATAGGTTTGCCAGTCATTTGACCGTTTACTTTGTGTCTGAGCAGTCCGTAAAGATACCGGTGAAATCGGCGGGTGTTCATATTATTTTGTCTAACCCCTGTATGTCCCTCGCTACGACTTGTGCCGCAACAAAACTGTGTTCTGTAGCTGGTGAGTGAGTCTTTTGTTTTTGTGAGGAGGTTGACTGCCACATCAAACTGCATTGTAGGAAAAGTTTGCTCACATGGTTAACTGCATGAAGAATGTCATACCATACTATTGTGCAAATCTGAAAGCGATAAGACCCTACCTCCTCTGCAAGTGCTTGTGCTTCACTCCTGGCTATGGCATCTGTGGCATTGTTTCTGACTTCCAACAGGGCCTCTCTGATGTTGTGGCTCTGGTATCGCACAGCCTCAATGCTCTTAAGCCGGCTCTCCCACCTGGTTCTCTCCAAGACTCGAGTGTTATGTTCACGGCTTCTTTAGGATTGTCCATCTCTGTGTAGCTGCTGCAGAAAGGTTGTATAATTTTTGTACGTTGCCAAAGAAGCTGATGGCATCTGTGGAAGCTTTAGCTGCATCAGCCACTACAAGATTCAGAGTGTGAGCCCCACATGGAACATAGAGTGCACGACAGTTCTTCTCTATAACCTTGCCTGAACACCTTTGTTCTTGCCCTTCATGTTCGCTCCGTTGTCATATGACTGTCCTCTGTAGTCATCAAAGTGAATATTCAGTTCATCTAGTCTCTTCAGAATCAGAACTGATAAACCTAGGCCTGTGCTTTCTGAAGCCTCAAGAAGCCCAAGAAGTATTCTTTTATTTCTGGTACTTCACCATCTTAACAGTTCTGATAATCGACATCTGTTTGGTGGCTTATACCTGGAGTGCAGTCTAAAATGAGTGAGTAATATTTAGCTTGTTTTATTTCTGCAACAATGGCATCCAAGATCTTCCCATTAATGGACCCAATGAGCTCATTTTGAATTATGTTTCCTAGGTACTTGAATGACTATATTGGCCACTTTCGACTCTGCTGATGTGCTGTTTCATCACTGGATCAAATTTGGCAAGCAGCTCAACCTCCTCAAGAAGTTGCCATTGTCTCGATTGTACAATGTAGAGGAAGACCCCCCTGAAAGCAAGGTTTCTCTCTGCCAGTGATTAGATTATACTTACAAGACGTGTGAGAACATCTCGCCAGCGTCTTCGCTCTACCTCCATTAATGACATTTCAGTTTGGTCAATGGTCCTCCCAGTTTTTAGCCACAGTTCCAGATCCTTCCATGTTGCCATGTTATCTGCATGTTCTGAACTATTTTCATGGCCTTTCAGAAGCGAACCAACGTTTATCCACTCTGAAAGTCCATCCGTAATTAGTTTGTACGACTTCTTGAAAACAACTGCAGCAGAAGCAATAAAGAGCATCATTCCTTCTAGAGTACATCACCAGCTTCGCTTTATTTTTTCCCCACTAATTAATGTTCTGTACATGTAATGGTGATGAACGCTTCTACCGTCCTCTCTTTTAGGGAATGTGAAATCTGGACTGATTTGAAATGGTCCTCGAGACACCAATCTGTCTTCAAGGCATCTGACAGGACAACTGGCCAATCATACAGATCAAGCGGTGGAGCAGATCTTGTTCTTGTTGCTCAGTAGAAATGCCTGTGTGTGGTGTTTGAAGCTGAACAGAAGATGGGCCACTTGTTGGTTCATCAGGCTCTACTTCTACTGGTGTTTGAGGTTGCATAGAGGATGGTCCTGCTGTTGGCTCATGATGCTCATCAGGCTTTGCTGAGGATGGCTTTTCCAAATACTCTTTCTTATCTTGTTTGATAATTGATCTGTGTGACAGAATTTGAGGTGATGTGATCCATTAAATTTCACATTTCGAAATATTATAAATATTACAGAGACTGGCTTACCTCTACACGATGCCTGAGCACTTGCCTAGCTTGATGGTCTACCTAACCTAGTTGCCTGAACTGTAATCATAAGAATATACAAGTGACACATCTCACCTGTGCTACTGGAAAGCTTCTCCTCCTCTATTTACTTCTTTTTCCGTTTTTCATCTCCTGATGGATAATGTCGTTTTATTTTCCAAGATGCACGAAGTCACATCTATCATAGTTAACCACAACTAATCTGCTAAATAATAACACTGGCCAACAAAATGAACTTTTTTTTCTCATCACAAACATGATCACACTTTTCTTAATGCATTTTTCACGCTGATTCCGAATCTGGTTTTAGTTTCTTTCTAGCACGTATAGTTATATAGATACACTGGTTTTGATATTTTTAAGTTTTTGATATTGCTATAGAGAAAATTTATGGATGTATAGATCACACTTAGGAATGCTAAACAACAAATACATCATATACTTATTCAATATACTTATAATAAAGAATATATACATTATTTTATTAAAAGCGCTGTGAGTGTGATTTCCTTTGTAAATTTGGGCCTGGATTTCACGATTACAGCATCCAACAACGGTCCGCCATCATGCTTTCATTCCAATATCCTGGTAGCGCTTATCCATCATCTGAATATCTTGATGGAAGCGCTCTCCTTGCTCGTCACTCACTCTGCACCAAGGTTTTCAGGAAAGAAATCTAAGTGGAATGCAGGAAGTGAATATTAACGACATTCGACACTCCATTTCTTTGAAGGCATCAAGAGGTTCTTGACTCCATCCTTATACGCAGGTGACTTGTTGCTTCCAAGAAAGTTTTCACATACCATTGTGAATCCTGACTGCATACCATAAGCATTCCTATAACTTTAGATCTCCACAAACATTCCATTGATGACTGTCGTATTTGATTGCCTTAAGTAGTATATCCATATTGTCAGATGGTCTCTTTTAGATGGACGGAATGGCAATGGGGATGGATGGCATTATATTACCATTATGCAATAAGCGTAAGTCTCTAACAAGATCATTCAACTGTCCTTGGGTTAACTTTTTAGGCTCTAAATGTCTACTTCAAAAGTGTACTCTGGTTCTGTAGATGGTCCGGAAACGCAAGTTGCACTTCATCACTTTCCATGTCATCTATGATAATCTAGCCTATCACTTGGGGGAATTGGAATGGGGCAATGTTTCATCATGTTTTACTGGTCTACGTGCTGAATCCAAGTCTGGATATACAATCTGGTGTTTGTTCTTGGCAGAAAACCCCATTAAGTTCACACTACAAAAATAACAGTCTTCATGATGATCTCTCGGCTCCCTCCATATCATGGTATGGCAAATGGCATTGAAGTTTCTTTTGTTAAGCAATCACGTAATCCATTTGAACAGCCAGAACAGATTGATGTGCGCCATGGTTTATCTGGTCACCTAGATGACAACCAAAGTATAGCTTGTATATTTTTCTTAATGTCGGTTGTAATACTTCGTCGCTGTGTTTTAGTTGTGAACTGGCCGCATACGAAACAGAACTTGTCGGGGTCATTCTTACATTGTCGAGGCATGTTGACTGACCTGAGCAAACTATAAATTCAAAAAAAATGTACACCAACTTGACACAACGAGTTCTTGGACTGGACTGATCTTTTGACACACAAAGCACGGCGTTGTTGCCTGAATCACAATGCTGCTAGACGTAAAAGCTCACACCTGAAATACATAAGATGTATAATTAAGATAATTGAAATAAATAAGATGAATAAACTAAAAAAACACAATAAAATAAACACAATCAAATGTTGAAATATTAGTATTTTGCCTATTTAAAATGGTTAAATCTGTGTAGTTATATATATGCCTTCATCTTGAAAACTATACGTGCTAGAAAACATCTGAATGCAGTTTTGGAATCAGCGTGAAAAATGCTATCCAGCCAATACAAATTTTACTCTGATGAAAAATCTTTGTTGACCAGTGTAATCATGATAATAATAATGATGATGATAATAATAATAATTGTTATAATTGTAACGTTAATCAAATACATTCAAATAATCAGACCATTTAGGTTTTAACCAACAAAATTCACATTATCTGAAAAAGATGAGAAAAGAATTAATAAACTTGAAAACATAGCGAAAATAATCCTAGGTTTTAAAGTGTTACAAAATCTCTTAATAACACTGTACAACAGTGAAAAAAAAACGGAAATGAGATCATTTTTATGGCTAATTATATGCGTAGATTGCGAAAATAACACTCATTTATTTGTATCACCCACCGATTTTATGAAAATGACCCTATTTCATTGTATCATTTTGAGAACCACTGGTTCTCTGAACGCATCTTTCACATTTTGTTCAGTCATGCATATGCTGTGGTGGTGGTGTTCGGCTCTGTGTTTCCACTTTGATTTTATGAAAAATTTCTTTCATTAATCATTTAAAACAAAATTGTCAGCCATATTTTATCATAAATCGGTGCTATAAGTGAGTATTATTGAATAACAGCTATCAAATTATGTATATTTCACCGACAACGTCTATATTGTGTGAAATTGCAAATTGATCTATCATTTTCTTATTTTACAGGTTTTTATTGATGTTATGCTACACTGCCTAAAGAGTGCAAAAATTCGTCAGACAGTTTTTGTTATATTTGTGGGACATTAACGTTAAAACAGTTTAAAAGGAAGTTGACTTCTCATGTGAAAAAGGTTTATGAATTATACTTCGCATGCAACGTTGGTGATCAGGACAAGCACAGGGCGCCTCATATCTGCTGTGTGAGTTGTACAAGCTCGTTATCTGCATGGTTCAAAGGCACCGGTCCTGGTCTGGGATTCGGTGTCCCAGTGGTATGGAGGGAGCCGCTGGACCATTCAATTGATTGCTATTTCTGCTTAACGAACATCACAGGTTTGAATCTTTTATTTTTCTGAATATACGTCAAATTTGCTGTTTTTAGCACATTTAGCATATCCTGCTCTGCATAATGTATTACACAATTATGCTATCTTAAGTAGTCAACAATGTCTATTGTCTCACATTACAGGTTACAACAGAAAAGAGAAAAAGGCTATAGTCCACCCAAATCTTCGTTCTGCTATGCGTCCTGTGGAACATTCTACAGATATACCCATCCCTCGTCCTCCAGCTGAAATGCCGACCGATAACACAAACTCTGACAAATCGGAATCAGACGGCGAGTGCTATGAAGCTCAAGTCGAGTCCAAGAAAGAACAACATCTCATCACGCAGCCTGAACTCAATGATTTGGTCCGTGATTTAATACTTACCAAGCAACAAAGTGAACTACTGGCCTCACGTCTACAAGAATGGAATCTACTGGCAGAAGACGTACGAATTACAGCATTCCGAAAGCGCTCCTTGGATTTGCAGGAATATTTCACAATGAAGAACAGTCTTTGTCATTGCATTGATATACATGGTCTGTTCGATGCTCTGGGTTTGTGCTATGAACCGAATCAGTGGAGATTGTTCATTGATGCATCTCTGTCTGTACAGTGTTAAGGGTGTACTGCTACACAATGGGAACACAAAGCCTTCTGTTCCGATCGTTCATTCAGTCGTCTTGAGAGAAACGTATGACAATGTTGCTTTTATTCTGGACTGTATAAAATACAATGAACATGAATGGCTTATCTGCGCAGATTTGAAGGTTGTGGCTATTCTCAATGATTGCAAACTGGCTATACGAAATACATGTTTCCTATGCAAGTGTGATAGCCGAGCAAGGTCTGAACACTACACACGCTCAGTATGGCCTCCGCGAGACAATTCCTCACCTGGATCTCACAATGTTATTCACGAACCACTAGTACGAAAGGAAAAGGTTATCTTGCTGCCACTTCACATAAAACTAGGGCTGATGAAACAATTTGCAAAGGCGTTGAAACAGGATAAGCCTGCCTTCAAATATCTAAAGGAAAAATTCCCAAAAATAAGTGATGCCAAGATTAAAGAAGGCATATTCGTCGGCCCTCAAATTCGACAACTCATGCTAGACGAACACTTTGAAGCGGTGATGGATGAGGTTGAGTCGGCAGCCTGGCGTGCATTCAAAAACGTGTGCAGCGGTCTACTAGGAAAGACTAAATACGACAACTATGCTGCACTTGTGGATCAACTTATCAACTCATACCAACGTCTCGGTTGTAAGATGTCATTGAAAATTCATTTTTGCATTCACATCTCTCATTCTTTCCGAAAAACGCATCTGCTGTTAGCGACGAACACGGGGAGAGATTCCACCAGGATATAGCCACAATGGAGAGCCGTTACAAAGGGAAGTGGAGTCCTGCTATGCTGGCCGATTTCTGCTGGAATTTAAAGCGTGACCAACCAGAAGCATCACACAAACGCCAGCATAAATACAAATAATGAAATGAAAACAGTATAATACGAGAGTTTATGTTAATTTTGTGCATATATGTTGAAGTATAGCAATAATTAAACTGTTCCATATGATAAAGTCTATCTGTTTATCAATATATTCTTATTTTTTGGTATGAAGATTTTAAGCAGTCATTACAAAAAAACGTGATGTGATAGAAAAAAACTATTTCAGATTTGGAATAAGCACACTCGAAATATTAAGAATGACCGAATGTTATTCCCGTGTTTTTTCTGAACCGAAAATTTGTTGTACAGTATAATTAGTAAATTAGTGAAATAATGTTTTACAATACTAGAAAAATTAAGCATTTAGGAAAGTATAAGTATATAGTAAGAATAAAGTTAAATAATATAGAAATAAGATCTCACAATAGTTATTTACACATAACGTCCAAAACGTTTCGTTTGTCTCCGTTTTATCACATTTGTCTCATACAAAAACTTTAATTAATACGACAATAATAATAATAATAATAATAACAATAATAATAATAATAATAATAATAATAATAATAAGGATAATAATAATAATAACAATAATATTAATAATAACTTCAGCTATATTCCTATTCTTGCCCACTGAGCTATGACCTGGGAGCCCGTCTAGGGGCCCCCTAGTAGCAGCGGGGCCCTAAGCGGCCGCTTAGTCTGCTTATGCCAGGAAACGGCCCTGGCTCTGAACCATTTCCGGAATCTCTAGGCTGACCCCTACAAAGCTAGACTTAACCTACTTTACAGTTAGACTGGAGATATTAGGGGTGGGTTAATTGGGGACCAATTCATACCAGTGGCGTACTAAGGGGGGTGCGAGGGGGGCAGTCCGTCCCGGGTGACAGCCAGGAGGGGGTGCCATCGAGAGAGTTGAAATACCAGTACAAGTTTTCAAACCAAATGAAAAATTCGCCAAAGTAAGAAAAAAATTTTAAAATGTTCAAACTATTACAACAGCTTAATGTTAATTTCCACTATAAAATAAATTTTTATTTTTATTGGCAGTACAAAATTTACAAACGAAAAATTAACTATTTGATGAAAACTACATCGAAAGGCGAACGTTTGTTGACGTTTTAGTCATCAGTTTGTTGAGCATAGCCAGCTGGGTGCAACTGACATTCCAAGTCTTGTTCACTTGGCACTGTGACTCCACATACATGAGGTATGTTTCATTAAATAATTATAATAAAGCATAAAGTGCTGGTGTTTACAACAATATCATGGTACTTATACCAGTGTCCAGTAATTTTGACAATGTGGTATCATAGTGATGTTTAAGTGTTTATAAATGCATCGTCGTGATGTTATAATACCCGGCAAATGCATCGTCGTGATGTTATAATAAAAAAAAAAATAATAATAATAATAATAATCACAGACAATTTGTTCAGTTAATGTATTTCAAGTCATAATAGTTCATGCTTGTTATACATGTTCATGCTTTATACCTTTTGATTTTAAAATTTTGCAGAAAACATCCACTATGAAGCGAAATCGACCCAGTGGATTCCAACAAAGAAAAATAGAGAAGGCAAGAGAAGAGGTGGCTCAGGCAATGTCCGGATCAATTTTGAAGTATGTGACGCCTTCAACATCAAGTGCAATAGGAGAAAATCCTGAAGATATTCAGCCTGGTGAATCTGAGGGGCAAATACAAGAAGCATCTTCACAAGAGGATTCAAATGAGAGAGAGCAAGGATTGGAGGATGGCAATTCATCTTCTAAAAGCAGTGAAACTGATGAAGAGGAAGGAGACGCCAGCAGAAGTCCACACCAACAGGAGGAAGACTCTGATGAAGAAGAGGAGACGGATAGATTTTCAATTTATTCTGGTGTCGCTGCTTGGCCAATCCCGGTTTCAAATGACTTAAGAGTTGATCTTATTAAGAGGGAAAGTGAACCCTTCCAAAATAGGGATGGACTTTTCAGTGCAGTTCAAAGAGAAAGAGAGAAATCCAAAGGGAAGAGTCGACAGCTGACCACTGCATGGTTCTATAATGCTCTGCCAAATGGCGAGAAAGTTTTGAGAACATGGATGGTTTACTCTCCATCAAAAGAAAGTTTGTTTTGTGTTTGCTGCAGACTGTTTGCTCTTGATAACAAAGGAATTGGAACATTCAGCTTTGTCACTGGGTTTCAAGCATGGTGGAAGCTAATCCCAAAGGTGTCTGACCATGAGGCTTCTGAGCAGCATCTCTCATGCCTTGAGAAATAGAAGACCTTGGGAGCAGGGTTGAAGCTTCAAAAAACCATCGATCAAGTTCATCAAGCAACAATGGACAAGGAGAGAAAGAAATGGAGGATAATTTACATCGACTCTTGGACGTAACCTTGTTTCTGGTTCACCAGAATCTTCCTTTTGTGGTCACAAAGAGGACATGTCATCAGCAAACAAAGGAAACTTCATGGAAATGGTCGAGTTGCTGTCAAATTATGATCCAGTTTTGAAAGAACATTTTGTAAGGATTAAGCATACTATTCCATCTGGGAGGAGAGTGGCTTCGTATTTATCCCCAAAGATTCAGAATGAGTTCATTTGCCTTTTGGGGAATTAAGTCAAAGAGAAAATAGTGACTGATATCAAGAAAGCAAAGTATTTTGGGATTCTTTTTGACAACACTCCTTGATGTGTCCCACACTGATCAGATGTGTGAAGTGATCAGATACGTCCATATTGAATGTGACAAAGTTGAAGTAAAGGAATCATTCTTGGGCTTCTTCCCTATTGCCGGAAAGACTGCTGCTGAGCTCACAGGGGATATCCTGAGACATCTGGAGAGAGATGGACTGGACATAAACCTGTGCCGTGGTCAAGGATATGACAACGCTGCAACTATGGCTGGGATTCATGGTGGTGTTCAGTCAAAGATCAGAGAGATTAATCCCAAGGCTTTGTTTGTGCCTTGTGCAAATCATTCTCTGAACCTTTGCGGAGTGCCCTCATTTGGAAGCGTTTCTTCATGTGTGACTTTTTTTCGAACCCTGGAGAGAGTCTATTCCTTCTTTTCAGTCTCAACTCATCGATGGGAAGTGCTGATAGAGAATGTAGGCATGACAGTCAAAAGACTTTCCCAGACAAGATGGAGTGCTCATTATGACGCTGTGAAACCAGTGAAGGCAAATTTTGAAAAGCTGACCTCAACCCTTGAAGTACTGTGCGATCCCAAAGAAAATGTGGACACAAGAGGATCAGCTCAGATTTTGCTGTCTGCTGTATGTGATTTCTCTTTTTTTGAGTTACCTTTCTTTCTGGTGTGAAGTCCTGGAAGAAATTAATCCCACACAAAAGTATTTGCAAACAGTTAGAATCAGCCTTGAAAAGTGCATTGTGAAGCTCGAAGCTCTAAAACTCTTTCTTGAAGATCAGCGCAATGAAATTGTGGAGAGGGCCATTCATTATGCAACCACAAAGTGTGAGGAAATGGACATTTCTATGGAGAGAAGAGGGAGAGTAAAGCTCCGAAAAAGGATGCCAGGAGAGATGGCAAAGGATGCTGGTCTCCCATTGCCAGAGGAAGTAAAAAGGGCTATGTTTGAATGTCTTGATCGCTTTCATCAAGAATTGGAGATTCGTTCTAAGGCAATGGATCAAATTCTGTCAATCTTCGCTGTTATTCAGCCAAACACTTTGGTTGTTGCAACAGAAGAACTTCGGAAGTATATTCCAAATTTGATTCAGATTTTCGATGAATTCTCTGATGAAGATATCAGTGTGGAAATTGGACGACTTCGGAGGCATTTGGAAGCTGCCAAAATCAGCGTTGAAGAGGCAAAGAAATGGACAGCATTGCAGTTTCTGGAGTTTATTGTGAAATGGGATTTTTGTGAATCTTTGCCAAGCTTGTCACTGTGTTTGAGATTCTTTTTGACTGTCTGTATGTCTATTGCTTCATGTGAAAGAAGTTTTTCTAAATTGAAATTGATAAAAAATTTCTTTCGCTCGACCATGAGTCAGACAAGATTGACAAATCTGGCTTTACTTTCAATTGAACATGAATATGCAAAGAAGATGAATTTTGATGAGGTCATTGATCAATTTTCAGAAATTAAGGTTCGGAAGCAGAGACTGTGAATATTTACCTTTGAAGAATAGGCTGAGCATTGAGACTGGATTTCCCGTGTTTTTTGTATAAAATAAAATGCAGTATTACCTGTTCACTGAATTTTTAATGTCTTGCATTTTTCTTATTTCCAATTTGCTTATGACAGTACTGTACTTTTTAAAAATCTACTTGCAAACATAATATATTTTTCTGTGTGTTTAAATTTTAAAATTATTTATGGGGGGCTGCCAAAGGAAGGATCCGCCCCGGGTGCCAAACACTTTAGGTACGCCCCTGATTCATACAGAGCATTTTTCACATTGGTGGCCCGTGTGGGGAATTTACATACTTTAGGCTTAACCTTACTTAACGAAAATTGCAGAAGTAGGCTAAATGGTCTAGCCTAAACCTAGCCTAATCAAGCCTGAAGTAACAAACGTGCCTAATTAGGTCTACAACCTAGGGCCTAACTAGGAAACATTTACATTTAAGGAGTTCTATTCTTTTATAAGCTTAGAACTGAGTGCTACATAAATACTTGCGGGGGGGGAGGATTTAACTAAATTTAAAACTTGACTGTTTGTCTGATTACTCAATTTAGTTGATCTCTCATCTCTGATAATTTCTTCTCACCTTATTATTTCATTACACCCATAGCTAAACTGTTTTGACTTAAACATGACAGTGATGAATTGCAACAATTAAAAAAGAAGAAGCTTGGGAAATTGGGTGCTGTTACTAAGGCCATCAACACTTTTAATAATATTCCACAACCAAGTAAGGAAGATTTAGAGTATGTAATTTTTAAATTGGATAAATTTAAGAAGGATATAATAGCCATTGATGAGAGTATTTCAAAGTTAATTGAACCTGAAATGGCTGATGAACAACTTAGACCTTCCTTTACTCTGATAATGAGCATCAGGTAATCTCAACTGAACAGCACATAAGGAGACTACAGTCTCGTTTGAACGACTTAACACCAAATAAACCTATTTCTGATTTTAATCAAAGTAGAGCTAACCTTCAACAAAATTTAAGTGGCATGCCAAATCCCGAGTCACAAGAATTTAGGGCTAAGTTACCCACTTTGCTAGTACCAACATTTGATGGGGACATGGTATAATTCCCATCTTTCATTGAAAAATTCGAGAGTTCATTAGGTAATAAACCTTATATTCCAACTGTTGATAAGTTCAGCTACTTAACTAGTTTCCTTAAAGGTCCAGCCTATAACATGATAGCCTATTTACCAGCTGTGGGTGATTCATATGAAGTAGTTATTGATCTCTTGAAACGTAATTACATTAATAAAGATGAGATTATATTTGAATTATCTCAACAAATTATTGATTTTGCACCCGTAAAATATAACCATAGTGATATGGAAAGATTTTATTCAAAATTAGGAGCTGTTATGGGACAACTGGTTAGCAATGAGATAGATGTTAAAGCTTCATCTTGGCTTATACAAGGCGCAGTTCTTAGGTGCCTCCCTTTGAGGATTAAAGATGTTTTAGTTCAAAAGACGGGAGAAAATTATCCTAATCTTGAAAACATCAGAAAACACTTTCCAACTATCCAAACTAACTTCAAATTGAGAAATAGTTCAACACAAAATAAGACCCAGACTATGGATAAACCAAAGACTGTCCCCAGAGATCAACTAGCTACAGCCAAACAAACAAAACTTGATACTGTAGAATCAAATGTGATCAACTATAACACACGAACACCTACATTACAGAACTTTAACCCTTTCATGCCGTATGGGCGCAAATGAGACCATCAAATTTTATGAGATTTTAGTCATTCTGGAGATATAACATAGGTAGTTTTTTGTGGCATGAAAAGTAAACGAAAATCAGGTATGAAAGGGTTAATGTAACTGCTACCTCAACTTACACACCACACTGTAAATTTTGTGCAAGTGATGAACACAGTAGTACTGGGTGTGGCAAATATTCAGACTTTAACTCAAGATCTAGAGGATGTGAACAGTTGAACCTATGTAAAAAGTGTACTGGCCAGGGACATTATAAGAAAGGCTGTAAATCTAGGTTAAGATTCAGTTGTAAGTTTTGTAAAAGTTCAAAACATGTTGCATCAATGTGTGATTCACTGAAGTGTCCAAAGAACAATACTCAAACTCAAAAGATACCTCCTCCAAACAAAGATAATCAAGAAAATACCACTTTCATAGGACATTCTGTTTGTTCAAACAACATAACAAAAAACACTGAAGTTCTTTTACCAACTATTACTTCGGACTTAGTGATTGGTGAGGGTAGCACTACTCCAGTGAGATGTCTTATAGACTCTTGTTCTCAACAAACATTTGTTTCACAAAATTTAGTCAATAAATTGGGTTTGACACCAAATCCGAATGAACAAGAACTCAATATCACACCCTTTTTTAAGGATAACTCAAACAAAAGTAGCTATAGTATAAGACAACTGACCTGGAATTACATGTAGAAAATGAATTAGAAAAAATTAAAACAGTTATTATTCCAAAAGTAGGACAAAACAAAATGGTTGTACCCAAACTAGAACAAACCATTAATCATTTGAGGAAACAGTACAATATAGCTAATAGACATATCACAAACAACACAGTAGCTAACATTGAAATGTTAATGGGGGCAGATTATATTCACCTTATTCATAGGGGCATAGTGAAGATAGGTAATGGTATAGCTTATCAGACACCATCAGGGATAGCCCCCTTGGGTGACCTATCCAGATACAACCTAGACCTAAACCAGAATAGTTCATGACTAGCAAATACTATGTGCCTCAACTCAGTCTTGCATAACACCTGTAAGAATAGCAACATTTTGAATAATATTATAACAGTTGAGAACATTAATTCATCACTATCAAATGAAACTAGATGAAGCAATTCAAACTTTATGGTTGCTAGAATCTGTGGGTATACATGGCACAAATCAAACTTAAGAAGATCAGTTAATGGTAGAAAGATTTGAAGACACCATTCAGTGCGAAGACAATAGTTATTTTGTTGAGTTACTTGAAAAATAAATTGTCCAACTTTAAGAGATAATCTCAAAGTAGCTAAAGGACATTTATATAAAGTAATGAAAAAGCTCAAACAGGATAATAGAATTCAAATGTACAGTGATGTCTTCAAAGAACAGCTACAGAAAGGTTTCAGTGAAGAAGTAACAACTAACCCTTTTAAAAAAGATGGTTGTCATTACTTAACCCACAGGGGGGTTTATCGACAAGATGCCCCAACAACAAAACTCAGAGTAGTATATAACTGTAGCCTCAAAGACAGTGGTAAACACAGTTTGAATGATTGCCTGATTGAGGGTCCTAATCTCATTTCTGACCTTGTGAAAATCTTACTCAGGTTCAGGTTAGATAAATATGCCTTACATAGTGACGTTTCAAAAGCACTTTTGAAAATAAGTCTTAAAAATGAATACAGTATGACAAGAATCAACTTAGGTTCTTATGGTTCAGGGATCCATTTGATTTGAATAAAGGGTTCATAACAGTGGTGGCATTCAGCCGGTTCGCACCGGTTCGTACGAACCGGTTCCTAAAATTTCTCGAGTTCGATTTGGAGGCGATTTGGAAATATTAGCCTATTAGCCTATTAGCATTGACAATTAGACATCATTTGAACCAGTTTAATAACTCTTTAACACTAAACTTCCTTAAAGAACATTTTATGTAGGCAATCTAATAGTCTCAACATCAACAAAATCTGAATTATCTGAGGTCTGTGAAAACTCTCAAAACATTATACAACAAGGTAACTTTGAACTTCGAGAGTGGATTTCAAATGATGAGGATTTAAACAAAAAAAATTTAAAGGATTAATAATGGTCTTGCTGAACCATCAGACAGAGTTAAAACTTTTGGTATGAACTGGTATTTGGATGCGACTTCTAACAATCATGATTCAATCTGCACTAAAGGTTTTAACCTTGATAAGGAAGCTAACACTAAAAGACAGATATTATCAGAGACTTCCAAAATTTTTGATCCCATGGGTCTATTTTGCCTCCAACAATAAGATCAAAGATTCTCCTCTACGAAGTCTGGAGGAGAAATATTGAGTGGGATGAGCCAATAACAACTGAAGATCAAAAATTTTGGAAGAAGTTAGCTACTGATTTAACAAAAGTGCAGAACATTAAAATACAAAGGTGCTGTGGGATTAGGGATAAACCCCAGAGACTTCATGTGTTTGCTGATGCAAGCACACAGGCTTATGGGTGCTGTGGTACCTTGTAAGTCCTACAGAAAGTCATCTAATTTATGCAAAAGGGAAAGTTGCACCTCTCAAACCTACCCGAACCATACCTCAATTGGAACTATTGGTTGCTGCGTTAACCATTAAGACCATTATATTTCTTAAGGATGCTTACCATGATGTGAACATAAGTGATATCCACATCTGGCTCGACAGTCAGATTTGTCTTGCTTGGATACGGAATGATAGCATTAATAGTAAGAACATCTTTGTAAGAAACAGGCTAAAAGAAATAGCAAGCTAATGAAAGCCTACAAGTCAACTTTCACTATGTTCCAACTAAACAAAACTGAGCAGACGTTCTGATCAGAGGTTTATCCTACAAGTTGTTGAAGTCAAAGAAAACTTGGTACATGGGACCTAAATGGCTCTGTAATACAGACCAATGGCCTGTGGAGCAAGTTAACTTGACATTAAATTTAATCACTAATTATGAACATTATTCTGACTTCAGCAAGCTTGTCAGGGTCACAGCCAACTGTTTGCGGTTTGCTCACAACTGTTTAACTATAATTAACAAACAGCTAAATAAGAACAATCACAATTATACAGAAGTTGCAACCAAGTACTGGATAGGGCATGCACAACAAAAGGAGTACAATAAAGAATTAGAATTCTTGACTAATAGGAAACAAACAAAAGAGCCTGTACCATCAGTAGGTTGTGGATCCAAACTTGTTCAGAGATGAGGAAGGTCTTCTAAGGTGTAAAGGGAGACTAGACAAATCAAAACTGTATTACAAAAGCAAACATCCAATCCTTTTACCTAGATTTAGCTATGTGACACCATTGTGACAGCATTAATCATCAGACAAACACACAATGGTGCACATCATATGGGAAACCCGGAAATTTGTACGCCAACATTTGTACGACGGAAATTTATACGCCAGCATTTGTATGCCAGAACATTTATACGACTGGAAATTTATACGCCAAGCATTTGTACGACGGTAATTTATACGTTATACGCAAGAAATTCATGATCAGTTAATGAAATTGAAGTTGAAACTAGGTAAGTTAAAATACAAATTATCACAAATTATGAAATTACATATTACAATAATTAAATGCATAATTGAAACTAGATTTCAGCTTATCAATTTAAGAGAAACTGTAACTAGCGATATACAGAACGAATGTCATTTAAAAAATCGGAGAGCAAGTCTTGCGAGTTTTTTCTCATTAATCTCCAGACCTAACCTAACCTAACGAATGTCATTTAAAAAATCGATCGGAGAACAAATCTTGCGAGTTTTTTCTCATTAATCTCCAACCTAACCTAACCACCTGTACCTATTCAATAACCATTTACCTACCTCAGGCTACCTGTTAATCCTTTAATGCGCTGTGATACATGATAAAATTTAAAATTCTTCAAATTGAAATTATTTTCAAAATATTTAAATGTTTACTTTTATTTTTTATTTTTTTTTTTTTGCACCTGTGCTTATGTTTATATAAAAAAATTAAGTCACGGTTATTATCATGGGTAGATCGCATACTTAAGTCAAAAAAGTCCGGTAGAGCGCATACTTAAGTCAAAAAAGTCCGGTAGAGCGCATACTTAAATTACCGTCGTACAAATGTCAGTCGTATAAATTTCCAGTCGTATAAATGTTCTGGTGTACAAAAGCTGGCGTATAAATTTCCGTCGTACAAATGTTGACGTACAAATTTCCGTACACGATTATATGGGGGTACCACAGACACTAACTGCATTAAGAAAAACTTATTGGATACCCAAGGGAAGGATCACTCTTAAAAGTTCTGAATGAGTGTGTCACATGTAGGCGTATTCATGCTAGGCCCTATAAGCAACCAAATCCTCCTGCTTTGCCAGAGGAGAGAGTTACTCTCAACAGACCCTTTGAGACTGTAGGCATTGACTATACAAGAGCATTGACTGTAGGGGTGGTTGACACTGAACAAAAAATGTACATTGTACTATTTACATGTGCTGCCTCACGAGCTTTTTATCTAGATGTTGTGGAGGATCTTAGAGCAGAATCCTTTGTTGCTGTCTTTAAGAGATTCTGTGCACGACATTCAGTACCCGAGACAGTTTGGACTGACAACGCTACATATTTGAAGGCTGATGAACAGGTCATTAACGACTTGTTAAGCAATGAAGTCACACAATTATATGTACAAAATTCAAACATAACGTGGACGTGTATTCCAGTTGCCTCTCCTTGGTATGGTTCTATCTGGGAGAGGAATATACAAACAGTAAAGAATTGCTTGAGGAAAGCAATTGGTAAAAAACAGATACACTTGTTTGAGTTGCTCACTCTCCTGGCTGAGATTGAGAACATCATCAACAGTAGACCACTCACTTATGTGAGTGACAACATTAATGATCTGGAACCATTAACTCCAAATCATTTGATTCGGGGAGAACAAGTTAGTCTCCTGCCGAACTACAATATACACTCTTCAGAAGACCCAAACTGGACTCAACAACATGATGAACTCCAGACTAAGTAACAACACTTAACTAGAGTTAAAGCTCATTTCATTAAACAGTGGAAAACTGAGTACTTGGTGGGTCTAAGGGAGAGACATAAACAAATTACTAAGAAGGATTGGTCTGACACAATTAAGGTAGGGGACCTTGTTCTAATACATGACAGTACTCCAAGACAATACTGGCCTCTGGCTAGAGTTTTAGAACTCAGACCAGGGGCAGATGGGGTAACAAGAGTGGTCAAATTAAGAACTTCAACGGGTGACACAAGAGACATTTCTCTTTTATACCCCCTAGAGGCTGAACCTAAAACAATGGACTCTGGAGAGCTCTCTCCACCGACAGTAACAACTGGAGACACTGAACTTCCAGTAACTATACCCTTGACAGTAGGAGCGGTAACACATCCTACTACAACATTGACAGACACAAGACCTCAGCGACAAACAGCGTTAAAGGTGCGACTAGTCTTACAGCAAAAAATAGACGCTGGGAAATTGTAATTTCATCATCTAACTTTCACTTTTCCTTTTCTTATGGTAAAGACCAAGAACAGTTTCATCCTATGGATGTATATTTTCTCTTCTAATTAAATGCTATATCTTCTCCATGAGAAGGTGAGGATAGTCACTGTTAATCGGATTTACAGGCGTTTACAGTCAAATAGTTAGCTAGACTACACTCAGACAAAAAATGGTGACAATGACACCAAGATTTTTATATCCCGGGGCCCCAAGTATATGGAAAACTGATACTGTGGGTAGTTGAGAGATAACGAAAATGGTCCACTGAGTAGGTACAGTAGGTAGTTAATCTAACAATTATTACTCCTTTTATGTCAATAACTGGGTGGAAAAAACAGCCGAAAAAAAACGGGAGGAACTCGCAACACAAAGGGTATGGCGAAAGAAGGGGCTTGAAAACAATAAAAGATCTCCACCAGCAAGTGCGCTCTCAAAACCAAGAGCAAAGAGAAGAGGGACTGTCTAATAACACTCAGTAAGTGATCAGTTGTGTTTTTGAACCCCAGTTTGGGGATAGCATATAAGCTAGGTCAGTTAAATTAGGCCTACACTGTGGTCTAAGACCTAACATCAACTCATAGCTTAACAAAGGCTAAGGTAAATTACCCTAACCTAATTTGGTGAGGAATCCTACTGTTGACCTCAATTTACTCTGTCCACTCTGGACCATTTCCGAAATCTCTAGGCTGACCCAGTGACCCATACCAGGCTAGGCTTAACCTACTCTCCAGTTAGACTGGAGATATTAGGGGTGGGTTAATTGGGGACTAATTCATACAGAGCATTTTTCTCAATTATGTTAGTTTATACAACTTACTCTTTAGTGTACGATTTCTATGTATGCATAAGGTAATTGTCGAGTTAGTTTATATGAAAATGAAAATGAAAATGAAAAGGTTTATTGGCAGACTATAGTCCATATCACAAATATTATTAATACAATGACAATTCACATACTAAGGATAAAAATATATACAATTGATTGGAAATAATACAGTAATGTCGAAGTTAAGTGGAGCAACAGACAGACGTTTTCGTACCAAGAAGTCCATAGCTTAGAGGATAACGGCAGGACTCATGGATAGCTTGGATAATTGAGTTGGTTGATATTTTAATTCTTTGCATTAGACTGTATTGAGCACGTCTTGTTACCTCCGGGAAGCTAGGGACATTGCGGGTAGCAAACATTTGCGAAGCTGAGCATCTCGGAGGTAATTTATGTAAGAGTCTAAAGACCTGTTGTACAGTAAATTTAGAGTTCTGCCAGAACCTTTTTTATAATTCACCCAGAGTTGCTGTCCGTATATATTACTGTACGAAAGTACGAAAGAGAGTGTCTTTAGCTTTACTTGTACAGAACCGAAAGTTCCTTATAGTCATTTTCGCTTTCGCACAAAGGCTTCGAGATTGTTTTCTTATATCCGAGTCATCACTCATGGAGCTGGTAATAGTTTGACCCAAATACTTAAACTCTTGTACTTCCTCAATTACTTCATCTTTTATTTTTCATTTTATATACATATTATTCTCTTTCCTGTTAAACTTTTTTGGCTACTTTTCCAGGATCAAGGTACTTCCTTCAACCTTTTTCCGTACTCACCTCTGGCGGGGAGGGAGCTGATGGTGGGGAGAGAGCCTTGTGTTCTTCCATTCAGTTTTCTGTTATTGCTAAAATAATTAAAAACGCACTAGTTTAACAACAGGGACCTCCCCGAGTGGACCGAGAGGTCTTTGAGAATTCCTCTTTGTAGCGTGTCAAAATAGGTGCAGTGTGTGTAAGGAAGTGGCTCTGGTGAATTTTAGCATGAAATCTGGTGTATGGCAAAATGGATTTGGGACATGATACAAAGTAAACAAAAAATTTCCTTTATTCTTCATGGGAATGAGTGTTGTGCTACTCAGTTGGAAATGCTGTTTGGACGCATCATAAGGTGAGCTTTAAATTGATTAGTGAAAAAAAAATAGATGCGAGTCATCTAGCAGATGACCTTGGTAAGGACAACAAATTTACATATAACAACAAATGTCAGTTAAAATCATTAGCGTAGCTGCGGGGAGGGGGGCTAGAACCCCCCATGACCCTAGGAGTATAACAGAATAATAACATACATTTATTCATTCATTATGATGACGATCAATTACTTTTAAAATTAAGTTTGAATTACTTAATTAGAAACTAGACAAAACAATACAAATTCAAAGTGCACAGAGTTTGTATGCACGTGTTTTGTGTTTGATATTTATAGGGCTAACGTTGAAGACGCTAGTTTGCATACCGAGTATAAGTACAGAGTATAGCAGAAACTACTTAGTTAACGCTGGAAACATTGTGTTAGCCTTTTTAAGGGCTAAACATTACTCAACGTCCACCGAGATATTCATGTCAGCACAGAAGATATGCAGTACCATCTTAGCAAAAAAAAACCACGTCGGCTCAGTTTCCGCTTAGAGTAATTGTGCTCTATAAAATATGTTGTTTGGATGTTTACAAATTGTTCGCTGCTTAAATGTGTATATATTTATGTTTAGATGTTTACAAATTCCTGTACTGCATCTGAGATGTAACGCATATGTCATTGCAAAATGACAGGAATTAAAAACGCGATCAATACAGAACAAAGTATTATTTGTCCAACATACACATGTGCAGTCTTTTTTTTATTCCATATTCTGATTTAAAATGAGTTTATTCATGACCTTAGTGTAGTTATATACATATATAGCGCTATTAGAAATTTTTGGTTACCCCGTTGGTTAAGATATATGGGACATAGCGAGCTTCGCGGAGACCAGCTCCCTGTAGCTGTCACAAAGATCCTGATTGGCCAGAATTGGTCACGTGGGAACAACTGATCAATGTAAAGTTGCCCCATAACCTATAGAAATATGGTTCCTGTGAAATTCGATGTGAGCCAGATAAATGGTAAAGTTTGGTAAACGATTATGATTGTATTAAACTAATTAAATCTCTGAAGTAGGCAATAAATGTTGTAAATAAATAAATAAATAAATAAGTAAATGCTAGGCCCACAGAGGAAGGGTAGACAATATTTGATAAATTAGGACCCAAGTGAAAACAGATTGCAAGTTGAGGTCCAAATTGAGAAATTTGGTAGAGATAACCAGATATGTGTTACCTTTCAAACTAAATTGGTAATTGCAAGCTCGTTGAGTCCCTTTCAAGATAAATGGCATGACTAAATATTTGTGCATGGGCATCACTTGTCTCATTTTACATGAGATTTGGAGTACTATAATCTATTAAAGTTGATATACTACTTACAGGGGCGGCTCCTTCTTTTGGGCCAGTGGGGCCGGACCCCACCAGTGGTTACACTGACCAAATCGAAATGAAAGAAAATTGAAAGTTAAAGATTCACGGATATTTTCTCTAAATGAGGCCTTCAAGGAGCTCCTTAAAAATATATAAATATACGCTAATAATTCACGTTATTTTAATTAAAAGGGGCCCCCTCACACTGTCCCTAAAAGTATGCTGCATTGTATTCAAGCTACGGCGATGAGTCTTCTATCCGAGTTGCCAAAAGTTAGAAAATTTAGAGTTATTTCCACTGATTCATAAAAGATGTGGCAACGTTGTGTCTGGGCCAGGCAGATCTGGCCCTTCTCTCATCATGCAGTAATGACAGTGACGTGACGTGATATAGTAGTGTTGAGGTTTCTCCCCTAATCCATTTATTGTGCATTTATCACCCGTTAGTGTGACTTATAGTGCATCACTATTGGCTTCACTGATTTAGTCCTTAAAATTGTACCCATTAACAATAATATAATGAATAGTGTTGATACTTTACTAGAAATTCCCTTTTCCTCGTTGAAACTTGAGGAAAAGTTAGAAATTAAAAGACTTGGTGCATATCAGCCTAAAGATATCAAAATTACTCAACAAGACGGTAAAAAACTGAGAACACTTTCAATTAGTTGGTTCGAAAGAAAATCATGGCTCACTGTTAGTGATGCAAAGAATATATTATGTATATTGTTTTTACTTTCTTTTATTTGGGGATGAAAGTTTGTGGACCAGTACTGGTTGTAAAGATTTAAAACATCTTTCTGAACGGATCCAGAAACATGAATGCAGCACAGTTCATATGAATAATGCTGTCAAATTTAAAGCATTTGGAACAGTGAACATTTTACCTGAAATTGATGCCGGATATCACCTCAGCATTAAGAAACAATGAATTAGTTGA
This sequence comes from Bathynomus jamesi, assembly GCA_023014485.1. Classification (NCBI taxonomy): domain Eukaryota; kingdom Metazoa; phylum Arthropoda; class Malacostraca; order Isopoda; family Cirolanidae; genus Bathynomus; species Bathynomus jamesi. Next base: position 190,695 of record JAJOZX010001967.1, read on the forward strand.
GAAAAATAGACATATCTTAACAAGAATCATACACTGTTTAAAATTTTGTGCTTCTCATGAGCTGCCATTACGAGGCCATGATGAAACGCAACAATCTTTTAATCGTGGAGTATTCTTAGACATGATTTCCTACATAGCAACGTTTGTCAGTGCCTTAAGTGATCATCTTGAAAATGTTACATGGCGAAAAACACATCTAAAACAATTCAAAACGATCTTTTAGACTGCATGTATCGAGTGTATGTGGACGAAATAAAATCCGAAATCGATAAAGTCCGTTACGCTTCTGTGCAAGCAGACGAAACTAAAGATGTGGCTTGCCGTTCGCAATTTGTAGTTATGTTGCGCTATGTGAAAGAATGTTGGCCTGTTGAAAGGTTTTTAGCTTTCGTCGAAGTTGAAGATAGGACAGCTGCTGGGATTACAATTTGTTGAGGCGAGCTGCGACAGTTTGGCCTAAAGGACAAACTTATTGCTCAGGCCTATGATGGGGTGGCAGTAATGCGTGGCTCTCATGGTGGAGTGTAGGTGCAAATAAAAGAATACTACCCTCATGCGCATTATATCCACTGTTATGCACATCAGTTAAATTTAATTATGAAGAAGGTCTGTTCATCAATTAAAAGAATAAGAATATTTTTCTCAACTGTAAGTGGAATTGTTGTATTTTTCACTTCCTCTCCCAAACGTAGCAGCTTACTTCGGGAAGTTTGCCACACATGCATTCCAAAAGTGTCTGAAACACGATGGAATTTTCATTCCAGAATTGTCAATTGTATTAGAGAGAACAAACAAGAACTATTAAAATGCTTCGACAGAATTCAGAATGAAAACAACTGGGATGACAAAGGTATATGCGAATCTGTGGGATTTAAGAAATCATTAGAAGATGAAGAATTCAACTTCTTTTTGTCGTTTTTTTTATACGGCGTTGAAGCATGTAGAATTGTAGATGTTTTGTACAGTGTTCTGCAGTCAAACAAGTCAACTAGTGTTACCACCGCACAGGCATTGAAGAACTTTGAATCATCACTGAATCAGATGCGCGAGTGTGTCAAGACTCAAGAACCACGTCCCTGAACCAGTTACAGTTGATAATAATGAGACACCAATTCAAGTGAAAAGAATGAGAAGAGACGTAAGCAGTACAATGGAAATGGACGCAAATAAAGCATGTACCCTAATGATTAACGAGATAAACGACAGATTTAGAAAATCAGAATTATTTCGTTTCTTTGTAATCGTTAACCCCAAAGAGTTTAATATTTACAAGCAAAACTTTCCAACCGAGCTGCTTGATATATTCTCAGAGGCGTCAAAATTATTAGAAATCGTCCTAGTGACACCTGTGTCAACAGCTGATGCCGAACGTTGTTTCATTACTCTGAAGCGCATAAAAACACTTTTAAGAAATTCAATGACACAAGATAGATTAAGCGATTTTGCTGTTTTGTCTATACATAAGGACTACATAACAGAAATTCCACAATTTAATCAAAGGTTATTGAACAATTTGCTCAAAGCAAAAATAGAAGAGGAGAGTATTTATATATATATATGAGTATACTGTATACACATTATTTTATTAAATAAATCACAATACTTACTTACCTACTGACCCTGGCCCCACTTGTTCATATGACCACGAGCCGCCACTGCTACTACTACTACTGCAAAATTTCTCAGTTTGGCTAAGGGTAAGAGTAGAATGTAAATGGGCATATAGGCTAAGATCAGATATACGAGGGTGGGCTGAAAAGTAATGCCTCTACTCAAATAAATTTTAAACGGGTTGAAGGATTTTGTCGAAACAAAAGCAGATATGTAGAATTTATTCTTCAAAACGATGCATTTACTTTTCTATCAAATCATCCTCAACCTCAATACATTTACGCCAACGATAAATGAGTTTTTGAAATCCATCCAGGTAAAACTCGGAGCTTTGACTACGAAACCAAAATTTCAAAGCGTCCTTAACTTCTTCGTCAGACTCGTAGCGATTTCCACGGAGTTGTTCTTTAAGTTTAGGAAAGAGGTGAAAATCGCATGGTGCTAAATCGGGGCGATATGGTGGATGCGGCAAGACGGTGAATTGCAGATCCTCAATTACTTCTCGCATTTGAACACTGGTGTGAGGCCGTGCGTTGTCATGGTGAACAATGACTACGTTTAAGTGGGTGCGAACCCTCCTGATCCGTTTTTTCAACTTCTTCAGTTTCAATATTGTATAACGTGCGGAGTTGATTACTGTCCCTCTTTCCGTAAAGACTTCGAGAACAACACCATTGATATCCCCAAAAACAGTCATCATCGCTTTTCCAGCCGATTTTTGAACTTTGAATTTTTTTGGTTGCGATGAATTTTTGTGCCGATATTCTATGGATTGAAGTTTATTTTCAGAGTCATAATGGGGGACCCACGTCTCGTCTCCTGTCACACTGGTGCGCAGAAATTCATCTTTTTCATTTTCGAAGCGCTGCAGATTTTCCTGGCAAATGCGTAGTCTCTCAGTTTTCATCTCGGCAGTGAGCATGCGAGGCACCCATCTGGCGCAGACCTCTTGATAACCGAGAATATTGATAATGTGTCTCACTCGCTCTTTGGAGATATCGAGCATTGCAGCAATTTCATTTTGTTTAATGCGACGATTTCCACGAATCAGTTCGTCAACGTAGTTCCGATGAGACTCGTCAGTTGCCGTTACAGGCCTTCCACTTCGCGGTTTGTCTCGCAAATCTTCTTGCCCTGCTTCTCCTCCTTTACACTGCCTCGCCCAACGTCGAACGGTAATCACATCAACACACTGTTTGCCGTACACAGTTTGCATTCGTCGATGAATGTTTATGGGAGCAACACTTTCTGTGGTCAAAAATTCAATTACGGCACGTTGCTTGAAGCGAACGTCTTTACTCCTTTCCATTGTAATCTTTACTGAACCAACGTGTGGAATGAGTGTAAGCTATATTAGGCTATAACTAGGCTGACCATACGTACCGTTTTGAACGGAACAGTACCGTTTTGTATGGGTTTTTGTATGGGTTCTGTCACTGAAGAATAATTGTAAGCTCCATATGTTTATGTACTTACTTTTTCATGAATACAGAATATTACATAACCCCCGTCCCTTTTTTGCCATCCCAATGTCCCGTTTTTGTCTCAAGGAAATATGGTCAGCCTAGCTATAACACAAAACAGGTTTTATCTGGTTACCTCTACACAATCTGGACTGGGGTAAGGATATCAAGCTGCAACACAAAACCGGTTTTATCTGGCTACCTCTACGCAATCCAGAGTTACTCAAGTGGAGGCATTACTTTTCAGCCCACCCTCGTATTCTTATGCTGTTGTGAAAGAAAGATATCTCTGCTGTGTGTAGGGTAAAATATAGATGTTATGTAAAAATATGATGGGATAATTATTTCAAGGCACAGATATTTATAATATTTAAAGGCAAAATCAGTGGAAGCACTGAACAGCTTGTTGGTTTGCCAGTAACTCCAGCTTGAATAGGTGTAGAGGACAGAAGGGCCCACCCATGGCCAAGTGAGAAATAGCCAGACAGGAGAATTCCTAGTGGGTACTGGGAAAAATTGCAAGCTAGCACAAGTACAAAGTTCCAGAGGCAAGAGCATTGGAGGCTTCTCTGGAGTATCCGCAAGTAGAACAATCCATTTCAATTGTTGGTTGCTCAATGAAAGAACACTAATTTATTTGGAAACTAAGCACAAGGGCTTGATGTGCAGAAATAAGGTTTATTCATTCAGTGTGGCATTCATAAAGAGTTTCTAGTACATAAAGTGTTAAACAAAGCGTGAATGGACAATACTTACAACTGGTGTTAACATTGGTATGGCCTACATGATGATGAGGGTCTAATACTGTTTTTTTTAGATTATGTTAATGGACATAAGTTATATGGAGCATTGCAGTTTAATGCGGAAGATTAATCAATTTTAGTCCTCAAAATTTATTTCATTGGCTGTGTAAATTTATTAAGAAATTGTGTACACATCTGCATAAATTTATTAAGAAATTGTATAGCCTACACATTTAATACGGGTGTAATTCTAGGAATACTATTGTTAAGTGAGTTAAGTTAGGTATTGAGTTCTATGATAGTTACTAAATTGTCGATGCTAATCATTAATAAGGTTTTTCGCTAACAGTTTGGGCATTTTGTGCCAACTAATTGCGAGTTAAAGTTGAATGTGGAAGTGTAATCAAGTTATAAGGAAATCATTCCCAAAGTAAAGTTGAAACATTGGCAAGTTCAGGTAACATTGCAACTTGTCAGTATTAAGGCTGTTCTGTTATATAAAATTATTTTTTTATTTAGGTATTATTAGCCTGGGTAGCATTGAAGGGGTCACATCAGCTCTATGGGGTCACAATTCTAGTTGAGTGAAGCAGCATAGTCAAAAATCCGTGATACTCTTATCCTTGTAACTGCTTGTAACACATGTGGTTTTACGGCCAGGAAAGTAGCAATTTTCTGAGAAATTTTGCAGTGAATTCAACGCATATCAAAATGGGTAAAGGCAACAAGAGCAGTGTGCCTAACGACCTATCACAAAATGGAAGGAGCGAACGCCTAAGCTCCTCTCACTAAAATATCACGGGCGAGGGTGCCAGTTCCCCTACCCTGAGGATATACCCAACTGCTAGACCCTAAGCGGTGGTGCTACATCTCTCCCTTCTTTACCTGTCTCTACAGGTGAAGCTGCCGTAGTGCAAGTCCCCAGTAAACAGCAGCAAATGCTACAGGGTTGAGCAGTGATAATCGCAACCTCTTCGAGCTCCTCAAAAGCTTCTTAATCGAGGAGTTCCATTAGATTACGCGGATGCTCACGGATCAAGTAGGATCCCTCAATCAGAAAGTCGAACTCCTGCAGAAAGAATTCACTGAGCACAAGGAGAGATCTGATACCCGGCAGTATAAAACAGGAACTGGAAGAAAGAATAAAACACCTCCAACAGGTCCAGTTAAAGAATGTATACTAGTAATTAGTGGGCCAGAAACACCCGTCAAAAGCGAAAATGAAGATCTGAAGCAAAAACAATTATTATTATTATTATTATTATTACTGGTTGAACTTCATAATGCATCTAGAGATCCTTTCTTATTGTGGTGTGAACAAAGGAAGCCAAGGCAAGGCCTTGTATTAGAACAAAAACAGAGGGTTAATGTCAGGTTCATATATGCAGTAAGGTACATAAAAATTATGCGGATGAACTGAGGAGGGATATTCTGGCTAGAAAGCTTGCCAGTAAGAATCGAAGAGACTTTTAGGAATAATTAAAAGCAATAAATAATAGTGCAGTCTCTCCTTACTACTAACACTGAAAATGTAACAGTGACTAAAAATATAGTCAAATTACGGAGGAAACACAATAATAAGTTATTTAATTTTGTACATAGGAGCAAAAATGTTAATTATGATGCTACTTATAGGCCAGATATAAGAGTTAGTGTAAATGAGACTAAACAGACCATAAAGAGTTTAGATTGTAACAAATCATGATACATTGATGGTATTCCTGCTGAATATCTGAAATATAGTAGTGACCGAATAGTGCCTTTGTTAGCTACATCTTTACAGGTTTACTGATACATGGTGTTTTGCCAGATACATTGTTAGCAGTTGTTTTAATACCAGTAATAAAAGATAAGAAGGATAAAATCAATACTAAGAACAACTATTGGTCAACTGAATATATACTAATTAATAGACTTTTAATATTATCTGTATTCTAATGATAACCAATTTAGTATATAAAAAAGAACCTGGTACTGACATGTGTATATTTGCTCTGAAAGGGATGGTTTGTAAATACCAAATCTTAAATGCAAATGTTTTTTGAGTTTCTTGGATGCCTCTAAATCATTTGATCTTTTTTTTATGCAGGAAGGATGGGCCAAGGGCGAGTGCCCGCAAAAAAAGAAGAAGAGAGCCAAAGTCAAGGTCGAGTTGTTTTCGAGGTGTCTAGACACTGCGTTTGAAAGAGTGGAGGTCATAGACAGGGAAAAATGGAGTGAGGAAGATTGTTTCAGAGTTGACCGGTTGAGTAGATGAAAGATTGAAAATACCGATTAACCCTTGCGTTAGAGAGTTGGACAGAAAATGAATGAGAAAGTGTCGAAAGTCTGGTGCTGCGTGCTCTCCTTAAAAGAGGTGGCATGCAGTTAGAGAGTTCAGAAGAGCAGTTTCCATTATAATAGCGATAGCAAAGAGAGAGTGAGGCAACATTGCGGCGAAGAGGGAGGGATTGAAGACAATCAGTAAGAAGCGGGCAATTGATGAGACGAAAAGCCTTTGATTCTAACTGGTCAAGTAGGGTTGTGTGGGTTGAGCCACCCCATACATGAGAAGCATACTCTATACAGTGAGGGCAGTATCTAGATACATGTATCGCCGATACGTATCGATCGATACTTTTGTATCGGTATCGGTATCGCTTTAGCTACTTGACAAAAGTATCGATTTATCGGTATCGCTAAGGTCAATTTTCTTAAATGTATCGAAAAAAATCGATACTTCGATACATCGATACATTAATAAGTAAATATTTAAATAGATGTTATAATATGACACTACTGAGTTATATTTATGAATATACATAAATAATAATATTATTAAATATTTATTTAATGACAGTACTACTCTACTGGTCACGTCACACAGTACGGCGCAACGTTTAAACACGTTTGTACTTGTGTTATTGAGATTAATTAACCATAATATAGAAACGCTCATAATATAGAAACGCTCATATAATGAGCTTGATTTTCTCCAGGAATACCTAACCGTACTACATTACTACTACAACCCATTGCAACAGCACTTGATAGGTTGCAGTCCGACAAAGAATGTTTTTACGGTTGCCTGCTTCCGACATTGTTAGCTGTAGAGAAGAAGCTAGAGCGTTTGAATTCGGAGGCATTGCGTCATTGTCAGCCACTTCTCAATGCAGTCACAGTAGGGTTCACTAAGCGGTTTGAAAAGTTTTTGTGCCTTGATGCGTCGCATGAGTGTAAAGCAGCAATACTGGCATCGTCTTCAAATCCTCTGTTCAAGTTAAAGTGGATGACAATAAAAGGCAAATTTAATACTAGCATTGTCAAAAAGAGGGTTCAAGAAATGTTGGTTAATGCTGTTAAGAGCCTCAGCGAGCAGACCCCCCAGCAACAACTAAGTGATGCTGCATCTGACGGAAGTGCAGATGATTTCTTCTGTTATGAGTCTGCTTCCACTAATGTCTCTGCAACCCAAGATTCCACTGAGATGGAAGTTTTACAGTATCTGGGTGACGGAAGTCATTCTCTCCAATCTCTGAGGCAGTGCCCAGGAATTCTACGGGTCTTCCTGAAGTATAACACACCACTACCATCCTCTGCTCCTGTAGAACGGTTGTTTAGTTTGGCTGGTCACATTCACGCTCCAAAAAGGAATAGACTGTCTGACCAGATGTTTAGCCAGCTGGTATTTTTGAAGGGTAATAGTAATTACTTTTAATTGTTAGTGTAATATTTTCAGTCATTCATGTATCCTACAAAATTAAAACATACTTTCATTAAATAAAGCAATTGTTTTTATTTACATCTATAAAACCCATTAAAATGTCGTTGATTTTACTTACAGTGCGTACAAATTACTAGTATAAACAATAATATCTAATACCTACATATTAAATGAATAATTATAAAAATGTACCGACGATACATGTATCGGTGATGCATGTATCGGTATCGGTATCGCTTAAGACATCTAGAAAGTATCGGCGTATCGGTATCGCCTAAGACGTTCTTCATGTATCGATGTATCGGTATCGCTTTAGCGATTTTCATGTATCGATGCCCATCACTGTCTATACAGGGGCGGACAAGATCCCTGTACAGAGACAGCGACTGAGAGGGGGTGAAGAAGCTGTGGAGGCGGTACAGCACACCTAACCTCTTAGAAGTTGTGTGTTGTTGAAGATAAGGAGATAGTGGTATGGAAGATTGTGACGAGTAGACAGATGGAGGAACTGAGGTTTTGAGGCATTGAAAGCCACAAGGTTTTCTCTGTCCCAGTCAGCGATTGGGAGGTCAGGTGCTCCATAGCTGTACTACGCGAATCATGGAGTGACTGGACTCTTGATAGGAACAATTTATGAAGCGGGTGGAGAAGTGAAGAGTGGAATCATCGACATAGGAGTGGATAGGACAGGAAGTGCAATTTAATAGATCAGTGATAAATAAAAGGAAAAAAGTGAGTGATAGGACAGAACCCTGAGGAACACCACTGTTAATAGCCTTAGGAGAAGAACAGTAGCCATCTACAACCGCAGCTATAGATCGGCCAGAAAGAAAATTAGAGATGAAGGAACAGATAGAAGGATAGAAACCGAAGGAGGACAGTTTAGAAATTAAAAATTTGTGCCACACTATCAAAAGCTTTTGATGTGTATAGCGCAATAGCAAAAGTTTCACCAAAATCCCGAAAGGAGGATCTACAGATCTACAGAAGCTAAGGCTAACAAAGACCCTAAGATCCACTCTAAGGCTAGCCCGAGAGAAAGGAAAGAGTAGGGGGTTAAGAGAAGAGAAGAGAATAAGGGGTTAAGTAAGGAGCAACACCTATCACTCGTGGGTTAACATTCATTCAGAAAAAGAGGAAAAGTGTCTCACCATCATCATCCGCCGGCCACTGCCGACAAGTCAGAAAAATAGTCGGAGAGAATAGGAGAGGGGTGAAAGATGAAAAGAAGTAAAATAAGAACGCTTACAAACCATGCAAACACAGTCTTAACTCACTGTCATACCATGCAAACTACAAACATGCAAGAAAAGAGTTAGAGACATGCAAAGTAAGGAGGATAAGAAAAAAAAAAAAAAAAAAGTAGGTAAAGTTAAACAAAAAGTGGGTTAGTTTACGCTATGAGCTACATCTACATTCGTGTTAGTCTTTTTTTTTTTTTTTTTTTTTTTTTTTTTGCTGGCATCACACGCTGGCATGTCACAAGCTGGCATTCACCGTCAACAGACTCATCCCCGAGCACCACCACCAGAGCTTCTGTTACTAACTTTGTTGTTATTTAAATTAAACAACGTTAATACCTTTAAAATGTCTGTCAAGACGGTTCTTAAACATATTAACGCTGGTAGAATGAACGACTGACGCGGGAAGATTATTCCATTATGAATTACTTTAAACGTAAAGAAGTTTTTAGCGATATTAGTAATGAAACGTCTGCCACGCAACTTGAATCCGTTATTGCGAGTATTACTATTATCGAAAGTGAACAATTTGTCAAAATTCACGTTATCGATGTTATTAACGATTTTAAAAACTTCAATAAGCTCCCCCCTTAATCTCCTAGTTTCGAGTGAATACAAGTCTAACACTTTAATCCTATCTTCATAAGGCTTGTTGCGCAATGACGGAATAAGTTTCGTGGCACGACGCTGAACCCTTTCTAACCTATCAATATCCTCACGCAAGTACGGGCACCAAAACTGAACGGCATATTCTAAATGAGGCCTGACTAGGGACTTGTAAAGGGGCAATATAATATCCTTCGATTTAAATTCGAAATTACGCGCTATGAAGCCTAACATCCTATTCGCTTTTGCGCAAGACTCCAGGCACTGGTTCCTAACCTTTAAATCCTTAGATACGCGTACGCCTAAATCTACTTCCTCGTCAACGCTCGCTAACTCCCTATCATCCATCGTGTACGCGTAATTATTGTTGCGAGAACCTATATGCAAAACTTTACATTTGTCTACGTTAAATTGCATCTGCCACTTATCTGTCCACTCCATAATCCTATCTACATCGTCTTGAATCCTATTTCTATCGTCCTCGTTAACAACCTTACCGCCTATTTTAGTATCGTCCGCGAATTTTGAAACGTTACTAGTCAATCCTACATCTATGTCGTTAATGTAAATTACGAATAGCAATGGGCCTAACACTGAACCCTGTGGGACACCGCTACCTACATCTAACCACCCCGATTCACTACCATTAACTACGACCCTCTGTCTCCTAGCACGAAGCCATTCTTCTAACCAGTTAGCTACCTGACCGCGTATACCGTGCGCTTTAACCTTCGCAATTAGTCTCCTATGCGGAACTGTATCGAACGCCTTTTTAAAGTCTAAATAAATAACATCAGCTGCCCTATGCCTATCGTATTCGCGCACTATTTCGTTATAAAATTCTAACAAATTAGTTAAACAAGACCTATGGCGTCGAAACCCGTGCTGACTACTATTAATTAAACCCCTACTTTCTAAGTGATCGATAATACGATCCCTAACTACGGATTCCAAAAGTTTACCGACAATTGACGTTAAGCTAATGGGCCTATAATTGCTACCTACCGCGCGGTCGCCTTTTTTAAAAATAGGCGTGACGTTAGCTAATTTGAAGTCTTCAGGAATAATCCCGTTTCGAGTGACTGATTAAAAATCTTCGCTAAGGGGCCTACGATAACGTCTTTCAAATCTTTCAAATGTCTAGGATAAAAAGCGTCAGGGCCTGGAGCCTTGCTAACTTTTAGCCTATCGATATAATGCGCAATCTCAGCCTCGTAAACAGTTATTTCATCTAAAATAGTCTCGCTACTAAATGGAACGATATCGTCAACGTCGGGGACATTATTTACGTCCTCTACGGTAAAAACTGTCGCAAAAAAGTTATTGAAAATACCCGCCATCGCCTGAGCGTCAGAAGCCAAAGCGCCATTTACATCCACTAGAGGGCCTATGTTATCCTTTACCGACTTACGATTATTTACGTATTCAAAAAACTTTTTTGGATTATGTTTACTATCCGCAGCTATAACTATCTCTAAATTACGCTTGGCATTCCTAACTGATCTTTTAACCTGACGTCTAAGCTCGATATATCTATTAAAGTTAGCTACCTGGCCATTGCGCTTGTTAAGTCTATACGCTCTATTACGCTCGTTTATGAACTCGCCTACTTCCCTAGTCCACCACTTCGGCCTACCACAATTTCTAATGCGCTTGGGCCTACGAGGAATAAACTCCCTTTCAATATTCCTAAAACTTTCTTTAAACGCCACCCAACGCAAATTTGTATCATTACCCATAAATAAGTTATCCCAGTCCACTACTCTCATCCTATCAGCAAAACTATCAAAATTAGCCCTACGAAAATCAGGGACTTCTATTACGTTACTATCCTGTGTGTTTTCTATCAATAACTTAAACCTAAGAATTTGATGATCGCTACATCCTAAACTCTCGCCTACTTCTAAACTTTCGACTATATTCTCGCCGTTCGTCATCACCAAATCTAAGATATTATCACCGCGCGTTGGTTCGGTAACTATCTGTCGTAAAAAGTTATCGTCCATAAACTCAACCAGTCTCAAACCCTCTTCGTTACCCGTAAAATTCTCGTAATTAACATTAGGGCAGTTAAAGTCTCCGACAATTATACTATTCCGATTGTCAATAAAATTACCAAGAAGTGAGTAAAATCTAGTATCTATATCGACCAAGAGTCGATATAGAGATATGCAACAAGATCGCCGGTTGAGCGTCCTTTGAGGAACCCATACTGACGATCTGAAAGAAGATTGTGGGAAGAGAGGTGTTTAAGAATCTTCCTATTAAGGATAGATTCAAAAACTTTAGAAAGGCAAGAAATCAAAGCAATTGGCAAATCGATTTTTGGCGAGTCGAAGAACGGATTTTGCATGATTCCGAGCACAAATATAAGCAGAGATAGGCAATAATGTACAGTATTTGATAAATACTTAAATACGTATTGAAATACAGTACTTTATTTATTACATAAATACATTTCTTTTCAGGGTATTTAAATGCGTATTTAACTACATTATTGTTGATGTATTTTGTAATTATGAATGCATATTTTCAAATACTCTTTTAAATACATTTCAAAAAACCTTACTGTTGAGAATCAGCTACAGACGCTTGAAACGAAGATGCTCAAATACTGCAATCCTCTTCTTGCCGCAGTAGTTCAAGGTTTCAAGACTAGATTTTCTCACTGTTTGAATCTTGAACCCAGAGTTAATGTTGCAGTTGTCGCAGCAGTCTCTCATCCCTTCTTCAAGCTCAGATGGGTAGGCTTGAAAGAGAGTTGGGATTGCCAGACCACGACAGCAACTATTCGTGATAAGGTCATCAATGTGGTAAAAGATATGACCGATGATGTGAAAGAGGGCTCACCTCTCTCCTTGGAAAATGATGATGAGTATTTTCACTTTGATAATACACTATCACCACAATCTGGAGAGGAAACTCCAAACATGGCCGCCATCAGATATCTATCTGAACGAGGCAGACACCAACTTGTCCTGCCTCTTCAACGACAAAGCCATTCAGGAGTCCTTCATCAAGTACAACATTACGCTCCTTTCATCAGCTTCAGTAGAGCGTCTTTTTGATTTTGCCAGAATGATTCATTCACCCAGGAGCTTGACAATGATGAAGGCGAATATGTAGTGGAATGAAAGTGCTTAGAAGCTTAGGTCCGGAGTGGGTGGATTTTTTTTCCATTATTGGGAGTATTTTAGTCTCATGTTTTTTGGAAATCGAGAATTTAATTATTTTTCCTGTAACTGTTCCAAACTGTACTGTGTTATGTTTATTATGTAGTCCCTTTCTGTTGCCTCTCTTTGGATTGCCTTTGTTGCGGATAGGAAGCCTCAAATTACGATAACAATAATAAACACATTCCAGTTTACAGTAATATACTTAGAATTTAATTACATTCCAGTTCACAGTAATGTATTTGGTATTTAAATACATAATTGTATGTTATTTAGTGTTTAAATACATTTTAAAGTATTTATGCCCATCTCTGAATATAAGCTGAATGAGAGTCAGGAGTTGGATGGCGACGGTACCTTCTGAAAGACTCCTCTCTGTTGCGGATAGCATTCGAACAAGTAAAGTTAAACCAAGGTTTTTTTGCATTTGTAATAGGAAGAAAAGAGAATGTACGCCTTCATGCCCGAGAGAATCATCTTTGTGATGTGCTCAGCACACCCAGAAGGGCCCCGGCCACGGAAGCAGTAATCATTCTACGGAAAATCACAGAAGTACTGCCTAAGGGCCTCCCAATCAGCGACGCCAAAGTGCCAAAGTCGCCTCCTCTTGGGAGGATCCAAAGGCCGAATTGGACCGATAGGACAGGAAACAGATATAAGATTATGATCGGAGGAGCCCAACGGAGAAAAAGTTTCACAGAATAAGAAGAAGGATGAGAGGTAAGAAGTAAATTGATAATGTTGGGCCTATCTCCAAGGCGATCGGGGATACGAGTAGGTTGGTGTACAATCTGCTTTAGGTCATTTAGGATAAAAAAGTTGAAAGCTAGTTCACCAGGGATGTCAGTGAAATGGGAGGAAATCCAAAGGTGGTGGTGAACATTGAAATCTCCCTAAAATGGAGATTTTTGCATGGAAAAATAATTAAATTCTCGATTTCCAAAAAACATGAGACTAAAATACTCCCAATAATGGAAAAAAAATCCACCCACCCCGGACCTAAACCTCTAAGCACTTTCATTCCACTACATATTCACCTTCATCATTGTCAAGCTCCTGGGTGAATAATCATTCTGGCAAAAGAAAACTGGAGTCAAAGAATTTTGGATAGTCAGTAGAATTAGGAGAAAGGTAAACAGCGCAGATATATTTAGTTTGATATTGGCATATTAGCCGTAGGCAGAGGGTATAGAATTCGGAAGAGTCGAGTTCGGGAATACGAGAACAAGTTAGGTCATTGCGTACATACAGTATACGCAACACCCACCTTTGGAGTGAAATTGAGTATGGAGAAAGTAAGAGGGTACAGAAAAGGGGTTGCTGTCAGTCGTCCCAGACACCCAAGTTTCAGTGAAGAAAAGAAGATGAGGTTTAGAGGAGAGGTGGTGTTCAATAGATTGAAAATTTGAGAAAAGGCCACGAATGTTGCAGAAATTAATGAAAAGTGAATCAGGCAGAGACCCAGAACATCTCGAATGGGCGGTAGCAGATCCATCACCGCTGCCCAGGTCTGCGTTCCCGGTATCGGCAGGGGGGGAGCCAGAAGTGGGGACATTTATGGTCCCCTCCCAAGGGACTCTGAGGCTCTTGAAGTTGGTGCCATTTTTTTTTTTTAAATTTGAAAAGATTATGTAGTGTGTAAGATGCATGTGTATGTAGTAAGGGGTTGCTGTCAGTCGTCCCAGATTGAACAGGTGGTGTTCAATAGATTACAAATTTGAGAAAAGGCCACGAATGTTGCAGAAATTAATGAAAAGTGAATCAGGCAGAGGCCCAGAACATCTCGAATGGGCGGTAGGAGATCCAGCCCCGCTGCCTGGGTTTGCCTGGAGCCATTTTCTGTAACCAATGGTGTCCGGCAGGGAGGGATATCCCCTTACTTATTCAATATATATATGGATAATCTATCTGTTGTACTGAACACTTGTAAAATAGGCAGATGTCTTGGTACAAAGATTGTTAATCATCTGATGCATGCAGATGATCTAGTTCTTATTTCTTCATCTGTAAAAGGGCTCAGCACAGTTTTATCTGCACATAATATTTCTTGCTTTCAGGAAACTTGGCTTTCTGCGTACATAGGAAGATCCTGAGCGCAATATCAACATATGGGTAAACTTCTTTTAATCCTTTTGCTTGGATCATCTCACTCATCTCAAGAATGCTCGTAGGAGTTTTCTCCAAGCTCAGAAGAAACCCACGGAAATGAAGCCACTCATTAACAAATGCTTCCGCCAAGTCATCCTTGTAAAATTCCCAAAGCTTAATAACATTGGCAGTTATATCTGTCAGATTGAAGGTGGTGACTTTTGTAAAAAATGCAAACCGTGCATAGAGGTTTTCATACACATCTTTGCGACGGTTTAATTCCGACGATAATCTGTCAAGTACCACAAAATAAGTATTAATGAAGAAGTTACTCCGTCCAACTAATTCTACCTCAACTTCGCGAGTTTCGTCGACTCGAAATTTTCTTTTCTTTTTTCTTTTCATTGTAACTTCACATTCGCGGATAGATGATTTCTTAACTGGTGCTGCTTCATAAAAGTCGAAGTTGTCTCTTGCATCTTTTACATAGAATGTCAATGATGCATACAGTTCTGCTACGACACCAAGATCAATGTTAACTGCTTGGAGCTGTTTACTAGTAGCATTGAACCTTTCCAGAATGTCACCCCACATTAAAGAAAGAACTGTAGCTTCAAGGTGTTGCAGTTGATTGAGGTAGCCTGATGCTTCACTGCGTGTGCAAGGCTTTTCTGATTCATCTTCTTCAATGGACGTAAGTGCCTCTATAACCTCTTCCCAGTCTTTATTGAGACTCCTACACGCTTCTTCACGGGCTGACCATCGAGTGTCTGATAAGCTCTTTAGCGTTACATTTTCAGATTTGGTAGAGTGATTTTGTAGTATTTCCCAACGGTGAGTGGAGGCAGTGAAAAACACGTAAAGATTTTGGAGAAGTGCGAAAAAATCAATGGCTTTCTTACAGCAACTTGCTACACACTGTCCAATCAAATTTAATGAGTGTGCAGAGCAGGGTACGTAAACTGCTACTGGGGACGCTTCTTTTATTCTGGCTTACAAGCCAGAGTACGTCCCTGACCGTGACCCGACAATTCAGCGCAGGACAATTCAGCGCCGACAATTCAGCGCCGACAATTCAGCGCAAGACAATTCAACGCAAAGACAATTCAGCGCAAGACAATTCAGCGCGAAAATACCAACAAAGAAGAAGAAAGAACAAATCCAGAGGGAAGAGAGGCTTGCAACTGTTAGGTTAGGTTAGGTTAGGTTAGGTTAGGTTAGGTTTCTAGTTTTTGAAATAAAATCTTAATTTTAACAATTCTAACAAATTTTGTTTTTTTAAATAAAATTTTAATAATTATACTCCTTTGAATTCTATCTCCTATTTGTCACTCCTTCGTTATGTCACTCCTTCGTTACGGTATTTATGTCACTCCTTTGTTATGTCACTCCTTTGAAATGTCACTCCTTCGATACAGACCCAATTTAGCATATATATAAATATACAAATTTTTCTCTTTTTTATTTATTGCGATTTATTTTTTATATTTTTAACTAAACTTTTAACTGTACTGACTTGCGCTGAATTGTCGGCGCTGAATTGTCTTGCGCTGAATTGTCTTTGCGCTGAACTGTCGGCGCTGAATTGTCGGCGCTGAATTGTCCTGCGCTGAATTGTCGGTGCTCCGTCCCTGACATGTTGGGAGCGTTATCATACGACTGTTCTCTGCAGTTTGCAATCTCGAGATCATGCATTTTTAATATGCTGGAAACTGAGTTGAAAAGCTGCTCTGATTTGTGGTCTACGCTGGAAAGGAATGCCAAAAATCGCTCTACGGGATGCCCATCTTCTTTTACGTATCTCAGAATAACTGCAAGTTCATCGACATATGATATGTCTGGGGTGGAGTCCACAATAATGGAATAGTACTTCGCACATTTCACTTCCTCAGTTATTTGTTTGGTAACTTTGTCAGCCATTAGTTTGGTAAACGAAGACAAGTATGAGGTATGACCTTTTCCTGGATTTTTGTATTTTGCAATATGTTCCGCCAGAAAAGGGTCAAATTCAGCAATAAGTTCCAAAGCCATTATAAAGTTTCCACTGTGGACAGAACCAAATTTCTCAATGTGGCACCTAAAAGGTAAACCATGAGATGCCAGTGACCGGACCACTGCAACAACTCGTTGTAAAACATTCCTCCAATACTTCTTCTCCTCATCAATTTGATAAAAAAGTTGTCTGTCAATTCTTCCGAGAGTTGAACTTCTCATTTTCATAGCTAACACACACGACTTATGTTCAGAGGAATTTTCATGGCTTGTAATGCTTCACTGCCATGCTTCCAGTCATCAAATCCTTCCTTACCAATTTTAGTTTCCACCAAATAACTGACATGGAACGCAGAAAATTGAGCCTGTGCTCTCCGAATACATTAAATATGTTCTCTTCATCTTCTCTCCGTTGACAAGCTGTATTTCAAATAAGGTTTTATAAAAATATCTGAATCGTTCGCCAAAACGTCTCCTTGATTGAGAAAAGTTCATGTTTTCTAGGTCCTGATTTATGCCATGCTCTGACACATAATGACGTGTAGCATCATTAACTTCCCATAATGCTGGGTCTTGTCCAATGGAAGTATTGCTGGAGGTAGTTGTGGTGCTACCTACATCACAAGACTTAGTATACGGTAGGCAAGATTCTTGAACTTCTCTACCAGATAATCTAAAATTACTAGGACCTTCATTAACATTTTGATCTTCTTGGAAACTCCTAATCTCGGTACATTCTAATTCTTTTAAAAGAACATTCGGATTTGTTTCAACATTTTTGCTCTTTATATCACATTTCTTGAAGAAAGTATCAATTTTCGCAGTTTTTTCAATGACATCTCGTTGTTTTTCAGCTTTCTCCAGAGCTCTCTTTTTATACTCCGAGCCGCTTAGTCTTTTTCTCCCGTCATTCATCTGAAAAAATAAATACATCTGAAATTAATTAAAAATAGAAATAATATATTTTAAAATAGAACTATATTATTAAAATTAATAAAATATATTATAATTATATATTTAAAAAAAATAGCTCAGCCAGGCTGAGTTGGTCTCTAACAGCTAACTACATATAGGCAGTTAAGTTAACATAAAAAATTTAAAGTTGTCTTAAAAACTGCCTTCATCTTACTTTGTATAAGTACCATTACTCTCCTAAACTGAGATAAACACAATCTTGTCTTTAAATTTTAAATGTTGTCCAGTAGTGATGTAGCGGATGTCATTTTTTTCACATCCGCGGATGCGGATGCGGATGAGGATGTTTGATTTCAACATCCGCGGATGCGGATGCGGATGTCTACATTTTCGTTATTTTTTAGGATATATTCGAGATTTGTTGTGTTTAACGTATATAATAAGTTATTATAGAGAGAGCTGTAGCTATAATGTAGTATAATTGATTAATTGTACAATAATTGCTGTACTTTCCTCGAACATAAAATAATATCAAGCATCTAACTAATATAGAAATCAATCAGTGAATTCGTCTGCAAATAAATTCGTTATATTTGTTGAGTTTCAGCCACAATTAGAAACCATAATTGTGTTACCAGGATGCGGGACGTGAACCCAACTCAAATGCACCCCCACCGACCTCTTTCCCCAACCTCCACCCTTATAGAAAGAGATCTTTAATTAGCTTGATAACTATTTATATTAAGTTTAAAGTTTTATTAGGCATATTTATAAATGAGTAATTAAAATAAAGTAAACTAAGATGTTCATCGTTTAATGTTCAAACTTAATTATAGGAAGGTTATGCTTAAGGAACATTAATTTTTCTGCCTTTTCTGCTGCCAGTCTGTTTCTCTTTTCATCATATATTAATCCAGCACTGCTAAATAATCTCTCGCTTGGTACGTTTGTTGGAGGACAGGCTAAATGTTTCCTTGCAAGTTTACTCAAGTATGGATAGATATTCTGCGTATTTTTCCACCAACTAATAGGATTGTCACATACAGCCAGGCGTTTTTCTTGGTGATAGCTCTCGATCATTTTTACTACATCTTTTGACATCGCGTAGGTCTCGTCATTGCTGCTTGACTCAAGAAACTGAGAGACAGATTCTGTGATAGATTTGCTTGTTGAAGGTGTTGGTTCTGTCACTGAAACTTTTATTCTTTTGGTGGGTGGCGAAGCGACAGATTCAAGAGATTGAAGCTCTTCAACTGCTTTGCCAAGTGATGATTTAACTCGTTCTAATGTACTAGGTGAAAATAACTTAGCTTTGTAACGTGGATCTAAGTAGGTTGCAAGAGAGTAACTTCATACAAGAACAGCCTCTCGTCTTGTCGCTTGCATCACTTTTGCGCACAATGACCTAGTTCTATTATTATAGTAGAATTTGATAATTTCCGCTTTTAATGACGTTTTATCTCAACGGTCCACATCCGCACGACATCCGCAGTCCAAAGTGCGGATGCGGATGCGGATGCGGATGCGAGAAAATGTGCGGATGTTCCGCGGATGCGGATGCGGATGCGGATGTGACCTACATCACTATTGTCCAGTTTCAAAGTTCGAAGTTGCAAAATAGAAAAAATATAAATTCAATTTTATAGAGAAAACCTTAAACAAAATAATTGGCCAATTTTTGGCTTGATACTCTGTAAAGTGTAAATAATAAATCTGAAATAAAATAAAAGTAATTAGCTTTAAAATAAAGATATTTTAAAATTAATAAAATATATTTAAGGCCAAGGACCAACTTTGAAATCGACTTCGTTCAAACGTAATGAGATTTTTTTAATTGGTACTAACTTTTTCGTTTTTTTAGCTAAAAAATACCAGAAATTTTGGATTGTTTCCGTTCCCAAAAAGTGCTTTTTTGTTACCTTTCTTGTTACGACTTTTCCTCCAGAATTTTACTGCCCTCAAAATTTTGCCGCCCCCTAAAATTTGCCGCCCTGGGCCATGGCCCATTTGACCCATATGTAAATACGCGCCTGCCTGAGGGACTCACTCATGGCTAGACCATTGTATAACCTCCCATGATGGTTATAGTATAATCAATAGCATGTCAATACTTTATGATTTATTTGAATATGATCACATCCCATTTGCAATAGGGCTTGATTGTATGGTAGCCAGACTTAGATAATGACTGTAATGCTGATTACTATAAGGTTAATTGGTCAAATCTTAACCACTCTGAGGTAGCTTACTATACAATGCAGACTGATGCATTGCTAAGGCTTGTGAGGATTCCTGCGGAAGCTTTGGCTGGTAGGAATCCCTTCTGTGATGACGTAAAACATATAAATACAATGTACAGTCCCTTGCAATAGTTCTGCTCCACCCTCTCCGAAATGTGGAAACAATGCAGTCCCTCTTAAACCCCAGTCCCTCCCCCTCACTCCCTCCCTCTCCTCCTCCCGCTCTCAGGTGTTGTCATAGTAATACCGATACTTTTATTTTTTGAAAACCAACGACACAATAAATATATTGTTCACTGTAGTTTCAGTGGTAATGCTAGGACGACTATGTATTTTATTCATGTATTATTCCTAAATTTAGGGAATAGAGTAGTTAGGTTATTTCACAAACGTGGGATACTTTAAAAACTTTCAATCATAGAATTTTGATGTGGCCATGTTATAGTTAAAGTGTAAGATAAGTTGCAGTATCGACTTTTCTCCAGGCAATAACATAGTTAAATTTTTATTACAAAAATAAACATGAATCAAGTAAATTTAAGGATTTTGTTTAGAACATACAAAACATAATGTTCAAATTATAAGGAACTGACAATGTTCAAGCAAATAAATATATATTACTACATCACAACCATAACATTTATTATACACAATTACTCAATACTTGGTCCATCTTCCATTATTATTAATGACCTCTCGTAGCCTATCTGGAACAGATGCCACGTGATTGTAGATGACTTGTGGGTTCGTGCGGAAAAGTTCCCACTCTGCCATGGTGTGTTCCACAGGTCACAGGTGCACAGATGTCCGCTCTTACCCAGGCTCCCAAGCGTTAACCACATTTGCCCCACATTTTCAATGGCGTTTCGGTCACACCTTTGGTAGGCCAGTTCAGCAGCTCGACATCTCGTTGCTCCTGAAACCACCGTCTGATGATCCTAACAGTATGAACAAGGCAGTTATCCTATAATATATATGTTAACCCTCCGTCTATGACCTTGGGTGGTTCGAGGTTGACGGGGGTTCTGGTTAGGTGGCAGCAACAGTTTTCTCACTCTGGGGTAGCTGGTACCGTGCAGGGAATCGCAGTAGTTTCTTTTACACTGTACTACACTCCGATTTCTTCTTGTAGTCAGGGGCGTACACAGCATTTCTTAAGGGGGGGGGAGGAGTGACACACACACACACAATATATATATATATATACCTTACCTTATGAGCTAACTACATATAGGCAGTTAAGTTAACATAAAAAATTTAAAGTTGTCTTAAAAACTGCCTTCATCTTACTTTGTATAAGTACCATTACTCTCCTAAACTGAGATAAACACAATCTTGTCTTTAAATTTTAAATGTTGTCCAGTAGTGATGTAGCGGATGTCATTTTTTTCACATCCGCGGATGCGGATGCGGATGAGGATGTTTGATTTCAACATCCGCGGATGCGGATGCGGATGTCTACATTTTCGTATTTTTTAGGATATATTCGAGATTTGTTGTGTTTAACGTATATAATAAGTTATTATATAGAGAGAGCTGTAGCTATAATGTAGTATAATTGAAATTGTACAATAATTGCTGTACTTTTCCTCGAACATATAAAATAATATCAAGCATCTAACTAATATAGAAATCAATCAGTGAATTCGTCTGCAAATAAATTCGTTATATTTGTGAGTTTCAGCACAATTAGAAACCATAATTGTGTTACCAGGATGCGGGACGTGAACCCAACTCAAATGCACCCCCACCGACCTCTTTCCCCAACCTCCACCCTTATAGAAAGAGATCTTTAATTAGCTTGATAACTATTTATATTAAGTTTAAAGTTTTATTAGGCATATTTATAAATGAGTAATTAAAATAAAGTAAACTAAGATGTTCATCGTTTAATGTTCAAACTTAATTATAGGAAGGTTATGCTTAAGGAACATTAATTTTTCTGCCTTTTCTGCTGCCAGTCTGTTTCTCTTTTCATCATATATTAATCCAGCACTGCTAATAATCTCTCGCTTGGTACGTTTGTTGGAGGACAGGCTAAATGTTTCCTTGCAAGTTTACTCAAGTATGGATAGATATTCTGCGTATTTTTCCACCAACTAATAGGATTGTCACATACAGCCAGGCGTTTTTCTTGGTGATAGCTCTCGATCATTTTTACTACATCTTTTGACATCGCGTAGGTCTCGTCATTGCTGCTTGACTCAAGAAACTGAGAGACAGATTCTGTGATAGATTTGCTTGTTGAAGGTGTTGGTTCTGTCACTGAAACTTTTATCTTTTGGTGGGTGGCGAAGCGACAGATTCAAGAGATTGAAGCTCTTCAACTGCTTTGCCAAGTGATGATTAACTCGTTCTAATGTACTAGGTGAAAATAACTAGCTTTGTAACGTGGATCTAAGTAGGTTGCAAGAGAGTAATTCATACAAGAACAGCCTCTCGTCTTGTCGCTTGCATCACTTTTGCGCACAATGACCTAGTTCTATTATTATAGTAGAATTTGATAATTTCCGCTTATTAATGACGTTTTATCTCAACGGTCCACATCCGCACGACATCCGCAGTCCAAAGTGCGGATGCGGATGCGGATGCGGATGCGAGAAAATGTGCGGATGTTCCGCGGATGCGGATGCGGATGCGGATGTGACCTACATCACTATGTCCAGTTTCAAAGTTCGAAGTTGCAAAATAGAAAAAATAAATTCAATTTTATAGAGAAAACCTTAAACAAAATAATTGGCCAATTTTGGCTTGATACTCTGTAAAGTGTAAATAATAAATCTGAAATAAAATAAAAGTAATTAGCTTTAAATAAAGATATTTTTAAAATTAATAAAATATATTAAGGCCAAGGACCAACTTGAAATCGACTTCGTTCAAACGTAATGAGATTTTTTTAATTGGTACTAACTTTTTTCCGTTTTTTAGCTAAAAAATACCAGAAATTTTGGATTGTTTCCGTTCCCAAAAAGTGCTTTTTTGTTACCTTTCTTGTTACGACTTTTCCTCCAGAATTTTACTGCCCTCAAAATTTTGCCGCCCCCTAAAATTTGCCGCCCTGGGCCATGGCCCATTTGACCCATATGTAAATACGCGCCTGCCTGAGGGACTCACTCATGGCTAGACCATTGTATAACCTCCCATGATGGTATAGTATAATCAATAGCATGTCAATACTTTATGATTTATTTGAATATGATCACATCCCATTTGCAATAGGGCTTGATTGTATGGTAGCCAGACTTAGATAAGACTGTAATGCTGATTACTATAAGGTTAATTGGTCAAATCTTAACCACTCTGAGGTAGCTTACTATACAATGCAGACTGATGCATTGCTAAGGCTTGTGAGGATTCCTGCGAAGCTTTGGCTGGTAGGAATCCCTTCTGTGATGACGTAAAAATATAAATACAATGTACAGTCCCTTGCAATAGTTCTGCTCCACCCTCTCCGAAATGTGGAAACAATGCAGTCCCTCTTAAACCCAGTCCCTCCCCCTCACTCCCTCCCTCTCCTCCTCCCGCTCTCAGGTGTTGTCATAGTAATACCGATACTTTTATTTTTTGAAAACCAACGACACAATAATATATTGTTCACTGTAGTTTCAGTGGTAATGCTAGGACGACTATGTATTTTATTCATGTATTATTCCTAAATTTAGGGAATAGAGTAGTTAGGTTATTCACAAACGTGGGATACTTTAAAAACTTTCAATCATAGAATTTTGATGTGGCATGTTATAGTTAAAGTGTAAGATAAGTTGCAGTATCGACTTTCTCCAGGCAATAACATAGTTAAATTTTATTACAAAAATAAACATGAATCAAGTAAATTTAAGGATTTTGTTTAGAACATACAAAACATAATGTTCAAATTATAAGGAACTGACAATTGTTCAAGCAAATAAATATATATTTACTACATCACAACCATAACATTTATTATACACAATTACTCAATACTTGGTCATCTTCCATTATTATTAATGACCTCTCGTAGCCTATCTGGAACAGATGCACGTGATTGTAGATGACTTGTGGGTTCGTGCGGAAAAGTTCCCACTCTGCCATGGTGTGTTCCACAGGTCACAGGTGCACAGATGTCCGCTCTTACCCAGGCTCCCAAGCGTTAACACATTTGCCCACACATTTTCAATGGCGTTTCGGTCACACCTTGGTAGGCCAGTTCAGCAGCTCGACATCTCGTTGCTCCTGAAACCACCGTCTGATGATCCTAACAGTATGAACAAGGCAGTTATCCTATAATATATATGTTAACCCTCCGTCTATGACCTTGGGTGGTTCGAGGTTGACGGGGGTTCTGGTTAGGTGGCAGCAGCAACAGATTTTCTCACTCTGGGGTAGCTGGTACCGTGCAGGGAATCGCAGGTTCTTTTACACTGTACTACACTCCGTTTTCTTGTAGTCAGGGGCGTACACAGCATTTCTTAAGGGGGGGGAGGAGTGACACACACACACACAATATATATATATATATACCTTACCTTATGAACTTATGTTGTTTCGTGCGTTGGTCTCTCTTCACACGGAGGTCAAGCTGGTGGCCCCGCCTCTAGGTCTGGCCTGGTGGAGGAGCGAGTTGCTTTCTTGCGCTCTCCACCGTACATAGCCAGGCACGCCCGGCTCATCTGGTACTGTCCTGAGCACAGGCATCCAGTCTTTTCTTGAAGACTTCAACTTTGACCCCCGTTACGTTTCTGAGGTCCTTAGGAAGCTGGTTGAAAAGTCTTGGCCCCCTGACAACCAAGCTATTTTCCTTCAGGGTTGAGGAGGTCCCTTGTCATGCCTTTAATTTGGGAACACTACACATTCTGCCTTTCCTATTTTCCAGTGTTGTTTGAATGGTAATTGGGTTTAGTTTTAGGTTGGTACCAGTTTTTCGATCATTTTCCATATGTAGATTATGATGTACCTCTCTCTTCTTCTTTCCAGTGAGTACAGATTTAGTTTACGTAGTCTTTCCCAGTAGTTGAGTTCTTTGCAGCCATCAATCTTGGCTGTGAAATGCCTTTGCGTTTCTTCTAGTTTATTAGTTTCTTCCTTTTTATATGGGGACGTCAAAACTGAGCAGTATTCAAGTTTTGGTATAATCAGTGTTTTTAGCAGGGGATATATATATATATATTGTGTGTGTGTGTGTGTGTGTGTGTGTGTGTGTCAGCTCAAAATTGATGATGATTGATTTGGAATCAAAATTAACTGCATTTTGGAAGGCTTCAGTTGTATTTTATTTCCAAATTATGGGCAAAGAATTAAATTTGCACAAATTAATCGTACGTATAAAGACATATATAAACGTTCCTAAGCCAGTCAAAAGTGATTTTGAGTTTTGAGTTAATAACATGTCCTGGTAACCATGAAATAACTGAAATTCCATATGACATGAAAATTTTTTGTGGTGTATGTTGCAAAGTTATCGATTTTTGAAAAATTCCTTTTCAAATATCTTTAATGAGAGTAGTAATAATTTTTACAATGGGGGGCCTATGGCCCCCCCCTTATGTACGCCACTGCTTGTAGTGGATCGGAGGATACTGTGAAAACTTACTAAATTATCTGACGGCTCCCCGATTCTTCTTGTAGCGTATCAGGAAATTATTTATTCTGTTTTAAAACTGAATTCTCTGGAGAAAGCAGGGCTCAAAGAAGAAGACAAAGAGATCCTCTGGCTGAATTTTACTGCTTCTAAAATATTACAGGTAATGCTTCAGCCTCTAGGTCAGATAAGAATAATCAGAATGATAATTTGAAAAATTACAAGAGTTTATTTACTAATAATTTGGTGACATCATTATTATTTAATGTTGTCCTGTTTTGTGTTTTATTCTCAATAGGCTAATTTTTTTTTTGGCAAAATATTTGAGAATAAAGGTAAATTTTTGCTGTAACAGCATACTGGCAGATAAGCAAGATATTTGAAGATGAAGTCATATTTTTCTTTTAAACAGTATATTGACAGAGCTGATGTTATCATGATTTGCCGAGTTAACTAAAAATGGAAATTGAAATATGCATTTTATTATGGGTTAAAATTAAACATGCATATGAGCCAAAATTAAATACTTAAAATTTAAAATTAAGTGTTAATTTAGAGTATTGGCAAGTTATGACTTCATCTTTCACAACTAAGAGAGAATGTATAAAAAATATGAATAATGCAGAATTTAACATGATTACATAATTAAGTTTAATCTATAAAACGATTAGGTAATTTAAAAAAGAAATAATTCATCAATTACTTAGTAAAAATGAAATAGAAAGAAAATTAAATTTTTTTCCAAACTTGCATTTTATATACAGTTAGAGTGTCACGCGAGGGGGAGGACGAGAGGGGGAAGGGATAACAAGAGGGAGAGGGGGAGGAGGAGAGGGAGGGAGGGAGGGTGGGATAGAAAGAGGGACTGCGTTGTTACCACATCTCGGAGAGGGTGGAGCGGAACTATTGCGGGGGACTGTACAGGGTAACATGTTAATAAAGAAATTTGGTATGTGTTCAGAATCAGTCAAAACTTATATTTTTAGAACTTACTGTACTGAGTGTATACATTCCATCTGTAGTGGAACTATACAAAAACTGCTATGAATAAACTCTCTCTTGCCTACAATATTTTCCGTATGCTACGTAGGGAACTAAAATGATGCCGTGCCAGTTTTGTTTACGGAAGAATATATATAATTTCATTACTAGAGTCCAAAACAGCTGTAATGTGTTATTGTGCAATGCCCTGTCCTCAGATAGGCCTGCGGTGTACCTTTTACCTATATGGCAGTACACTGCTGGTGTACAATGCCTTATTTTTGTAATGTAGCAAAGATTTTACAGTATTTGCAGATTAGGTTAAGTGTATAATAAGACTGTATTTGTATATTAGGTTAAGTGCTATGGATTGTGAATGATGCATAATAAAGATGTTTGTTTGTCGAAAGTTTGTGAAAGATATAGGAAGGATAATGACAAAATATAAATCTACTGAAAGTCGTGTTATAATTATGAAGACCAAGGACTACAAATACAGTATACAAGATTTCCTGAATTTCAATTGAATGATATGGTGCTGTCAGAAGTGACCCAGACTAAGTATCTGGGCCAGACACTAACTGATGATCTTTCAGATGTCTGTGACATTATGAGAGAATGTAGACAATTATGTGCTCGGGTAAATACTTTCATTAGAAAATTTCACGTGTACAAGAGATGTTAAGGTGACTTTGTTCAGAACTTTTTGTAACCCACTGTATACAGCTCATTTGTAGTTGGACTATAGGATATATGATATGAGGAAATTATATGTAGCTCATAACAATATATTCAGGCTTTGTTAAGAACGAGACTTATAATTGGTGTTCCTTCTAGTGCTAGTATGTTTGCAGTAGAGATGGAACCGGGTTTTGAAAAACCGGTTTTTAACCGGTGATGAAAATGTTTAATCATCACCGAAACCGACGATAAGAACCAGTTTTCACATTTTTGCGCAAGTCTCCGATCACTTTGGTCCATTTTCTATGAAACAAACGTTTCCAAACGTTTAAAAACATAGTAATTACGTTTTGCATCGTTTCGTATCTTTGTTTGTTTATAAGTGTAAATAATTGATGCTTCAGTCTTGAATGTTATGTGGATGATTGCACATTGATCAGTTAAGATTCTAAGATTTAATACTCCATCATGTCAAAGAAATCAAATGCTTGGTATCATTTCACTCGTAAGAATAAAGAAGAAGCAGAGTGTATGACATGTCACAAAGTTTTAAAGTGTTGTGGAGGTTCTACTTCAAGTTTATCATCCCACATGAAAAATATTCATGGCATAAACATCGACCAGATTAATCAGCCATTGAAGAAACAAAGAATAGTGGAAGAGTTTATGCAAAAAAAGTCCATAGAAGAGGAAATTTCGAAACTTGCGTGTGTAGATGGACTGAATTTCCAATCAATTGCTAAAAGTGAATTCATTGAAGAAAGCCTAAGAAAGATAAAATACGACAAGCCTCATCCAACTTCCCATAATGGTGTCAGAAAAATGGTGCTTAGTTTTTATGAGAAAAAGAAACATGAATTGGTCAACTACTTCAAGAATCAGGTGAGACAAGGAATCCGCTATTCATTAACTATGGATGAGTATACATCTTTGCAAAACCAAAGATATATTAATATTAATGTTCATGATAAAAATAAACATTGGTCTCTTGGTCTCATGAAAATAAATGGTTCGCTCGGTAGCACCAAAACTATTGCGATCGTTAGGAAAAGATTGGAAGACTTTGGCTTGGACCTAGATAAGCATATCGTGGGTTGCACCACCGACGGTGCCTCAGTAATGGTCAAATTTGGAAGAGAAATAGTACCTGATCACCAGCAATGCATTGCACATGCTATACATCTCGCAGTTTCGGATATCTGTATTAAAAAACTGCTGAAAATTCAGTTGAAGGGGAAAGTGACCCTACCCCTGAAGATGAAGCCATCGAAGAAGATGAACACTCTGCACATGAGTTAAGCGAAAATGAGTGTGAAATTTTATGCACTGATACAATTTTTGAGTCCGACATAGATGACGTAATTGTTCTTCCAAAACTTCGAGAAGATTACTTAAAAGTAATAAATAAGGTGAGAAAAATCTGCCGCATATTTCGAAAGTCTCCTTTGAAAAATGAGAGATTGCAGGATTTTGTCAAAGATGAATTTAATAGAAAGGAAATGAAGCTTATCCTTGACTGTAGAACGAGGTGGAACAGTCTTTTGGCCATGATAGAAAGATTTTTGAAACTCAAAAATTGCATTCCAAAGGCCCTCAGAGTGATACGCTCAACAGAGACGATTTCAGATGAAGAATGGAATGCTCTAAAGAGCCTCTTTGACACGCTTCGTCCACTGGAAATTGTTTTGAAGGGACTCTGTTCCGAAGATGCAAATTTGCTCAAAGCTGAATCTTCCATGAAGTTCATTTTGGATAAATTTGAAAGCAAAAACAATCCTTTAGCTTTTGAGCTACGTCAGTGTCTCATTGATCGCTACTCATCGAGAAGACAAAAAAGAAGCTGTCGCCTTGCTGAGTTTTCTCCACAATCCCGAGGTCTTGAAAAATGAATCATCAGCACCGTTCCTCTTTCCTTCAAGACAAGCACTTAAGAAGTATGCGGATTATACATTTAAGAGGCTTTTTCCAGAAGCTTGCCAGATTTCAGAAACAGACGACCAAGTCCAATCAATTGCTTCGAAACTCGAAGATTCACAATACAGCTCAGGTCGTGAAGTAAATGATGACGATCAACTTATGAACGAGTACATGTGTGAGATGAACAAACTGAAAATGAAACCCAAGAAAGATTCTTCTGAGACCTTTGACGTAAACAATGAATTCAAATATTTTGAAAACCGGTTTTAAGAATATAACGACGGTGAAAACCGGTTTTACACTTTTCGGTTATTTTCCATCCCTAGTTTGCAGTAGCGCCTGCAGGATTTCTGAAACGGGGGGTGTCACTTCTCCTACATATATTATATATATATATATATATATATATATATATATATATATATCAACGGTGGCCAAACCCCAGCTCACGAGCCGTATGCGGCTCTCGAGACAATTTTGGTTTTTATTGTATTTATTATAAAAGACAAAATTCATAATACAAATATAATTTTTTTTTCACAAAAAAAATATGAAAAAAAAACGGAAAAATTTAATTGACAATAAAATGCGTCATGCGTACGACAATTTCTTTTGCGTGACAGGCACTAAGCGGGATAATTATGTAATTAACACCAATCGCCACTCACCAGTGTCCAGTACCCCTCGAGCTACCCTGCGGGCCGCGTGTAGTAACGAGTGAGTGTGTTTTAAAATTGGCTTCTTAGATCAAATAGTGGCTATTTTTCTCAGCTATACAAGTGAAAGTTATACAACCCCTTAGTTTATTAAAATGACTGAGCAGACAAAGTGTAAGAAACGGAAATATGAAGAAGAAAATAGAATTTTTAAACAGAAGTGGGAGGAGAGCTTTGCCTTTACTGTTAAGGGTGGGAAACCTGTGTGTCTTATCTGCCACGTGGCACTCAATCACTTTGAAGCCAGTAACTTAAAGCGTCATCATGAAACTAACCATAAAAATTTTATTACGGAATTTCCTACCAAATCAGAATTGCGGAAGACTAAGTTAACAATGTTGAAATCTAGCCTAGTTGCCCAACAAACTGTACTTTCATCATTGTGTAAGACAGCTGACTTAACTACTGAAGCTAGTTTTGCTATGGCATGGAATATTGCTCGTGCTCAACTTCCCTACAGTAGTGGAGAATTTGTGAAGAAAAATATTGCCGATGTTACTGCAATTCTCGCTCCAGATAACACAAAGCTTCGAGAACAAATAGCAAGTATTTCTATTTCCCGCCACACTACAGAGAGACGTATTTCCCAGATCAGTGCTGAAATTACATGCTCGTTGCAGAGTGATTTGAAGAATTCTGTTGCATTCAGTTTGGCCCTCGATGAATCCACAGATATTAAAGATAACCCTCAACTGGCGATATTTGTTCGTTATGTTACTGGCGATGGAAATGTGAAAGAACTCTTGAACTTAATGACCCTAAGAGAAACCACCAAAGGGGTTGACATAAAGAACGCACTTGACGAGGCATTATCAAATGCTCAAGTACCATTGAATAAACTTGTCAGTGTTGCAACAGATGGAGCACCAGCTATGGTAGGACAAAATGTAGGACTAGTTGGGCTCTTGACACGCGATCCCAAGTATCCTGTGTGTCTCTTTATTCACTGTATCATTCACCGTGGTCATTTGGTAAGCAAGTACTTTAGGTATGACGGTGTTATGAAATGTGTTTTAGAAATTGTGAATTTCATTCGTTCAAATGCAAAAACGCACCGAGCGTTTAGAAATTTTATCGAGGAGCTGGATCTTCAAGATAAGCCAGATGACCTTTCATTCTACTGTATTGTAAGGTGGTTATCAACTAGTAATCTCCTGAATAGGTTTGTTGCACTGTTGGAGCCTATCATTGATTTCTTGAAAGAAAAGGGAAAGTCATACCCACAACTAGAAGATCACGAATGGGTGCAGGATCTGATGTTTTTTACTGATGTAATACAACACCTTCAAAATCTAAATTTGGCACTTCAGGGAAAGGATAAGGTCATTTCTGACCTTACACAGACAGTTTTCCGTTTCCAGAATAAAATAAAGCTCTTCCAAAAAGATCTAGTAACAAAAAAGTTGACCACTTTCCCCACCTGAAAAACCGAGCAAACACTTTTCCTGATAATGAAATAAAAGAAGTAAATTGGAGGAATACAAAAGTAAATTAGAAAGACTAATTGATGATTTTCAGTTCAGGTTTGATGAACTAAAGAAGCTAAAACCATGCTTCGAATTTCTTGTAAATCCTTTCCTGATTGATGTCGTCAATTATGGCTGTCTTGTTACCACACCTTTTGTTACGGAAGCTGCTTCAATACAAACAGAACTTTTGGAGCTACAGGAGGACGTGGGTTTAAAGTTGATACATAAAAGCTTATCTGCAGTTGAGTTTTGGAAGCAAGTACCAGAGACAAAGAAAGTATCCTCACCTCAGGAAAACCAGTTTCCGACTTATCTCAGTTTTTGGGACAACTTATTGCTGTGAAGCACTCTTCTCGGTAATGAAGTTTGTAAAGTCAAAACATCGTGCTGCCCTCACTAACGAACACCTGACTGAGCTTCTTCATACCGCCTTAACATCACATCAGCCAGACTTTAAAGCATTAACAGCCAAAATGAAGACCCAAACTAAGCCTTCTACAAGCAGTAATTAAACAATTTAATAATATGAGTATAACTATATGTATATGTGCAAAAAACTTCACTTTTTTCTACGTGAAGGTCAAAATATGAAAATAAAACCCCACTCTAATAGACAGAGTTTATTTCCACAACAGTTTCGATGCCCACTGGCATCCTCCTCGGGTGGATACAGAAAAACGAATGTAATACCAATAAAGCCATTTTTTATCACGCCAGCCAAAATAATCATGCTATAGATTGGGAATCAAGTAAGGTACTTTATAAATGTAATAATTATGTCAAAAGAAAAATAATAGAATCTGTATGTATAGAAAAAGTAGATAATTTTAATTTGTGCGAAGGTACTTATAAGTTAGATCCTTTAATGAGATTCTTGGTCAAAAAATCCCTTACGGAGTCGGGGGAACGTGTTCGAACCTAAGTGTGAATTTCTTAAAGGTCTCTGGATTGTTTCCTTACTCGCTTTTAGTAAATGTAATAATGGAAGTAATAAATGTGGAAATAAATATAAATGCAACAGATTTAATAATAAAGGTAATATTATAAATTTAATAATTAGGGTAAAGGTAATAATAGTAAATGTTAAAAAAAAATGTAAATGCAATAATAAATGCAGTAATTATGTCAAAATATTAGAATCTGTATGTATAGAACAAGAAGATAGTTTTAATTTGTGCGAATGTACTTATAAGCGGGACCCTGTAATAAAATGCCCTTCCGGTGTCGGGAGAACGGTATCTAACCTAGGTGCGAATTTCTCAATGGTCTCTGGATTGTTTCCTTCTCGCCTTTTTCATTCGTTTTTCGGTTTATAAGTTCTGTATAATAAACAACAATGTAATAACCAATGTAATAATAAATTTATAATTTCTGTAATAAATAATAATGCAATATTAAATGTAATAAATTTAATAATAAATCTAATAATTATGTAAAAAAAAAAAATAATAAAAAAAATAATAGAATCTGTATGTTTACAGGAAGATAGTTTTAAATTTGTGCGAATGTATTTATAAGCGGGTCCCTTTTTTTTGGGTTCATTCGTTTTTCTGTATCCACCCGAGGAGGATGCCAGTGGGCATCGAAACTGTTGTGGAAATAAACTGTCTATTAGAGTGGGGTTTTATTTTCAGATATGTATATGTATATGTTTTTAATAATTAAATTCTTTTTAAAATATTTTGCGGCTCTCGTACATCTGAAAAACGTCGTATGTGGCTCTTGGGTCCAGGAAACTTGGCCACCCTGATATATATATATATATATATATATATATATATATATATATATATCAGGGCTGTGCGGGTCTATCACTGTCGGGTCGGGTCCGGTCTGGATCATTTTTCTAATTACTTTCTGGTCCGGGTCCGGGTCCGGCTTATTTTTCTAATTTAGTTTCGGGTCCGGGTCCGGGTCGGACCCGAAAGTTCACTTTCAGATCCTGTCGGGTTTTTCAGTATATGACCCGGGTCTGGGTCGGGTCTATTATTAAAAATGCAATAATTATAATCTGATATAGGATAGGTAATAAGCCTGCTACCGTAGCTACATTAACATGTTTTCTGAAACATAGTAAAACATAACATTATATGGCTATACGGTAGTAGCCTAACCATATATATTAATTAATCCGATTTTGGAAATGTTTGAAAGTAGGTACCGTATTTGTCGGCTTATAAGACGCACTTTTTTTCCTTATAAATACCTTAAAAAATCGCCCTGCGTCTTAGAAGCCGATGATGGGGACAATGATGATAATGTCAGTAATGAATCTGAAGTTGATAATAACAAATAATAAGATTAATAATCATATTATCTTTTTTATTGGCTTTGGGTTTTCTTTTTATTGAATGTTACATATCCATTGTATTAACAATAAAGTGCATCAAAAACTTTTTTCTTGAATTTACCTTTCCAAAATTAAGGTGCGTCTTTCACGGCGCAGCAGTAGTATAGCCGAAAAAGGTTGGAGTGCAGGAATGTGCAAGTGATTACGTAATATTGCAAAGGGGGGGTTGTTGCAAAAAAAAGAAAAAAAAAAGAGTACTGGCCTTTGTTGCCAACCGGGGTTGCAAGGGGCATGCAACTTGGAGGCGGAGTTCTCCCCCAAGCTATTCCCCCCAAAGGGCCAGAAAGGAGAGAAAGGAGGAGAGATGTTCACCTGGCAGGAGCCAAGTGCATATTAAGATTTCAGCCGAGTAGGCGTTGTTTTATAGGCTCCTAATCAGCCAGTTGGCTTAGAAGGCGTAAATGGTTGAGTTGCCAGATAGCGCCATGTATTCAGTTGTGCTATATATTTAATAATCGAAGACTGAATTGCCAGATACCATTGTATACATTATTATATAGGACTAATCAGCCAGTGTGCTTAGAAGGCAAATGGCTAGAGTTGCCAGATACCACTTTTAGCGATACCATTGTATACATTATTATAGACTCCTAATCATCCAGTTGGCTTAGAAGACGTAATTGGCTTGAGTTGCCAGATTTTTTAGCATTATTATTGCCAGATACCGCTTTTTAGCGATACCATTGTATACATTATTATAGACTCCTAATCAGCCAGTTGGCTTAGAAGACGTAAATGGCTTGAGTTGCCAGATACCACTTTTTAGCATTATTATGGTGAGTTGTCTCCAATTAAAAGATTTCGTGCCATGTATTCAGTTGCCAGATACCACTTTTTAGCGATACCATTGTATACATTTAGAATACCGGTAGTAGGTTTAGAAGGCGTAACAATTAGAATTAAGTAAAACAACATTGCATCATTCTTTTTATTATAAATATATAGAAAATAAATATACATTTCAATAATAATTGAGGAATATGCATATAATCATAACAGTACAGGAAATATATACACACAATTATGGAGATATATAAAAATAAATATACATTTCAAATAGAAATAAATATACATTTCAATAATAATAGAAATATGCATATAATCATAACAGTACAGGAGAAATATCACGCAAAATATATAAATACATTTCAATAATAATAGAAATATGTATATAATCATAACAGTACAGGAGAAATATCACGCAAAATATATAAATACATTTCACTTTTTTTTCAAAATATTAAACTCGCATTTAATCGAGTTTACAATTACATCATTATTGCTCTGCATTACGCAGTATATGCGGCTTAATAATATTTCACCGCTTAAAGTATAGGGAAACCTGTATTCGATATGAAGGGCTTTCATATCGTTCAGTACTATTTTTGTTCCCACTTTACAACCGGTTGGTAAATCATCTTTAAATACGTCTAGAATACAATCAAAAGCACGCACAAAGAGTTCATCGTTAGCTACATTATTAAACACAAGTTTATAAACACGCTTTTCCAATCGAGGGTTTATTTCTACCGACTCGAGCTTTTCAATCGTGAACTCACTCAACATAGCGGCAATTGAAATAATCTTCTAAATCGTTACGACAACTGCGCGTTATATAAAGAAATAGTTCTTCAGGGTGAACGGTGTAGGTGAGCTCAGCCTTGTACCGATCAATTGCTTTGTACCAAAGTTCATGGTATTTCAAAGAGTCTAAACTTTTTAAATAAACGTCCAGCACTAGACCATTCTCACCAGCCCTACACTCGGTAAACCCATCGAGCAGAGCGGTGTATGCGTATTCAAGTACTGTATCAAAATAAAGCATATCCGTAACACGCGCGTCTAATATAGGTTTCAGCTTGCGGAATCCGACGATTTCAAACATTCTGTCGAGGATGAAACGGTTTCGCGTAGGAACAAGAGCGTTATTATCAGAAGCATTCTTCCACATCAGCCGTATATCAATGCACGGCCGATCGTTATTTATACACAACGTACATACAACGGCGTATGAGGGTGCGTCACTAATCTGCTCTCTTCTTGTACCTACGTTAGCAGGTATTTTATAACGATCTTCACTCCACTTCTCAACTATCACGAAGATTCTATTCATCTCCTCGACACTTAAATAAACCCGTTTGTTTGTTTGTCTACATTCCGTTTCCAGTACATAGCTAACGGTACCGGATTTACGCCTGAACACGCGCAACGATTTCGTCACGGACACATCGTACGAGGCGTTGAGAATGCTGCTCAAAGGAAGTTCCATCGTATTCGAGGAGCGCACGTCCACTCGGCTCAAGCTCTGAGATAACTATGAGCCGTGTGAGGCACGCAGGTAGGCAGGAACGGTTCGACGGGCGGCTGACTCGATGATACGTGAATGGGGTTGTTCGTGTATGATCCGCGAGTCGTACCGAATTGTTGTACATATTTGTTTTTCCGGTACAAGAATTAATTTCATCACTACCAGCCTACGCACCAGACAGTTTACCTCAGGGTAAGAACTAGGCACATTTTATGTTTTACTAAACATCTTCACACTCCGGCGCACTATTTGAGAGGAACATATGCTCATATTTTTCCTTTCTGCCCATCAAACGATACTCGTCTCTAAAGTCTGTTAAAAACTCACGCAGGGAACTAGCCACAACCTCACTACGAACCTCATCATGATATACATTAATATAGTGATAAAAATACTTAAGATTGTCCATGATCACGAGATTCACATTTTCAGTCGTAGGGTATGAGTAATCGACATGGTGTAGCATGACGTAATACCGCTTGTCACACCACCCATCCGCAAGACTCATTATCCATACCTGCTGCTTCTCTTCTGCACGCGTTGTTTCTTTTACTTCACGGTATATGTGAGACTTTATAAAGTTTAGCTCTGCAGCATACTTCAGCACATCGTCTGTGCAACGAAAGCCTTCAACGGTCTCACCAGAACATCCGTAGAGTATTTGTACATCTTGGAACTTCGCACAATCCAATGTGTTTTTAAAAGAGACATAGGAGGGAGGAATAGGAAGTTTTTCGGTATCCACCACATCCTGGCACTTTGCTGAATACCATTTCATAAACGTTGTACAAGCAATATTAAAGGTAGCCATTTGAATACACGTCTGATCTTTTCTTCTGAATACACGTCTGATCTCTCGGGCTTACTGCAGTCGACTGACCACGCAGGGACTCCCAGATAGTAGCATGACTCACGGTCTTACAGTGGGCGGAGCTTAGAACTTTCACCTGCGCACACACACACACACACACACACAAAGGAGAAAGTGAAACGCTAATTGAAACATGATTTATTTAATAAACGAGATATTCAAGTTATATATATATATATATATATATTTACAAATACGATTTAATAAACGAGATATTCAAGTTATATATATATATTTACAAATACGTGTAATAAATCAATAGATACGATTATATACAAGACAAATACGTGTGAGTTAACAATAGAAGCATCATACGTTATGTATCCAAAGGGTACGGTATCATAGGCACCAGGTAACTGGTAACGTTTCCTATAGGTGTTACGGCACACCTTCGTACCCCTAAGTTCCTTCACGCCCCCCAGCTTCTGCGCCCGAAAATTGTGGGTGCCTACAATTAGTTGGGGAGTTGTTCGCCCTCATCATCGTCCAAACATACTAGATCCTTCAACGATTCAAAGTTAACAACCCGCCGATTCGCATGGTTGAGCGTAATGCCCTTTGCCTTCACGATATATTTCATTTCCTCCCCCACCCTGACCCGTACCCCATAAGTTTTAGGTCCTGTTGAGACAAAAGAGTCGGCGTATGCGTTGTCCCCATACTCATCCTTGATCTCATCAGTGAGTTCGCCGAGGAACTCCCCAATAGTGGGCATGTATTCACCCTCCCTCTCTGTGAATATCACGCTATCTGTATCGGCATACAATACTCTCCGCCCAAGAGAATGCAATAGACCCCAAAGTTTTATACGGGCGTAGGCTGTTGTGAAGCTGGCCACAGGTATGTTTGTAACCCTTGAGGTATCTGTGGCCAATTCAGTGTTGTTGTACTTTATTATGTAAGTATTACCTACATTCACGATCTCCATGACCTCTTTATCGGGAGCATTGGCATAATCCCAGACATCACTATAACTTTGTGCCAAATGAATGTTCCCTTTGCCGTATTCTGCGCAAATTTTCCCCATAGACTGTTTAGACACAACTTTGCACTAAAGCGCTTGCCAGGATTCTTTACAATTTGGGCACGATCAAGTTGTATACCTTCGCGGTCGCGGTAACGTTGAATATAGGCAGACTTTTCATCTTCGGTATCAACTCCTCGCGGATACCCTGATGCCTCAACCTTATCCTTCAAAAAGGCGTTTATATATGGTGTGAAAAGGTTGGGTAGCTTCTGAAACCTCCACACCTCATGTATCTTCAGTATTCTATAACCATGGCGTACGGCTAGGGCCAGCTCAGGACTTGTATATACGCCTCTGATCTTACGCTGGTGGGTATATGGTTAGTCCAGAGCTGGGCACTTGCGGTTTTTTTTGCGGTATTGCGGTACTGCGGTACTACCGCACTACCAAACCGGTACCGCATAACGCAGTACCGCAAAGGATCGCTGAAAGTACAGGCTGTACTTTCAGCGATCCTTTGCAGTACTGCGTTATGCGGTACCGGTTTGGTAGTGCGGTAGTACCGCAGTACCGCAATACCGCAAAAAAAACCGCAAGTGCCCAGCTCTGAAATTTATTGGTTACAATCGCCGTTATCCTCTTCCGCGCACTTCACGCACAGGGGAAACATGAGCTTGTCGTCGATAACGACAGGTAAGATTGGCATCCATAAATTGCGTGGGGGGAGTACGTCTACGAAAGAGAGCCCAAAGTAACGATCATTCAAATTTCTTGAAAATTCATTGATGGATGGCAGGTTAGGTCCCACAAGTTTCTCAGGAGCGCCCACGGGGTACGGATTGTTCTTCATCACGTATGGGTATAAAGAACAGAAGTCGTAGTAATGGAGCTTCACACCCTCCGTAGGTGGAAAGTATAGTCTGAATGGATTTGTACGTCCTCCAAACAAGCTATCACCACATCTCGTCTGTCTCCATCCGTGCATTATATTCATGCTCCCACAAGACTTTGTGAGTGAACTGTGATCCTATAAGTTGATCGCGGGTGCGGGTCCGTGCAAGACAGTCGGCAGGAGATCTACCGTGGATATCTCCGGCGATTCCGCACTCAGGACGGGGGCATCCATGCCACCAGCAACCGTTAAAGGAGTACACAGTCTTCACACCAGTGACACGGTTTTCACTTAACCCATCAACCCAAAAAACACATCCATTAATCTTAATGGGTACTTCACCCGTGTTGCGGGCGTGCTTTATGTATACACCTGTCTGTTGCTGTAGGTGTATGAGCCAGTAAATAGCCTTGTGTCCGTAACTGCGGGGTTGTTTCGGTGAATAATGGCTAAGGTGTCTTTAGGCATGAACTTATTCTTTAACACCGTAAAACATAATGATGCGATGGTGGTTGCGACTTGCAGCGGATCGCATTTGAAACGGGCTATGTACATCCTTCTAAAGGCCTGGAAACATACTCTAAGCACGCGCACATCATTCACGCAATAACGCTCACATTCATCAGCTATATTATAAGTGTTACTTTCATTAAAACTGCTGTAGTATCGATCAAATTCTTCACGTTCATCCATACAGTCAAAATAATGTTTGGGTGGTGGTGGGCCTACGTAGTTTAAAGTCTCGCTGGTGAGGAAAGTGTAAGGGAAGTATCCTTTGGAAACTTCAGCTGCTACTCCCATCACCTTGGGTAGCTTTGCTAATTTACAAGGTGTGAATAATAAAGTGTCTTTAAATTGTACATTGCCTCTTATTTGCATCTGTATTAATTTGTTGCCTCTTTTCAATGGATCACCTGTAAATATCTCAGAGGATTCGTGTTCAAGCAACTCCTTATAAAGGAACTGCGTATCAAACTTTGCCACGTTATGGGCGAGAATATACACATTACACAGTCATTTTTTTGAACTTGTCGGCTAACTTGACAATATAGGACACAAATAGTTTCACAGGACTATCGCGGACATTCGTTTTAAAAACGTTTGTCCGTTTACCGCATTTGGGGCACTCGTCACATTCGATACCCATACACTCATCACAGATGGTCTGGCTTACAAGTAAATGTGGAATTACCTCTTTGGTTTCAGCGTTCGTATATGTTTCTATATCGTAGTACACAGTTATACAAGGGTTATTTTTAGGCTTAGCATCTTTCATATAACATACATGCTTTACTCCATCCGCCTTATATTCCTCCTGGCATGTAGGACCTGTGAATTACGTCACAATTGTGCTTAAATTTTCCCCAATTATCCATTGTGTGAAACATACCACATTCACAGATTCTCATTTTCCTGCACGTGCCAATTGATTTATGGAAATCAAAACAGCTATTATTGAAAAATGTGCGTCTACACACATCACAGTCTCTCTTCTCAGCGTCAACTACACGGCTTTCACATTTGGTGCTTTTACACTGCTCACATACCATGTGACATTCTTTACAATGTCGCACAATATCATCCGCAAACTCGAGGCACCCCTTACACAAATCATGATGTCTCCCATATTTTCGACTTTTGTCATAACTCGCGTAAAGCCACCTTATATTACGGATGGGGAGATACGTTGTCCCTGACAATCCTAAAATAAGTAGGGGTCTTGTACGATCTCTCACACAGCTTTTAAAAACATACACAGTCCTACGACGATCATCCAGCCCAAATACAACTATACGAACATTCATTTCCTGTTCTACCCTTCTCAACTCTTCAGGACCCATATTACAGTCAAATTCAAGTTCACAGTCTACAGCTAGTTTACGGGCACGCTCCACGACCGTAGGCAACCAAATTTTTGTGGCCTGTGTATTTTGTACAGTAAACATACGTGCTAAGAGTACTGCTATAAAGCCGCAACCACGATCGACGTTTATATGCTTTCGGTAAATA
Organism: Bathynomus jamesi; assembly: GCA_023014485.1. Lineage (NCBI taxonomy): Eukaryota > Metazoa > Arthropoda > Malacostraca > Isopoda > Cirolanidae > Bathynomus > Bathynomus jamesi. The sequence goes on from JAJOZX010001967.1 coordinate 231,189, forward strand.
ATCGGAGAATTGAAGTTAAGAGTATACGGTATGGCACTATGACCCGCAACACGGAATACACGATCAATATTTACCGTGAAGTTGTCCATATTAAAGGCTATACTACTTTGGGCGGCTTGCATTATACGGCCTAATATATATTCTACATCTACAGCCGCCAAACGTCTAAATGGCACTATCACCCAATAATCGTCTACATCACCGTCATCTGACCCGAATCCAAAGGACAAACTCGTCCTGACTTCACGCTCGTCGCGGTTCTGAAGAGCAAACTCTACAATACGCTGTACAACACGGCGTAGCCCGCGTTCAATTCCATTGCTATACATGGCTCTAGGGTCGACCCTGACTCTATACCGATTTCTAGTCAAGGCTGGGGTGGGGGCTGCGGAGCGCACCAACTCAAACGTTAGAACATCCTCAACAGAACGGGGGGCATCTGTGGCGGATGAATTAGGGGATATATTAGCGGAAGGTGCTGCTGGGGGGCCTGTTGCGTAGGAGGTTGAGGGTTGGGGATCTATTACCGCTGCAACAGGCGCGTATTTCGGTCGCTTTATACCTGACGTGGGGTTCTCATACCTCCGCTTTGGACGTGCTAGCGGTATCGCTGGTGAGGGTTCGTTGGCAGGGGAGGAGATCACAACTACACTGTCGTCGAGGTCATCCGTAATGTCAATGATGGGGTGCTCTACCTCATCGTCATTCACTGTTCTGTGGGAGAAGAAAGCAAAATACAGAGTGTCCCAAAACAACGTATACATTTTTAAAAAATTTATAACAGGAGAACCCACTAACAGATTCAGACGATTTTTATTTCTTTGTATAGCCTATAGCCTAAGGAGATACAAAAGCGAAATTGTTAACAGCCTTGGCTAGCCTAAGGAGATACAAAATCGAAATTAGTAATAGCCTTGCCTGCCTACAGTAAACATGGAAAATGAAAGTGTGCGCTTATCATTTGAGCAACGAAAATGGATACTAAAGTCGTATTTTAAAGTTGAGAAGATATCATATCAAAGGTTCAACAACAGTGGAGAGACAATTTTGGAACTAATCCTCCAACTCGACTTACCATTTCACGTATCTGTGAGAAATTTGAAGTATACGGTACTGTGCATGTTGTGTACAAGCAAGCGACTGGGCGTCCAAAGACATCAACAGATGCTAACACTTCTGATGAAGTGCTACAGGTATTCAACCGATCACCAAGAAAATCTGTGAGACAATGTGCTCGTGAAACAGGGAAAAGTAAGACAAGTGTCCACAGAATTCTGAAGAATGCTAAATGTAAATCTTACATCCCGAGATTATTACATGCCTTGAATGAGGATGATCCGGATCGCAGAATCCAGTTTTGCGAATGGTTTCGAGTAAAAGCACAGAAGATGGCCAATTTGCGGACAAAATTGTGTGGTCTGATGAGGCTACATATAAGTTGAATGGTATAATTAATCGTCATAATTGCACATACTGGTCACAAGAAAATCCACACATTTATGTGGAACGACATGTAAATTTACCGGGTTTAACTGTCTGGTGTGGTTTTTCTTCCAAAGGTTTGGTTGGTCCATTCTTTTTCGATGGTACAGTTACCGGTCATAGCTACCTCAACATGCTTCGGGGAAAAGGTTTTCCTGCAATTCGACAGTTATACGGAGATGAGGACATTTACTTTCAACAAGATGGAGCACCTCCTCATTACCATCAGGATGTCAGGAACTACCTTGATGAAACATTTCATTATCGGTGGATCGGACGACGAGGTAGTATCGAGTATCCACCACGTTCACCAGATTTGAAACCATTTGACTTTTTTTTATGGGGTCATTTGAAAAATGAAGTATACAGTAGAAGACCTACATCACTTGAACAACTAAAGAGCACAGTTGAAGAAGCGTGTAGAAATATCCCTACAAACATTTTTGTTGAAGTCTGCCAATCGGTGAATCAAAGAGCGCAGTGGTGCATTGATGTCAATGGTCGACATTTCGAACACTTACGTGTTTAAAACAAATTAAACTATCTATTATTTCGATGTTGTATATTTTACCTACAAAAAGAAATAAAAATCATCTGAATCCGTTAGTGGGTTTGCATGTTACAAGTTTTTTAAAAATGTATACGTTGTTTTGGGACACTCTGTATAAGGAACAGCACTCAGAATTTGTAATATTTTGTAAATGAACCACTTAGGAGTGTGACGTGTTAGAAATGGACTCTGTAGAAAAATTCAGATTCACGAGCCCATCCACATGTATTATATCTGGACCTACAGGATGTGGTAAAACTGTGTTTATGCTTAAAATCATTAAAGAAAAGGGAGAGATGTTCTCGAAATTTGTGCATAAAGTTATATGGTGCTATTCGACGTATCAATCAGTGTTCAACGAGTACCAAGATGATATTTTGTTCCACAAAGGCGTATATGACGTTAATTCGTTAAAGGGAAATGAACATACAATCATTGTAATTGACGATCTCATGTTGGAGATGGATAAAACGTTTGCCGAGACATTTACAGTATTCTCCCACCATCTTAACATAAGCGTGTTCTTCATCAATCAGAATCTATTTTTCAAAAATAGATACATGCGCGATGTGTCGTTAAATACGCAATATCTAGTCTTATTCGCACAACGTAGAGATGTATCACAAATTGGGGTATTAGCCAATCAAATGTTCCCGAATCAGCGTAAGGAGTTTTTGGAAGTTTATAAAGAAGCTACAAGCACGCGTTACGGATATTTGCTTTGCGACCTTCATCCGCGAAACACGTTTAGAGTGCTTCTACGAACGAATATATTTCCAAACGAGCCTGAAACGGTGTATATTCCAGAATGACAAAGAGACTAAAGAAAATACCGTGAATTAATAAAATCTATCATCGACTGCCCCGGGCAATGCAGCAGTTGTTTATTAAAAATATCGACGCCGACTTTTTAAAATGCATCTGTGAAATCTGTCTTAACGTTATAAATTGCAATGTATCAATGAAAACCCATCAGAAGGCTCGCCTACGCCGCTACAAGAACATAATACGTGAACTCGCTCGTAAAAGTCAAACTGTAGCGAAGAAAAAACGAATTATTTTACAAACAGGAGGGTCATTTCTCCCCATCTTATTTTCAGTTTTTGGTCCTTTACTGACTAGATTAATATAATGAAGAAAGTGGTAGTGATTCCCCACGAGGTGTACGCTTCAATGCAAAGGAATCCAGACAGATCTAGATCCCCGTAAAAGCAGACTTAAAAGAATGGAAAGCGAATTGCTAGCCCTATTAAACAATGAAAAAACACCTGATGAGAAAAGAATCTTATACCAAGAAGCTCTGCAGAAATTTCTTCACGAGTACGAAAATTATAAGAACCCTACAGAGATTCTTGTGGTTATTAGGCACAGCATGGGGGACGATGGACATGGCGACATAGGATCTGTGCCCGACGATACAGCTGACCAACCAAAAAGATTAGCCACACAACATATCGAACATATATTAAAAAGCACCCTCCATACATTGATGAGTAAAGGCTTAAGTCTTTATAATCTATTGAATGAGGATCCAGCCATAAAATGGACCGATACAGGCGAGATCATTGTGGAAGGATCAAAGGTACAGGGATCGAATATCGTAGACATTGTCCATGATCTGGTGAGAAAGTGGGATAGGTCATCACCATCAGGATGGAAGCATATTAAAGCAAGACTACAACAAATAAATGTCCCTAAAACGTTGATAGGAAATCTGAACAGGTTAAAAGACTTGGAACATGCAACGCATGTGACACAATTGAAGGCGCCATCACCCCCGGCGGTAACACCTTTGAAGAGGAGCAAGAAGAGGTTAAACCAACCCTACCCACGTGCCTCTAAAATACGCTAATGGCTAACGTATTAACTAAACGCTATTATGACATTTCTACCCCATCCTCTTACGGCGGCGTAGATAGACTGTACGGAAGTGTTTACGGAGTAGGGAAAAAAGATGTTGAAAGATTTTTGAGGGAGCAGGACGCTTATACGCTTCATAAGCCTGTGAGAAAAAGGTTTAAAACAGCCAAGACAACGGCTTCCTCGATTGATTCTATTTGGCAAGCAGATTTAACAGACATGCAAAGATATTCTGTGTATAACGATGGTTACCGCTACATTCTATTCATAATAGACGTATTCTCTAGATATCTGTGGCTAGTTCCTCTGAAAAATAAATCACCTGAAACAGTTGCTAAAGCCACCAAAACGCTAAGTTAAAAGAAAACAGGGTTCCTGGCTATTTTTGTACGGATATGGGGAAGGAATTTATAGGCCGTGCTTTCAGAACATGTTGACAGAGTTTAATATCAGCTATTACACAACCAATTCTATACATAAGGCTTCTTTAGCTGAAAGAGTTCAGCGCACCATAAAGGAACGCATGCACCGTTATTTTACACATAAAAACACATACAGATTTCTAGACATTCTGGAATCATTGGCATCATCCTACAACCGCTCACACCATCGCACGATTGGAACAACACCTAACGAAGTTTTAGAAAAAGGTACGCTCCCGAGAAGAGATGGATCACCACCACCACACTCTGCGCGCTTCAAAATCAATGATTATGTAAGGCTGTCGCGTTCGGGGAATAAATTCGCAAAGGGTTTTGAGCAAGGATGGACACGCGAGATTTTTAAAGTTAGGGCTATGAGACCTAAAGGTGAGATAATGATGTATTACATTGAAGATTTGAATGGGGAAGAAATCTCAGGAGGCTTTTACCGCGAGGAATTGCAGAAAGTTGCGTTTAATTTAGGAAAAATGTGTTTAAAATTGAGAAAATTTTAGGAAGCAAAGGTTCAGGAAAGAGAAAAATGTACCTGGTGAAATAGCTAGGGTACCCAGAAAGCTTCAACACCTATATAAAAGCTGATGCAATAATGAAGCTTAAATAGTATGCAACATGGCTCCTAACCATTTCTACGTCACACTCCCGTCCTCCTCGTCCTGTCTGTACACCCTAACACACACTAGCCAACTTTGTAACAGAACTCCACGGGCACATTGAATTGGGTCGTGATTCGTATGAGGTGGGGATATACGAAATTCAGCTGGACACCATCTTTTTAAATATTGAACATAAAGAAACCGTTTTTACGATTTCTTAGAGACATTGACGAGTGTGAAAAAGCTGGGGTAGCTATGGATGAAACTATGCGTATCGCTCGGACTAAGATTGCACGGTATTACAGTACAGAAGTAAGACTAGGACCTGGTCAATATGGTTCGGCCGAGGATGTTGTGAGAGGCTTAATCGTAAGTTTAAGAAACTCAAACCTACGAATGATTTAGTATACGAAATCGTAAACAACCCTGCACATACACTAATCCTAAAATCAAAGACTAACAGACGTATTAAAGACCATAGAAAGTTCCAAATTCTAGCCAATGGCCGATATAGCGCGCCTTCCAAGAGACACATTTCACGAGACACAGCATGACTTGTCCAGATTAATGTATCAATTGAAGATGGAGAAATTGGCTGAAAGGTCCCCAGACATGTGCTATATTTACAGTAATATAGTGGAGCACCAGTTTGTTGGGGATACCCAGGCACGCCTGCTGCGCATTGCTCACATCCCCAACCATAGAGGAAGGAGTTTGAGTATTACATATGACAGACCCCATTATGTGAATGTCGCAACTAATTTAATAACCAATATCTCAATATATATAAGAACGATTGAGGGTGAAAACTTCCCATTCGGTAACGGGAGCTTAACAGTGAAACTACACTTTCCACGCACTGAGTTATAATGGATAGAAAGCCTTTCACCGTCTATCGAGGGGTGAGATACCAGCGCGGTAGTGGACTTGGATCCATTTTTTCATCCATACTACGTACGGCTGTTCCTTTGCTGAAGAGGGGGGCCAGGAACCTTGGAAGGAAAGCGCTACAATCAGGCCTTAACACTGCAGAAGACATATTGACCGGGGCTAAACCTAAAGAAGCTCTAAAAAAAACATTTAAAGCGTACACGGGACGAAATCATCAAAGATGCAAAGAGAAAATGCGTGGTGGCGGGAAGAAGAAGAAGAGGGCTCCCCGGAAGAAGAAGGGGTCACGTGGTATTAAACGTAAAAGGCTATCAAAAAGAAGTGCTGTAAGCGAATGAAACCTATGGTTGACCACTTTTTTGACTGATATAAGCTAAGGACATTGATCTCATGAATCATAGTTTGTTTACTACTTGTCGAGAGAGGAGTCACTATTTTGCATGGCACGCTTCATCCACCCATGTAGTTCACAATGCTGTAAATCGGAGCTGTCCCTTTTTGAGCTGCTCCAACCCAAGTTTCTATTGAGCACAGTGACTTTATTACAATTAACCCTTTAAACACAATTAGTTCCCCGAGTGCACCTATAGAATTCGTGATACCCAGCTCAGCCATTACTTTTTGATCCAAGCTGTGTGCACATGTACGCTAAGCTACGTATAGCCATTCTGATGGAACGGTCTGCGATGACAAATATGCTGTATACCCTGAAACAAAACTTTCTGCACTCCATATTCAACCAGTGTGACGTATATTTTAAATCGACCAACATATCGGCAGGCACGGGGTACTATCATCTACGAGCCTATCTGGAAAATGTCCTCAACTTTTCCAAAGAAGCGAAGGCTACCTTTTTAAGTGCCGAGGATATTATCAAACTAAAGATGAAAATAGTATAAAGGACAAATTTAAAAATTCTAAAAAGAAAATATACGAGTGTTTTGGACGGTTGCACACAGATTTCACTTTCCAGGAGAAGTTGCTTGTCAACGGGGTGGATATGAAAATAAAGCTCACCCGCACGAGTCCTGAGATCTGCTTAAATCTGGATGCTGATCAAGAAGAGGGTGCAAAGCCCGTTGTGGTTCACATTATGGACACATACCTCCGCGTACGGCGAGTGAAATTAAGTTCACCAAAACAACTAGAAATTGAGAAAAATTTACTAAACGCTACAGTGAAATATCCTATTAACAGAGTGGAAATCAAACTATATACGGTTCCTGCAGGGTTGCCATCGAAGCAGATAGAAAACATTGCCCTGGGAAATCTTCCTAAAAGGATATTAATCGGTATGCAGGACCATGCTTCGGTGAATGGAAAATATAAAAAGAGTGCCTTTAAATTCGAGAATTTCGTACTTAAAAATATAACTCTATACGTTAATGGCACTGCTTTGGGCGGAACAATGGGTACGCACTATTCATCAGACGCTGTGTTACCTCTTTGTGCCAGAGCCTATAGTAATCTGACCCATATTGCAGGTGATTGTGATGAGCATGGTAATGGGGTAACGCAGGAAGAATTCATTGATCAATTTAACCTTTATCCGTTTGACATTACACCTGACTTATCTGGTAGCGTAAATACCCATTTAACCCCACAGCAGAGCGGAAACATCTCAGTGCGGCTGGAATTCGCCAAGCCTATAGACGCTCCTATTAGTGTACTAGTATATCTTGAATCGCAAGCCCTAATAGAAGTAGATAGATTTAGGAGCGTTATCACTGACTTTTAAAATGGATGCTAATATACTTCAGAAAGTAATGGAACGAGTCACACGTTCCAAATTTATCGGCGTGTTTGCGAAGAATGAAACATTGAGTTTGCCTAGTACGCGAGAATGCGGTAGTCTTATTGTGAACAGAGATGTCATCGGTAATGAAGGGATTCATTGGATCGCTGTCTATTTTAAAAATAGACAGCGCCTGTACTATTTTGATTCACTCGGTACTCAACCCTGGAGTGACCCTATTATTGTAAAATTTCTCGCTCAGTTACATATTCCCGAAGTTGTATGCAATCCATTTCGTATACAAGGATATTTTAGTAATGTTTGCGGAATGTACTGCGTCTCATTTCTCACGCATATGTCATGTGATAAAGAATTTATAAATTTTTTAAATTTATTTGACCCGTGACACTCGCCGAAACGATGAAATGGTATGCAGACATAAAAATCCGTTTTCCACCTAAAGACACCTTAGCCATTATTCACCGAAACAACCCCCGCAGTTACGGACACAAGGCTATTTACTGGCTCATACACCTACAGCAACAGACAGGTGTATACATAAAGCACGCCCGCAACACGGGTGAAGTACCCATTAAGATTAATGGACGTGTTTTTTGGGTTGATGGGTTAAGTGAAAACCGTGTCACTGGTGTGAAGACTGTGTACTCCTTTAACGGTTGCTGGTGGCATGGATGCCCCGTCCTGAGTGCGGAATCGCCGGAGATATCCACGGTAGATCTCCTGCCGACTGTCTTGCACGACCCGCACCCGCGATCAACTTATAGGATCACAGTTCACTCACAAAGTCTTGTGGGAGCATGAATATGATGCACGGATGGAGACAGACGAGGTGTACCGTGAGGAAATAAACACGATCAAGCGTTCAATGGTGCTGGATCCTCTCAAATGTGGTGATAGCTTGTTTGGAGGACGTACAAATCCATTCAGACTATACTTTCCACCTACGGAGGGTGTGAAGCTCCATTACTACGATTTCTGTTCTTTATACCCATACGTGATGAAGAACAATCCGTACCCCGTGGGCGCTCCTGAGAAACTGTGGGACCTAACCTGCCTCCATCAATGAATTTTCAAAAAATTTGAATGATCGTTACTTTGGGCTCTCTTTCGTAGACGTACTCCCCCCACGCAATTTATGGATGCCAATCTTACCTGTCGTTATCGACGACAAGCTCATGTTTCCCCTGTGCGTGAAGTGCGCGGAAGAGGATAACGGCGATTGTAACCATATACCCCACCAGCGTAAGATCAGAGGCGTATATACAAGTCCTGAGCTGGCCCTAGCCGTACGCCATGGTTATAGAATACTGAAGATACATGAGGTGTGGAGGTTTCAGAAGCTACCCAACCTTTTCACACCATATATAAACGCCTTTTTGAAGGATAAGGTTGAGGCAACAGGGTATCCGCGAGGAGTTGATACCGAAGATGAAAAGTCTGCCTATATTCAACGTTACCGCGACCGCGAAGGTATACAACTTGATCGTGCCCAAATTGCAAAGAATCCTGGCAAGCGCTTTAGTGCAAAGTTGTGTCTAAACAGTCTATGGGGAAAATTTGCGCAGAATACCGGCAAAGGGACATTCATTTGGCACAAAGTTATAGCGATGTCTGGGATTATGCCAATGCTCCCGATAAAGAGGTCATGGAGATCGTGAATGTAGGTAATACTACATAATAAAGTACAACAACACTGAATTGGCCACAGATACCTCAAGGGTTACAAACATACCTGTGGCCAGCTTCACAACAGCCTACGCCCGTATAAAACTTTGGGTCTATTGCATTCTCTTGGGCGGAGAGTATTGTATGCCGATACAGATAGCGTGATATTCACAGAGAGGGAGGGTGAATACATGCCCGCTATTGGGGAGTTCCTCGGCGAACTCACTGATGAGATCAAGGATGAGTATGGGGACAACGCATACGCCGACTCTTTTGTCTCAACAGGACCTAAATTATGGGGTACGGGTCAGGGTGGGGGAGGATATGAAATATATCGTGAAGGCAAAGGGTATTACGCTCAACCATGCGAATCGGCGGGTTGTTAACTTTGAATCGTTGAAGGATCTAGTGTGTTTGGACGATGATGAGGGCGAACGACCTCCCCAACTAATTGTAGGCACCCACAATTTTCGGGCGCAGAAGCTGGGGGCGTGAAGGAACTTAGGGGTACGAAGGTGTGCCGTAACACCTATAGGAAACGTTACCAGTTACCTGGTACCTATGATACCGTACCCTTTGGATAATAACGTTTGATGCTTCTATTGTTAACTGACACGTATTTGTCTTGTATATAATCGTATCTATTGATTTATTACACGTATTTGTAAATATATATATATAACTTGAATATCTCGTTTATTAAATCGTATTTGTAAATATATATATATATATCTATAACTTGAATATCTCGTTTATTAAATAAATCATGTTTCAAGTAGCGTTTCACTTTCTCCTTTGTGTGTGTGTTTGTGTGTGTGCGCAGGTGAAAGTTCTAAGCTCCGCCCACTGTAAGACCGTGAGTCATGCTACTATCTGGGAGTCCCTGCGTGGTCAGTCGACTGCAGTAAGCCCGAGAGATCAGACGTGTATTCAGAAGAAAAGATCAGACGTGTATTCAAATGGCTACCTTTAATATTGCTTGTACAACGTTTATGAAATGGTATTCAGCAAAGTGCCAGGATGTGGTGGATACCGAAAAACTTCCTATTCCTCCCTCCTATGTCTCTTTTAAAAACACATTGGATTGTGCGAAGTTCCAAGATGTACAAATACTCTACGGATGTTCTGGTGAGACCGTTGAAGGCTTTCGTTGCACAGACGATGTGCTGAAGTATGCTGCAGAGCTAAACTTTATAAAGTCTCACATATACCGTGAAGTAAAAGAAACAACGCGTGCAGAAGAGAAGCAGCAGGTATGGATAATGAGTCTTGCGGATGGGTGGTGTGACAAGCGGTATTACGTCATGCTACACCATGTCGATTACTCATACCCTACGACTGAAAATGTGAATCTCGTGATCATGGACAATCTTAAGTATTTTTATCACTATATTAATGTATATCATGATGAGGTTCGTAGTGAGGCTGTGGCTAGTTCCCTGCGTGAGTTTTTAACAGACTTTAGAGACGAGTATCGTTTGATGGGCAGAAATGAAAAATATGAGCATATGTTCCTCTCAAATAGTGCGCCGGAGTGTGAAGATGTTTAGTAAAACATAAAATGTGCCTAGTTCTTACCCTGAGGCAAACTGTCTGGTGCGTAGGCTGGTAGTGATGAAATTAATTCTTGTATCGGAAAAACAAATATGTACAACAATTCGGTGCGACTCGCGGATCATACGAGATCGAACAACCCCATTCACGTATCATCGAGTCAGCCGCCCGTCGAACCGCTCCTGCCTACCTGCGTGCCTCACACGGCTCATAGTTATCTCAGAGCTTGAACCGAGTGGTCGTGCGCTCCTCGAATACGATGGAACTTCCTTTGAGCAGCATTCTCAACGCCTCGTACGATGTGTCCGTGACGAAATCGTTGCGCGTGTTCAGGCGTAAATCCGGTACCGTTAGCTATGTACTGGAAACGGAATGTAGACAAACAAACAAACGGGTTTATTTAAGTGTCGAGGAGATGAATAGAATCTTCGTGATAGTTGAGAAGTGGAGTGAAGATCGTTATAAAATACCTGCTAACGTAGGTACAAGAAGAGAGCAGATTAGTGACGCACCCTCATACGCCGTTGTATGTACGTTGTGTATAAATAACGATCGGCCATGCATTGATATACGGCTGATGTGGAAGAATGCTTCTGATAATAACGCTCTGTTCCTACACGAAACCGTTTCATCCTCGACAGAATGTTTGAAATCGTCGGATTCCGCAAGCTGAAACCTATATTAGACGCGCGTGTTACGGATATGCTTTATTTTGATACAGTACTTGAATACGCATACACCGCTCTGCTCGATGGGTTTACCGAGTGTAGGGCTGGTGAGAATGGTCTAGTGCTGGACGTTTATTTAAAAAGTTTAGACTCTTTGAAATACCATGAACTTTGGTACAAAGCAATTGATCGGTACAAGGCTGAGCTCACCTACACCGTTCACCCTGAAGAACTATTTCTTTATATAACGCGCAGTTGTCGTAACGATTTAGAAGATTATTTCAATTGCCGCTATGTGAGTGAGTTCACGATTGAAAAGCTCGAGTCGGTAGGAATAAACTCTTTGTGCGTGCTTTTGATTGTATTCTAGACGTATTTAAAGATGACTTACCAACCGGTTGTAAAGTGGGAACAAAAATAGTACTGAACGATATGAAAGCCCTTCATATCGAATACAGGTTTCCCTATACTTTAAGTGGTGAAATATTATTAAGCCGCATATACTGCGTAATGCAGAGCAATAATGATGTAATTGTAAACTCGATTAATGCGAGTTTATATTTTGAAAAAAAAGTGAAATGTATTTATATATTTTGCGTGATATTTCTCCTGTACTGTTATGATTATATACATTTTCTATTATTATTGAAGTGTAGTTATATATTTTGCGTGATATTTCTCCTGTACTGTTATGATTATATGCATATTTCTATTATTATTGAAATGTATATTTATTTCTATTTGAAATGTATATTTATATCTCCATAATTGTGTGTATATATTTCCTGTACTGTTATGATTATATGCATATTCCTCAATTATTATTGAAATGTATATTTATTTTCTATATATTTATAATAAAAAGAATGATGCAATGTTGTTTTACTTAATTCTAATTGTTACGCCTTCTAAACCTACTACCGGTATTCTAAATGTATACAATGGTATCGCTAAAAAGTGGTATCTGGCAACTGAATACATGGCACGAAATCTTTTAATTGGAGACAACTCACCATAATAATGCTAAAACGTGGTATCTGACAACTCAAGCCATTTACGTCTTCTAAGCCAACTGGCTGATTAGGAGTCTATAATAATGTATACAATGGTATCGCTAAAAAGCGGTATCTGGCAATAATAATGCTAAAAAATCTGGCAACTCAAGCCAATTACGTCTTCTAAGCCAACTGGATGATTAGGAGTCTATAATAATGTATACAATGGTATCGCTAAAAAGTGGTATCTGGCAACTCTAGCCATTTACGCCTTCTAAGCCAACTGGCTGATTAGTCGTATATAATAATGTATACAATGGTATCTGGCAAGTCAGTCTTCGATTAGAATTAAATATATAGCACAAACTGAATACATGGCGCTATCTGGCAACTCAAGCCATTTACGCCTTCTAAGCCAACTGGCTGATTAGGAGCCTATAAAACAACGCCTACTCGGCTGAAGTCTTAATATGCACTTCGCTCCTGCCAGGTGAACACCTCTCCTCCTTTCTCTCCTTTCTGGCCCTTTGGGGGGAATAGCTTGGGGGAGAACTCCGCCTCCAAGTTGCATGCCCCCTGCAACCCCGGTTGGCAACAAAGGCCAGTACTCTTTTTTTCTTTTTTTGCAACAACCCCCCTTTGCAACATTACGTAATCACTTGCAACATTCCTGCACTCTAACCTTTTGCGGCTATACTACTCGCAGCGTCTTGTAAGCCGTCAAATACGGTATATTAATTGTATTAATATTTACTAGTAACTAGGTATAGTTATACATGCATTGCTAAAGGGCAAAGTACGATGTATGATTGCTCTCTTCAGCCCCTTTATTATAAATTTTAATTAATTTTATGAAAACAAATTCTATATTTTTTTGAGTGAACTCATATGGAAATTATCATCTTCTTGCATTAAAATTAAATATTTTGTTTATCTTAAAAAACAAAAATAAAACCGATAATATGAAATAATTAAAGTCATTTGATAGTAATATTGTCTTTATATTTTGAGGGCAACATATTCTGTCAACTCCTTTAAAACAGAGATTGATATAGCGGCAAAGCCTATACTTATTTCTCCTAGAATCTAGATTGAAAGTTGTGGCAAGACAGGAAAGCGATTTCTGAATTTTTAACTGGTTTTTTTTATTTTGAATATACGCAGTATATATATATATATATATATATATATATATATATATATATATATATATATATATATATACAGGGTGTCCCATAAGTCCGGCATCATAGGAAAAATAATAAAAAAAGGCAAAACAAAAGCTTTTATTTGCAGAACGTGCTCAATATGTCCACCATTGTTTTCAATACACAAATTCAGACGTGATACCCAGTCAGCAAGCACACGGTGAATGATGTCAGGAGTAATGGTGTTACATGCCCCAATAATGCGCTGCCGCAAATGTTCAACACTCCTAATTTTCTCTGCGTATACCAGCTCTTTCAAGTGGCCCCAGAGTAATATCTAGTGGCGTGAGTTCCGGGCTTCTACATAGCTGGCCATTCCACAGGCCCTCGACGTCCTATCCAATGACCAGGGAATTGTTGGTACAGGTATTCCCTTACTTGGGTGTTGTAATGTGCAGGAGCGCCGTCTTGCTGGAACCATGTTGGGAAATTCCTTCTTCGTTTCGTTCAAGACACTGGGAAATGCTTCTTCCTTGAGCGTACGTAGGTAGGTGCCTCCAGTGACATGTTCATCGAAAAAGAGGGGGTCTATGATGCGATCCTTCCAAATGCCACACCATACCATCCCCCGAGATGCACGTTGTTCCTTTGAAGAGGTATACCAGTGAGGGTTGTTTTGAGACCAGTAGCTGGTGTTCTGTCGATTTACCTCACCATTTCCATAAAAAACAGCCTCGTCACTGAACAGAATGGTGGACGAGAAATTGGGATCCCGAGCATATTGTCCCGTAGCCCATTCACAAAATTCCATCCGCCGGTCGGGATCATCTTCGCTTAATTTCTGTAGGATCTGAAGTTTATATGGATGCCATTTGTGAGCCTGAAGAATGCGATGGATGCCATTTGTGAGCCTGAAGAATGCGATGGATGCCATTTGTGAGCCTGAAGAATGCGATGGATGCCATTTGTGAGCCTGAAGAATGCGATGGATGCTACGTTTCGACACTCCTGTCTCGGCGGACAATCGCCGAAGAGACTTATTGGGACTTCTGTTTAAAGGAGCCAGGATAGCAGTCGCTGTATCATCGTCAGTGGACCTCCTTGAAGGTCCACTGCGTGGTTTATCTTCTATGGATCCTGTTTCCTTAAACTTTGCAACAAGTCTGCTAACACAACTCTGTGTTATTGGCTCGCGGTCTGGATGCAGTCTGTTAAATTCAGCAGCGGCCTCTCTTTGACTCCGATTTCCTATGAGTAGAATTATCTGGATTGGTTCTTCCTTGCTCACAGACATTATGGCCTGTAGAAAGAGAAAAATATGAATTATAGTTTGTAGAAATAGAAAAATATGAATTTCTCCTATGATGCCGGACTTATGGGACACCCTGTATATGCGCTTCTTAACTGAAATATTTTTATTAGGACTATTCTACACTATTTTATTTGAGAATGCTTTATTCCCCAACACCGTTCGATCGCAAACACAATACTGCGTCTAATGATTGCGAACGAGAATTTCTTTCCGAGTTCAGAATGAAGCTTTGAGCGGAGAACAATCTTTCAACGTTAATTTGTGTGCACGGAGTAGACAATGCTACCAAGGCTGCCTGTTTTAATTCTCCTCCTCTTTCCATCCACCATTTCATGGGATCTTGATGCATCAGTTTCCCAGCTGAATCTCTCTTTTTCGCGAAGCGAGGACATTTTTCAAACTGTATCACACCTGCATCAAACTTCGCACTCAGTGACACAGTTTAAATTCGTCTTTCCTTCTGGAGAAGTCTTTCCTTTTGTCGCAATTCTTTTTCAACTCACAACTCACAAACAAACAATAAAATATATTAGGATCAGGCTATTCTTCCGTCACCGTTAACTCTCCACTTCCAGCGAGTCATTTGGAGGGTGGAGTGATAATTCAATACATTGTTGCCAAATCTAAAGGCGCACACAAATTTTGTAAACTAAAAACCCGGCTGTGCGGGTCCTTCACTTTCGGGTCGGGTCTGGGTCTGGGTCTGGGTCAATTTTAAAATTCACTTTCGGGTCCGGGTCCGGGTCTTTTTTCTAATTCACTATCGGGTCCGGGTCCGGGTCTCATCTCACTTTCGGGTTAAACCCGGGTCCGGGTCCGGGTCCAACCTGCCAGCCTTGATATATATATATATATATATTATATATATATATATATATATATATGGGATGAATTTCACAAACACGTGAAATGAATGAATGCTGCAAACCCACAAGGAAAAGAAAAACGATTCCAAGGCCTTTCGTGTATTCAGAGCTACACCTCGTCAGGGAATGAAGAGAGAAGGCAAGATGCCCATAAATATATACAACGTAGCGGAAACCAAAACAATTAGCACATACTCAACAAGAGTTAATGAGAGACAAAAGGAATTTTAACAAGATATTGTCAATTTTATATATTTTCGCACTGTTATTGAAATTGTTTTTAAAATGGATAAATGCACATTCTAGAATATTTCTTTCTATTATATCTCTGTTTTCAACAAGCGATTTAGAACTATCCCACTTGATGCTATGATTACATCTATACATATGGTTAAACAAAGCATTGGAATTATTAGCAGTTCTACACGCATATTTATGCTGTTTTACCCTAATATCTAACGTTTTACCCTAATATCTAACGTTTTACTCGTTTGACCTATATATACTGAGTTACATTGTGTACATCCGATCGAATACACACAACCAACAAAATTAACCGGGCTATTCTTTATTAGGCGTGATTTAATAGTATTATTATACTTAAAGACTACAGTGATGCCAATTGCTTTAAGTAAAGTCGGAAGATATTGAAAATTAACATGGTAATGTAGGCTAAGGATATTTTTACGCTCAAATTCCTTTGCAATTACATTATTATAATACCTATTCTTGGCTTTCCTAAGACAGTTATCTAAAAATGAAATAGGATAACATAATTTAGTACCAATATTCATGATATTGCATACCTCGGAATCTAAAAATTCAAGACTGACAACTCTCAATGTTCTAAGAAACATAGCACAGAAAATAGAGGATTTAATCGAGGGATGATGGTCAGAATAAAAATGCACATAAGAGTTATTATTAGTAGGCTTGCGATAGACTTCAAATTTGAACCGATTTAGAGCATCTCCAAATTTTTAGATCCAGAAAAGATAGGCTTCCATCATTTTCTTTTTCAACTGTGAACTTAATAGATGGGACTAAATTGTTGAGCCTACCAAGAAATAAGTCACCATCCAAATTATTAGGCCAAAGGCATAAAATATCATCTATATACCTGTACCAAACCAGGTTAAAATTAACAATCGTAGGCAAAATTCTACTTTCAAAAAATTCCATATATAAATTAGCTAGTAAGGTGAAAGGGGATTTCCCATCGCCAATCACCTGTACTAGCTAATTTATATATGGAAACGTTAGATATTAGGGTAAAACAGCATAAATATGCGTGTAGAACTGCTAATAATTCCAATGCTTTGTTTAACCATATGTATAGATGTAATCATGGCATCAAGTGGGATAGTTCTAAAGCGCTTGTTGAAAACAGAGATATAATAGAAAGAAATATTCCAGAATGTGCATTTATCCATTTTAAAAACAATTTCAATAACAGTGCGGGAATATATAAAATTGACAATATCTTGTTAAAATTCCTTTTGCCTCTCGGTTTTGGTTTCCGCTACGTTGTATATATCTATGGGCATCTTGCCTTCTCTCTTCATTCCCTGACGAGGTGTAGCTCTGAATACACGAAAGGCCTTGGAATCGTTTTTCTTTTTCCTTGTTGGTTTTCAGCATATATATATATATATATATATATATATATATTATATGGTAATTTATAGAGGATATTTAAGATAACACCTTACTGTATAAGTAATTTCGAGTATTTATACTAAGTTAAACAAAAGCAGTGAAAGCACACTAACACATTGATAATAATTTGATATAAAAGTAAAATGTCAGCTATTGCATGTAAATGTAAAGTTGTTTCACCAGTTTAAAAAAATTCGAGAATAAATAAAAATTTTGTGGGTAAATAATTTGATATTGCTTACTTTATTTGCACCTATAATAATTGCAAAAATGCACAAATTTTAGATTCAAACAAGGCTGTAAAATATGCATTCAACAGTGTAAATATCATTAGATGGTATCATTATCGTATATTTTCGGTAGATTTCCCTTGTTGTTTTATAATTTTGTTAGATCCTTACATTTTACCAAAGAATTTCTGATTTTTCGTATCAACTCGTAATTTTGGTAAAAGTCCAAAAAATTTGTCGATAATGATAACTGGGTTTTATTTCGGTGCATTTCATGTATATAATATATCTGCTTATAGTTTCGAAAAGGTTTCATATGAGTACATACCAGGGGCGTACACAGCATTTCGTAAAGGAAGGGCACACACACACACACACACACACACACTATATATATATATATATATATATATATATATATATATATATATATATATATATACTATACATATTGTGTGGTGTGTGTGTGTGTGAGCTCAAAATTGATGATGATTGATTATCATATTTTATTTCCAATTTATGGGCAAAGAATTAAATTTGCACAAATTAATCGTACGTATAAAGACATACGGTATATAAACATTCCTAAGCCAGCCAAAATTGATTTTGAGTTTTGAGTTAATAACATGTCTGTCTTGGTAACCATGAAATAACTGAAATTCCATATGACATCAAGATTTTTTTGTGGTGAATGTTGCAGTTATCGATTTTTGAAAATTTATTTTTCAAATAACTTTAATGAGAGTAGTAATAATTTTTACAATGGTGGGGGCCTATGCCACCCCCCCTTATGTACGCCACTGGTACATACAATAGCAATATTTATATACATATTATGGACGACGGGGGAGGCACGTGTCCAAGTGGCTCTTCCCCTGCGTGTGCTAGTGATTGTTTGTTGTTAATAGTACGCAATTTTATATATAGGTTTATCACTAGGCTTGATGAGTCAGTCAATAAGATATATAATTAGACGCCATGATTAGTGGGCTGGTAACTGATATATTTTATAGATCTCGAATCTGGAAGCAATGGCGTAGGCAACTTTATGTTCATTGTTTATAGCACTGTATTAGCTTATGTAGTCACTGCTCCAGACAACTATCACTTCAATTTCTATGGACCACTTGTATAATGTTCGTACCTGTTGAGTCTGAAACAAAAATTGTTCGTCTGTGTATTATATATATATATATATATATATATTATATATATATATATATATATACTGTATATTGTATTGTATATGTGTGAGTTGTGTCATACTAGAAATTCCTTTTCCTCGCCTCCTTCTCATGTCCTGAAGATATAAACAAAGTGGGCAGAAGCCCACATAAAAATACATATTTCACTTTGTCTTCCGAGAAGTTCGCGCCAAACAATCACGCCTTCAGAGCGGCTATAAAAGCTTGAGTCCACTTCACTTCACCCTCATTTCCTCGTTTCTCATTTGTACACTTCGCTCTCCGACCTTCGTCACTGAAATTCCACTCTGTCTCATTATGGCCTGCCGACCTTTGAACCCCAGCTTGATCGTACTTGAAGTACATCACCGTTGCAGGCCTACGACTATTTCGTCCCCCGGGCGTACCAACATAATTTCTGCAAAACTCAACCTGGCCCCGAGTCTTTGTTGTTCAGCCGGTTCAGAGGTTCTCCCGTTTTCATAGCCTATCTTCATCATCAAGACCCAGGTCTGTAAACCTCTTATAGGCCACCAGCTCACTTGGCCTACCGTGTTTTACTTCGTCGTGCTAAGCTACTTTGTTACATAGCCTGCAAACTCTCAGCCTAACCGTGTAGGCTCTCTATAGTGTTTACATACCGTTAAATCGAACTCACCTGTTTACGACCGCAAGTAGGCCCATTTATTGTTGTGCATTAAATATCGTATATTTTGTTACTTTAATTTTGTTTCTTATCACCACTGACTCATTTATTTCTTGACTTATATAAAATTATTCCTTATTGTCAGTAATAGTTCATTTATAGTATTGCACAATTCTATACAAATAATTGTTAATCGCTGTAAATAAATAATTCATTTATTTTTCTAATTAAACTAAAGCTACAAAGCCCCTCTTATCTCCTTGGTAAAATATATTATTTATTTGTTTATGGTCAAAAGACCATTGGTGACACTGCTTAAACATTTTATTTTTTTACTCAATTACTTTATTATAGTGGGCCTACTGTCAACAGGCCAATATATATGAGAGAGAGACTGTGAGAGATAGGGAATTAAATACTCGTTACAAATATTATTTGCCCTTCCTGACGTATTCAACATTTAGAATCACTTGTGTTTTTAGTTTTCGTATAAATTCACTGTAGAAACGAGTACCGGTACTGTTTTCGTGAAACACGTGATGCACGCTGCATTCCAATCCTAAATCCTTTCAGCGTTGTTTTGAATTGAACTCAAATAATCCTGTGATAGTTATAGGAAACTGTCGTATTTAATCTCCTGTAAATTTTGGAAACCCTTCGAAACATCCCCTTTAATTTTGCTCCCAGAAGAAATTAATTAATATGCCTATAAAAATCTAGAAATTTGATTGTTCCGTCTGTGATTATAGTTACAATCGCGACCGCTTTCTCGATGTGCAGATTTTGTCAAATGAAAGATTATTTTTATCAGAAATTAAGCGAATTAAAATTAGAAGTCCTTGATCGTATTAGCTTAAACTCGGAAGTTAACGGGACTGTCACCGAAAACAGTATTAAGAAGTTAGACGATAAAAAGCTTGGAGACAAAATTAACTCAAACGGAAGTTGGACACTTGAATACACGAAATAACGTTACGAATATGGCGGGAAGCAATGAGACTAGTGATGGCTTTGTTCAAGTTCGCAATGGTGCAAAACCGAAACGAAAAGTGAATTTAGGTTAACAGTAGTAAATCCGTTTAGTGCGTTGGGCACAATAAAAGTGGAAAATCAGACCTTTCTTGTAGGGCAGCGTTTCCCAAATTATGGATAAATTATCCCATTGGGGTAATTTGGCTTTTTCAGTGGGATAATTTGGTACTCTGCAAGTACTTCTAAAGTACAGAAAGTGCATAAACAAACGACATGACAACACTGGGACTGGCTGTAGGGTAGAGGGGTAGGATGGTAGGGTGGTCCAAGAAATAAAAGTTTTATTTTTGTACTTCCTCAAAGCTGCCCTTGTTTGAAATCATAAAAGGATAATTGCTACAAAAAATGAACTCATTCCAACTATATTTAGAGGTCGCTACAAAATGAATAATTTTCTCTTCAATGAAAAAAATAACGAAATTTGACAAAAGAACATCCAAATGGCTTTTAATTCTGTAAAGACGCTTTAGACGGGGTAGGAAACGTTCGTCGATGAGTCTCAACAATGCGGAGAAGGAATTGTTTTTGCTGCTCATCTTTGGTAAGCGTTGTATTGTACCGTTAATAAGAGCAATCGCTCTCTCTTTAGAGTCATTGACAACCTTCATCTTCAATGCTCTTTCTTTCAACAACTCGTAGTTGTCGTTACTTAGCCAATCACTTGGTGGTTTCGAAAGAAACTCTTGAGCAATCTTCTTTCCGTTTTTATCCAGTACATCGAAGAGTTGAGCCGTCTTCTCGTTGACGTAAGTTTCCAGTGGGTTTGCTGTTTTGAACAGCTTTGAATCGAGGCGCTTCAGAACTTTCGCTTTTGCAGGATGAAATAATTTTTTAATAATATTTTCTTTTACTTTGCTGTCCAACCCATCGTCAAAAAGTAACAGTTCAATCAGCTCTTCCGAAAAGTACCAGAGATGTCTCTTAAATGCCTTGAGTGCAATTTCAGCCAAAACCCTGTTTGGATAAGTCTCCATAACTGTTAGAAAAGCTAGGTCGTTTCTAGGGGCCCTCACTGCCAAGTTTGCTTCATGCCAATATTTACTATAAACAAGTGCCACCAAAGAGACAAAAATCTTTTAGACCCTTTTTTTCATGAGCAGTAAGTTTCATTTGCTCCTGGAAGAGAAAGATCTTCAAAGCCTAGGTAGCTTTTGCCATCCAGCAAGCCTGATGAAGAACTCCTGGAGCTCTGATGTTGTACTTCTTAGGCAAACTTCCTCCCAGGAAAATTAGAGAAAGATGGAGGAATTCACTGTAGTCATCTCTTGAGAAGCTGCTGTTTTGAAGAACGTCGGAGAGGTACTGTATCATCTCTTGACAAAGTTCCCACAAGTTTCCTTCAAAGAGTTCCATTCCTGCTGATATAAAGTTTTCTTTGTTGATAACTGGCCAATGTGGCCATTGTGCCATGAATCTCTTAAGCAATGAGACTTGTCGTCCTTTTGGAGGTTCAAGAATACTAGAAAATACGTTAGCCAAAACGACTTCATACACATGATGACGACATGCTATCCACGTCAGAGAGCGACCTACAGCTCTCTCTATCAGGGTACAAGCTCCAGACATCAGCCCAGTATTTGATGCTGTTGTATCAAATACAAGCCCCTGCAACTGGTTTCTCAAGCCACACTCATCCAACATCCTGAGGCAGACATCAGCTTGTGCTTGTCCCGTTCCGTGAGGGATGAGTGGAACACCAAGTAGTTTATCTTCTCCTGCAACAACGATTGCGATGCCGTCCACATTTTTATGTCCCCCTGTTATATCAAGAAGCATTTTCCCATCCCAATGAAGCAGAAGCGGAGTATCAGGAGAAAAGCTTGATTTTTCAGCAGTTGCGATAGTTTCACGTGCTTTAATTCAAGATCAACGAATTGTACTTCGAGAAAATGACATTGAGCCCAGATCATGACCAAGAGACTTAACTGATACTGCAATAACAATGGCTGCATTGCAATCGCTTAGATTAACACGGTCGAGTGCCTAGGCTACCTCATCTGAAATGACTGTTTCCTTGCATTTGGAAGGAGGGTTCGATGATGTATCATAGATGGACGACACGATGCATCAGAATCCGTGGATGAGGAGGAAGAATCCACATCATTTATCACTTTGTCAAATGCCATAAGTTGATATTTTTTTTGTTTTTCATCATCGCTTCGCTTTTTTATCATATTCTTCTCGTTGCCTTTCCGATCCTCCTTTTTAGCCAAGGCTCGATCAATGCCTCCAAAACTGGCGCAGGAACGATCTTCTCTCTGCTTGAAAAGGAATTCTTTGTCTTCTTCGTTAGTCATTATCTTTAAGGCATCTGCTCTGGCGACGTCAAAAATGTCTTCAAGATCAGCATTGAATACTGCCACATTCATTTATATGCTTTCTGAGGATGACTTCCTGTTTTTCTTTAGAGCGCAATATTGTTCGAATAGTTTTCTCAGTTTCCTCTCAGCATTGTCCGATCTTTGAGTTGGAATCCTTGCTTTATCCCAGATATAAAGAACAGCAGAGAAAGTCTCTTTCAAACTTGCAGTGACTGTTCGTTTTTCCTTGATGTGATGAAATAAGAACTTGCTTAACACTTCACGTTTTGAAGTAATCGCGAGGTTAGAAGATCTTTTGTAAATTTTCCAATGAGCCAGGTACTGGTAGAACTTCGGGTCGGCCGTTTGGCGATGAGTGACTGTAACAAACAGAAAACAAATTAATATTTTAATAACTTACATTTATAACTATATAATAAATAACTTGTAATTTATCAGTCTCTTTCCTACAATGAGGTATGGAAATGAAAAGAACCTCATCTAAAATCGCATATTTTAAACGCGACTCCGTCCATTCATATGTATATTTATTGTACATATAATGTACACAATAAGACTATATTATATATACACAGAGATGGGCAAGATCACCAACTTTGGTGATCTTGAAGATCAAGATCAGATCACCAGAAAAATGTGATCTTGAAGATCAAGATCAGATCACCAGAAAAATGTGATCTTGAAGATCCAGATCAAGATCGTGATCTTGAAGATCACTTTTCAAGATCACTTTTTAAGATCACTTTTATATGAATTGAAAAAAGTTGTACTCTTGTAGAGTAAACAAAAACAAATTATTTTGTTAATCACTCCTGAAAAGTATCACTCCTAATACTCCCCTGAGGGCTGAGGCAATACAAGCATCGCATCCTACCCATGTCACCTGATCTAAACCACGGGGATTGACGATTCCCCTTTCAGTTTTTCAGGTGGTAAACTTAAAACTTAGTATTATCATAACTTATCAGCAAAGAAAAAACTATTAAATGACCTACATATAGTTTTTAGTTCTATTTTTCTCAATTCTCATTTCACCATGTCCATAACCCATATCAATGAATGGTCAGCATATATAAGTAAACATTTTTTACATAGAATTTAATTTTACAGTTTTACTGCAGTACGCAATTACTGACAATATAAGGGTAAAAACCGCAAGTTAAGAGTGTTAATTTAATGTTCAACCGCTGTAAACATTTGCTTTCAGCAAAACCAATTGTTCAAAGTTACCATCCGAGAGACGACTTCGTTTGGGGCTATGAACCATGCCAGCAAACGAAAAAACCGTTCCACTGGTGCAGAGGAAGGTAGCGTGGTGTTATACCTCTTGAAGATCTTCTTTATAGCAGGATACCTATCTAAAGAGTCGAGTGCCTTACTGGTGTCCTGCAAATAATTGAGGACTTCCAAGTCTTCCTTGTTGTTAGGAGCAGAGAATGAGCCGTCCATAGTTCTGAAGAAATCGTCTTCAGATGATGAGTCTGAGTTCACCGAACTATTACCACTGCTGTCAGAATTACAATTTCTTACAGCCATTTGCAGCTTGTCTTTTACTTGAGACTTGATTGCTTCATGATCGCCGAAATTAGGCCCTTGCAACAATGATATCCATCTAAGTTTGAAATACGGATGAGATACTGAGGCCAAAACGGCATCAGTTACCTCGGGGCTCAACGACAAAAAATGACCAAATCTGGCATTGAAGCCAGAGACGACTGCTGCCAGTAATGGCATGCAGTGTCTCAAGCGCAGGTCGTTTGGTTGGATAGGCTCCAATCTTGCGAGGGCATCTTGAGTCACTAGGACTGTTGGAAGAAGACAACCGTAGTAGCATTCTTTCTCTGCCTGTAATTTGTTGAGGGCTGCTGCAATTGGTTTTAGAACAGACAAATATTCTGAAATAAATTCCAATTCATTGTCTTTGAGGATGGGTAGATTCAGTTCTTCAAGAGCTACAGTCACGTCGTTCTTATGTTTATATATTTGGCTTAATGAGTCGTACATTGAGTTCCATCGGGTGACGCATGGGTACCTAAATTGGACGCCAGTTATTTCCTGTATTTTTTCTGCTGACTTGGGTTTACCAGCAGCATTCCACAGCGCCGAACATTTTCCCATTGCAGAATGCTTTATCTTCTTTAGTCCAGGTGAATTCAGTCCTTTATCTGCATCAGTTGTTGCTACCAAGTTCAATGTGTGGGAGGCACATCGAATATGGGATGATAGTTTCACTGACTCCTCTCCATGCTCTCCTGAATGTTCAGGAAAGTTGCTGATGATAACCTCTTCATCTGAATCTTTTTCATCATCATCTTCATCTGCATCATCTTCATCAATGTCGTCAGTACGATTCTGAACACGAACACCGAACTCTTTAAAGCATTTCACCATGTTCGATGCATTGTCGGTGACTGTAGATACAACTTTTCTATAAGATAAACCATGCTCCGAGTTGATCCTGTCCAATATTCCAGCAATTTTATCAAAGCTATGTGTTCCACGAAATCTTCGGCATGCCAGTGCAGCTGATCCTCGCGACAAGTCATCATTGATCTGTAATGTAAGAATATAAAATCAATGTTTGTATGAACATTTTTTTAAGCTTAATTTAATAATATTGGTTAGACACGCACCAGCTAAACTGCGCCACCAAACATTGAAGAGAAGAACTATGTGATATAAAGGAGGCAATTCAGCGATGAGTCGCCTACCATACCACCACATCAGTGACCCATCCCATAAGAGCAAAATGTGGAAGAGTCCATATTCACAGCCTGTGAATATGGACTCTTCCACATTTTGCTGTGAATCAGACACAATGACAGATGACAGAATCAGTGAATTAGTGTGAAATTACTGTGAATCACAGCAAAATGAAGACTCACCAAATTAATGAATGAGGAACACATGTCGAATAATTGAAAAGATTATACTATAAGTCTATCAGACTATCAGTCTATCACCAATGGTCAATTTATCAATTATATAAAAATAATACACTAAATCAATAGCATACCCAATGCGCAGTGACTCCCATGAAACTGTGGTGATTAGTTGACCATATGTCGCATGTAACACACACATGGTCAACTGCTGCCAGTTTTGCTTGTCTTCCTTCATTGTACTGGTTGTTGTTGCAAGAGATCTAGCCAGGGTGCGTCTAGATGGCACCTGAACAGCCGGGTTGACGTCTGAAAAAAATATTTAAAAATTAAAACAAATACAATAGATTAGCTATGGAAAAAATATCAAAATATTTAGCTAGGCTAGCGATAGTCTAATGTTCATACAAATAATATGATTAATTATTTTAATCAGATATTAGCTATGGAAAAAATAGCAAAATATTTGAGTTATACTAACATGAAAGAAGATCCTTAAATTCATGTAGTTCAACTAGGCTCAATGGTAGGAGCCCATTAGCCACAAGCGAGAGAATCTTCTTTTCAAGGATATCCTTGCATATTGGTGGTCCTGGTTTTTGCTTGGAAATGTGGAACATGCTTAGTGTTGACTGCTTGGCAATTTTGGCAGGGCCAGCATTGCTGCCGCTGGCATCTTCTTCTTTAGCTGGACGCTTGCGAGATTTCTTCTCCGATTCATATTCACCCAAAAGATCCGAATGTAGTTTCTGCACAAGAAAATAAATTATTATCATGCGGAGAGACTTCTTGAACACCCTGTATAATATTTATCAGAGTATCAAACTTCTAGTTGAAATTAATACTTAACAAGATTCTAAAATTTTGTTATCTTTAACTAAAATTATTTTCACCATGATCAGTGCATTTTTATCCTATGTTAAATTGAAAGCCGAATTTCGTCCTTCAGTAACTAAATAGGAGAAATTACAGACATGGATCAGACAGAGAGAAAGACAGATACACCTGGCGTTTTATTATAGTTGGATATCGGCAGTTTTTAATGTAGTTACTAGTCCATAATCTATTAATATCTGAAGTGCACAATATATTCAAATGGACGTCTATGTAAATGTAGCATTAGTCTTGTATGGCACCAGTCACTTAAAATATGACTTGAACCATTATGTTAATGTTGCTACTTACTACTTAGTTACTAAGTAGTACTAACCCTGAGGTGCCTCAGAAGATTGCTTGTTGAGTCGAGGCCAGCAGACAGAATTGTAGTTTTCTTTGTACACTGCCTACAAATAACTTTGATACTGTTTCCAGTTTTTTCGACAATTTGAAAATATTTTCCGTTCAATAGCACAGATTGATCCTTATTACCAACATTGTTATCTAAATATATTGAATACTGTTCTGGTGACAACCTAGAATATTTGGTTCCCTTGGGAGCCTGTTGAAGTTGTAAAATTGCACTCATTATTAAAAAATTCAATCTGTAAAAAAATATGTTTAGAATTAATTTATTATGAATACGGACCTATAGGCTATATTTTATGCCTATATATAATAATATATTAATAGAACACTTTTAACATAATTGCACAGTAAATTACACTTTTTACGAGCCTAAATTCCACAGCAACTACACCTTCCATGAGCCCACGCATGACGCAAGTCACCCAACTAACAGAAAACATAAACAGTCGGTGTTGAACAAAGTTGCCACCAGATGTCGCTTGGACAAAAAACAAATGACATTCGCATAGCGGCATATTTAAGAATCTGAAATTAAAAGTGATCTTGAAGTCTAAAGTGATCTTCAAGATCAAGATCACAAGAAATAAAGTGATCTTAGATCAAGATCAAGATCACCATAATAAAAGTGATCTTCAAGATCAAGATCAGATCACGATCTGATCTTGAAGATCAAGATCGTGCCCATCTCTGTATATACATATGCTACATATATTTTATACATATGTAATTATATGCAAAGAATAATTAATATATACACTAATTTATAGTTTATATACATTTCAGTATATATGTAGCAGCTTTGTAGCTCCTAAATATTCTAAAATCATTCATAATATGAATAGTCAACATTTATATACACATATTATATTTAATGAGATTTTTACTTACCACAAATATATGAAGTTTATTTCTGCTTTATCACGAAATCAATGTTTCACCCACATCATACAGCTGCCTACTACACACTGAATTAAGAGGCTCCACATTTCCAACCTTTGCTTGTCAAAATCTGCAAACTCAGGGTGAATCAAGTCAGTGCTTAATTCAAGGTCACTCAACCCAAGACGAATTAATATGTGGGTTTTGTACATGTATAATTTTGTATATGTGTCTCCTTTGCAGATATCTCTCGTAACCTAGATTAATACCTTTCCTTTCAACCTTTCAAATGTTCCGTGCGATGATTCCTCATTTCATGAAGGTCAAGCTTGTTGCCCCTCCTCTCGAGATGGCCTGGTGAAGTAGTGAGTTGGTTTCTTATACTCTCCATCTCACATAACCGGGTACGCCCGGCTCATCGGGGCTTGTTCTAAGCCAGGCGTCTAATCTTCTTTTGAAGATGTTCACCGCAGCACCACTCGTGTTCCTTACGTCTTTGGGCAGCTGATTAAACAGTTTTGGTCCTCTCACAACAAAACTATTTTCTTTCAGGGTTAAGGATATTCCCTGTCTAGCCTTTAATTCGGGAACACGACATAGTCTTCCTTTTCTACTTTCCACTGTTGTTTGGGGAGTTACAGGGTTCAGAGTAAGATTAGGAATTAGTTTCTCCATTATTTTCCAAGTGTAAATAATGGTGTATCTCTCTCTTCTCCTTTCCAGTGAATATAGGTTTAATTCGCGTAACCTTTCTCAGTAATTTAGTTCTTTGCACCCATTGATCTTGGCTATGAAGCTTCTCTGAATCCCTTCTAGCTGTCTTATGTCTTCTTTTTTATATGGGCATGTTAGGACCGAGCAGTATTTCAAGTTGGGTATGATCAGTGTTTTCAATAGAGGAATCATTATAGTCCTATCCCTTCGTTTAAAGGTTCTCAGTATCTGCCCAGTTATTTTCTTTGCTCTGTTTGCTGCTATCTTATTTTGTGTTTCAAATTTAGCATCATCAGTCATTACAACCCCTAAATCTTTTGCTTTAGAATTTCTCTGAATTTCCTGTCCATTTTGGGTATAATATTCTATGGATTTTAGATCCTCCCTTTTTCCGTACCGTAACAGCTGAAATTTCTCTGTGTTAAACTTCATATTGTTGTCTTCCGTCCATTTGTAGATTCCGTTCATGTCTGTTTGTAGAGATCCTATATCTTCTAGGTCTCTTATTTTTCTACTGATCTTTGTATCATCGGCAAAGGATGTTACTGTGCTGTTTCTGGTAACGTCCTCGTCTATGTCAGTTAGCATAATTATGAAGAGTAGTGGAGCTAATACTGTTCCTTGTGGTACTGAGTAGGGGACCTCTGATTCTGATGAAGATACTCTTTGTACTGTAACGACTTGCCACCGCTCACTAAGGAAATTATATATCCATTTCCCTACTTTTCCCGTTATTCCCATATATTTCAGTTTATGTACAGTAAATCCTCGATATAACGGAGGGGCGATTTAGCGGAAGGATTTTTCTCCGTTATTGAGTGATCAATTTAGCGAACTAGTTCGTTAAATCAGAATAGTGCTCCGTAAAAAGGAGAGACGGACGCCCAGAGGTACCTGGCGTGCTTCTGGAGGGTGATGTTGAGAGAGTAATTCACCCCCTCAAGCCTGGCACAGGTTTGGAGGTCATACCTGTGTCAGGCCACCTACAACAGGTGGCTGGAATTAGTTCGTTAAATCGAGGATTTACGGTATTATTATTCCATGGTCACTCTTGTCAAACGCTTTGGCAAAGTCTGTGTATATTACATCATAGTTTTCATTACTTTCCAGTGCATCAATAATGTTGTTGTAGTGTTCCATTAGTTGTGATAGGCATGATCTGCCTGACCGAAACCCATGTTGGTTATCATTTAATTTTGTCCGAGTTTCCAAAACGTCATAGATTTTCTGTTTAACTATTCTTTAAAATATTTTAGTGAGATGAGATGTAAGCGACACTGGCCTATAATTTTTGGCCTCGGATCTATCTCCTCCTTTATATATTGGGACTATGTTCGCGCTCTTCAAGATGCCCGGTATTTCTCCCGTGTCTAGTGATCGTCTCCATATCCAATATAGGGCCCAGCGATTGCATTCTTGCAGTTTTTGATCAGTGTGACATTCCATTTGTCCGGTCCTGCTGCTGAGTGTGCTTTTAGTTTCCCTATAGCTTGTGTAATATCATCTGTCGTAAAGTCGAAGTCTTTTTATACTTTCCCCTTGTAGTTCTTCTTCAAAGAACGCGTTTCTATCGCATATCAGTTTGTCAGTTTTTGGGATACTGAAAGATGATTCGTACTGAGCTCTTAATATTTCAGATACTTCTGTTAGATCATCAAATAAAGCACTGTTCTCGTTTTTCAGAGGTCCGATAGTCGCACGGTTTTTCGACTTCCTTTTTGCAAAATTATAGAAGTACTTTGAGTTAACCTTTATCGCTTCTATGGCATCGTCTTCTTTTTCTGTATGCTTCTCAATTAGTTCCTGTATGACGCAATCAATACTCTGCAGTTTATCAGTTGATATTTTTCTGATGTTGTTATCTTTACAGTTACTTAATTTTGCAGTCGCTCTTTTACTCTTTCGGAACAATAACCTCTTTTGTCTCTCGAACCAGCTTCTTTGTCCTTTTGGTTGCATCTTTCGGACATGTCTTCCACAATTTCCAGCGTCTTCTCCTCTAAGGTCACTGGCATCTCTTCCGTTGTCTTGGCCTCGAAGATGGCTTTCTAATCTACTACTTCCATGTTGGATGCAACACTTTCCTAGTTTATAGCTTTGGAGTGAAAATTAAAAATTTCGAATTTGCTTCTTTCTGTTGTTCGTGTTCTTTCCTTTCCTGCTGCTTTTATATTGGTTGTTATTTCAATAATGTTGTAATCCGATATTATAGTTGGGGATATATCTACATTATCAATTAGGTTGCTGTTGTTTGTGAATACCAAATACCAAATCTAGGCAGTTGTTTTTTCTTGTGTTCTGTTATTTCTTGTCTTAACATAAATTCATCAGCTACAGCTAGTAGCATTTTTACCTGCTCCTGGTCTTCCCGTGTGCCCCCCTTGTCCTGCTGTATAGATATATTTTTTCTTATCCTTTTATATTTCATGAATGGAAAATTAAAATCACCACAGAGAAAAATATTTGGGGTTAGAGAGTGTAGATCTTTTACCCAGTTTATTACCTCTGTAATGGAATCTGAGAATTTTGAGGCTGGCGTGTTCGGGGGTCTGTACATTACAATTAGTACCATATTTAATTTTTCAACTTTTGCTGCTATACATTCTACGTAGCTGTTTGAGGTACTTAAAGTCATTTCTGCCATATGCCTTTCGCGTGTGTAAATAGCACATCCTCCTTTACGTCTCACTGTCCTGTCGGCTCAGAGGATGTTATGGTTGTCAATTTATATTTCTTTTTTGTCAATACAGAACTCACAGTTTTCACAGTTCGCCTGGCAGTCCTTTAGATGGGTTTCCGTGAGGCATGCAAAATCTGCTCCGGTTTCTTGCATGAGTCCTTTCAGGTATAAAATTTTGTCCGGGGAATGGTTTTGATATATATATACTAGAGGCACTCAATATATTTTGCCCCACCCTTTTTTCTTAGCTAAATAATAGGCCATGGGGCTGAAATGTCTTTTGGGCTGTAAGTTTGAACGTTCTGGCTTCACATAACCGGATTTTTTCAGTTTGAACCTCCCCTCCTTGTATAAAACAGCTTTTAAACGGCCTTGTATAAAACCGATGGTTAACTCAGTTTCAAAAATGGCGTCTGATAGTGATGTGCGTCGTAAACAGAGAGCTGTTATCGGGTTCTTAACCGCTGAGAAGGAAACAGTTGGAAATATTCACAAACGTCTACAAAACGTTTACGGAGATGCTGCTGTTGATCGAAGCACAGTTGGACGTTGGTCTAAACGTGTGAGATCATCGAAGAGAGGGAGAGCCAGCCTCGATGATGAGCCACGCAGCGGTCGCCCGGCATCGGCTGTGACATCTCACACTGTGCAACGTGCTAACAGCATCATTCGATCAAATCGGCGCGTCACATACAAGGAGCTATCAGTGGAGCTAGGAATTAGTGAAGGAAGTGTGAATACGATAATTCAGCAACTGGGATACTCAAAAGTGTGTTCACGGTTTGTTCCCCGCGAACTGACTGAAGATTACAAAGCCCAAAGAAAAGAAATTGCTTTCGAGTCGTTGGTTCGATACGAGACAGAAGAGGATTACTTCCTTTCACGAATTGTGAATGGGGATGAGACTTGTGTATACCACTTTGAACCTGAAACAAAACGCCAATCCATGGAGTGGCATCACGCAGACTCCCCACGCTAGAAAAAGTTCAAAAATGGCTCCCTCTACAGGATAGGTTATGGTCACTATCTTTTGGGACATGAAAGGGGTGATTCTGGTGGACATTATGAAGAAATGACAAACAATTAACTCAGAGGCATATATTGCTACCCTACAGAGACTCCAGAGACGTATAAAGCGAGTTCGACCGGAGAAAAAACTGGAAGACGTCCTTCTTTTGCACGATAACGCAAGACCACACAACAGTTTGCAAACAAGAGAGGCCATCACAAAAATGCGCTTGACTGTGTTACCCCACCCTTCATACAGCCCGGATCTGGCACTTTCAGACTTCCATTTGTTTGGGCCAATGAAGGATGCTATTCGTGGAAGAAAGTTTCAGAGTGACGATGAGGTTGTTGGGGAGGTTAAGAGATGACTCCAGCGGACTTTTACCAGCAAGGAATAAAGGCCCTTGTTTCGAGGTGGGAAAGCCGTAGAAAAGGATGGAGACTATGTGGAACTTACAAGGAAACATGAAAAAAAAAAGGTGGGGCAAAATATATTGAGTGGCCCTCGTATATATACAGGGTAGGGCAAAATTAATCACCCCATTTCAACTGACTGTAATTTTTTGGTTAAATTAATTTTTTCAACTTTCCATTTTCAGAAATAAAGTAGAGGGTTGGGGAGTTCATTATGGACTGCTATAGACCTCGGCAGCGTGCAGCAATTGTTGAAGCTTATTTCTAAAACAATTCCTCAGTTGTACAGACAGAGAGAGACTTTCGCAGAACTTTTAACATCCGAACAGCACCGACTCCGCAGACTATTTGGAGGTTGATTTCTCGATTTCGAGATTCAGGGACAACGGCGGATTCAAGGCGTAGTGGTAGACCTCGAACAAGTTGTTCCCCGGATTGTCATGGAAAACGCCATCGAAAGAGCAAAACTTTGTGAACGCAGTGGAGGCGGCCATTTATCAGATATTGTTTTCCATACATGATTCAAATGAATTTCCATGAATTAAAGAATAATAATACCATTCATAGTTTGTCTTTTTATTACATTTTCTAAAGTTATAGGCAAAACAGATGAGGTGATTAATTTTGCCCCACCCTGTATATATATGTATATATGCATTATACACAAATACTCGCACATATGCACACATACATACACACATACACAATGAATTACCAAAACCAATATAATTCTCGTATGAAAAATGTTCAATTTGTAGCGACCTCTAAATCTGCTCCAATTTGCTCAAAATTTTGTGCGAGTGTTACTATTGCATCGTATAATAAGACCAGCCTTGAGGAGATTGACATTTCAAAGTTTGGAGTTGTACCCTACTATCTTGGACCACCCTAGTGAGGGGGGTCATTATGAAGGTATCCATGTGAAAATGTGGTAATGACTCAAAAGGTTTGGGAACCACTGTTATGGGGGACTTATTAGTCAAGACATGGACAAGGAATTCGTAAAGCGTAACCTGTCCAAAAGAAAAAGTGTTTATCTGGACGAAATATTAAGGACATTAGAGACGAAGTTGATAAACTGAATGTAGCCGCCGCAATTAGTGCCCTTGTTTCTTTTGTTGGAGCAAACGCTGTTTATGTAGAGGAAAATAGGTCGGAAAAGTTGCTTGAAAAATACCATTCTCTGCTTAAGTTCATGAAGGATAAATCATATAAAGTTATCTTCAATGACGTTCTGTCGCGAATGTTTGCCAGAACGCGTTTGTTGTTGAGAGTTGTTTATGTAACTGAAAAATTAAAGGACTTGTATAATCATTTCGCTAACGTTTGGACGCATTTTTAAAGTGAAGCCCTCTTTATTAAAGGTGATATACAGTTAAACGGAGTGGAAAATGCTCGGTTAGGCAGACTAATAGATGCGGAAGTGAAAATGATGTACGAAAAGATTAGGCCAAATTCTAATGTTGCCGGGAAATGAACCAAGGAGAATTTGGTTAACCATAACGTGAATTATAGTTTAAAAATAGTTTATTTAAACGCGTGTTGTATTTGGAGCAAAATTAATGAATTCAAGGCGCTGGTATAGGTTGAAAATTTTGATGGCACTGGTATTACGGAATCGTGGATAAATTGTAAGGATGAGACTTTATTGGCAAATATCAAATTACAAGTTATAGATTGTTTGGTACTTTTCCGTTATACCACCGTAATTTCTTCTTTCCAGGTTAGGTCAACTGTACGCCCTTGACAAATGGTTAGGTTAAGTCGTGATATTCTCGTTAAAACTAACGAATATTTTAACGATAAATGTAAATGTAAAACGTTGCATATCGGTAGAAACAATGTTAAAGAAAAGTATTTTAGGCGCGACAAGACACTAACGAGTGTTACGGAAGAAAAAGATTTAGGTATTATTATTGTTGCCGACACTCTTAAACCGAATAGGCAATGTTTCGAAGCGGTCAGAAAAAGAAATAGAATCTTAGGATTTATTGGTAGATCTTTGAGTTTAAGTCGGAGAAAACAATGCTAACATTATGTAATTCCTTAGTACGCCCTCACCTGGAATACTACGTCCAATTCTGGTCTTCGTATTTACGACAAAACATAGACAGATGGAGAGAGTGCAGCGACGGGCTAATAAGATGATTCCAAGACTTAGAAACAAATCCTACGCTGCCCGTTTATAAACGTTAAATTTATTCTCACTGGTAAAAAGGCTTATTCTAGGAGATTTAATTAATCCAGGTGTTTCAAATGATTAAAGGTTTTGGTAATGTCGACGCCAAAAAATATTTCACCTTCAGGAATGCAGACAGAACTCGTGGTAATGGTCTGAAATTAGTGGGTAAACATTTTAATTCTAATGAAGCTAAACATTTTTTCTTCAATCGTATAGTTAATTTGTGGAATGGATTGCCAGCCAGCGTAGTTCAAAGTAATTCGATCGAATCCTTTAAAAAGAAACTAGATGCTTATCTTGCCTTAAGCCCTCAATCGGAAGCATATTTTAGTGCACAGAAATAGTGTAGAATTTTCACTTGGATTCCCTCCTCTTTACTTTAAAATTTTCACTTTACAGTATCTCTAAATTGGAAGTTGGACATACTAGTTGGAAGCATATTTTAGCGCATAAAAATATTGTAGAATTTTCACGTGGATTCCCTCCTCTGTACTTTAAAATTTTCACTTCATCTTTAAGTTCTTTCCCTTCTTAAACAGACAGCCTCGTAGGGACCAGCCGATCTGTTGCTGTTTGGTGTCCTTTGTATTCCTTTGTATATACTTTTACATTTATAATACATATACCCTACAATCCTACGCTAGTATATGTATAATACAAAAAAGAAATAAAACATTTTTAATATGTACTGAATTACCTCACAACTTGCCAAGGCTTAGGGGCCGCACGGTGACAGTTTGATGGCCGCAGATTGCTCGTGTTCTGCACTTTAAAAACTCGGCTTTAGATTACTTGCCTTAATGATTTTGCTATTCTTTGTGCATTCAGTTTTTGTATCTTATGAGTTGTAACGTAATAAAAAGAAGCTAAAGTATCAGCCCGGAACAACAACACCGTACTCCAGAGCAACTTAGAGTATAAAGCTAGGGTTAGTGGAGCAACTCTGGAGCTGGAACTTGGTTAGTGGAGCAGCCCAGGAGCTGGAGCTGAGGTTCACTCTCAGCTCTGGAGCCGGCCTGGAGCAAGAGCTGAGTCAGTGGAACACTCTGGAGCTGGAGCCAGCAAACTCAGAGCATTGCCAACCCTAGTGTGATAGTTTTAAAACTGTAATTCAAACCATAAATGCTAAATGCGGGCGTGCGAAAAGAGAATAAAAAGGACAATATTAAAATTGCTTTTTACTTAATTAAAGTGTTTTTCTTGGTGATTTTTGCTTGTAAGTGACATCTGAGGCTTCCCCTATTAGCGTCCAGCAGTAATTAGCCAGCATGTTTGGACTCCACTTGCCCTGGTATCGTTTCTCGATCGCAAAAATGTCGTGATGAAACCGCTCTCCATGTTCATTGCTGACATCTCCCAGGTTTGGCGGGAAAAAATTCAAAGTGCGAATGCAAAAACTGAATTTTTTTAAACTCATATTACATCCCACTGATCTATACGATTGGCGAAGTTCATCAACCAATTTTGCATAGTTAGGCGATTTTTTTTGTTGCCAATGAAATTCTGGGTCACTGCTTTAAAAGTGTTGGTTTACGTCGTCGTCGTTGGCCTAGGCAAGCTACGGCTTGGGACCGTAGCGCATCTATCCGGTATAGGTTAACCTGGATGATGTAGCCATAAGCACTGCCGCTAGTTAAGTGCCAACCAGTGATTATCTCACTAGCCGTATTGAGTCCGTTAGGCGAAACTGCGACAGTACCAAGGTGGAAAATATAACCTTTGGTTTTCTATTATTTATTTGTAAAATGGACATGGTATTAGATTAAAATAAATATTTGAATATAATAATTAACTGACAATTGTGATATATAATTAATTATGTTTACATACAATAAAATAATATAGTATACATAAAATTAGTATTAATGTGGTTCACAATTGAATTATGAGGGGTAACTAATTTAAAATGAATTTATAGCTATTCCGAAATTCAAGACGGTAAAATTAACATTTAACTTGAAACTAAAATAAGAGTATTCACTACACACTCCCCCACCAGAGAGGAAGTTCAAAGAGTTCCGAACGACACTGATTTCCCCTGGACCTTTTTGGTAGCTACATGTACCTCGCTTAAAGTTGATTCCAAAAACGCAGGCTTAAGACGATCGATAGAAACCTTGTCGACCTTGGAACCGCGCTGGATGAGGAATGATTTGCGCGTACGTCGGAGAACTTCATAGGGTCCGTCATATGGACATTGGAGAGGCCGTTTTGGGACAGGTACACGAACGAAAACGTGGGTGCAAGACTGGAGGGCTGGGGAAATAAAGATGTTCTGTTGGCTAGTCAATCGAGGGGGAACAGGCTGAAGGGACTGCATGTGAGAGGAAAGTGTTTGAGCGAATTCCGTAGGATCGCATGACTTATCCCCTGCAGTGAAGTAGCCACCTGGTAGCCGCAGTGTTGTTCCATAGACTAGTTCGGCCGCTGTAGTCTTCAGATCACTCTTAAATGCAGAGCGAATACCAAGCAACACGAGTGAAGCTTATCCATCCAATGGGAGTCTTCGTGACACATAAGGGATGACTTCAGCTGGCGATGGAAGCGTTCGACGAGGCCGTTAGCTTGCGGATGATACGCACAGGTATGCGCATGTACTGTACCCAACAAGCTGGTAAACTTCTTCCAAAGCGAAGACTCAAATTGGCGACCTTGGTCAGTGATGACTTTTGTCGGCAATCCAAATCTTGATACCCATCCATGAGAAAGGCTCTTGCAACAGTGTCCGCTTGGATATCAGGAAGTGGGATGGCTTCAGGCCATCTGGAAAAGCGGTCGAGACAGGTGAGCAGATAACGTTGGCCTTGAAGCACTGGAAGAGGGCCAACAATGTCTACATGAATTACCTCAAATCGCTGGGATGGGGGCGGAAATGCGTCAAAGGGGGACCTGGTGTGCCTTTGGACTTTGGCACGCTGGCAGGCAAGGCACGTTTTGGTCCAATGTTTGACATCCTTCCGCATCGAGGGCCAAACAAAACGAGAGGTAACCAGGTGTTGCGAAGCACGGATACCAGGATGGGAGGGCTTATGAAGATCCGTGAAGACTGCTTTTCTGTGACATGGAGGGACATAAGGCGAATAGCAGCTGTTGATACGTCGCAATAGAGGGGCACAGACAATCCTGGCATACTCATTTTCTTGAGGGAAAGTGAGTGAGTGGAGTCTTCTCTGAGCAGGTCTTGTAGTTCCGTATCCTTATCTTGATCCTGTGCAATAGCATTCCACAGTGTAGAGCTGAGGGTAACAGAAGTAATCTCTATTCTTGAAAGTGCATCCGCTGGAGTGTTCAAGACACCTTTGATGTGGCGGATATCTGTGGTAAATTGCGAGATATAATCGAGTTGCCTGATGACTCTGGGAGAGTGGTTACAGCTGTTTTTATTGAAGACAGTGATCAAAGGTTTGTGGTCGGTAAAAACACAAAACTCTCGGCCTTCAAGGAAATGTTGAAAATGCTTCACGTTTAAGTAAATAGCAAGAAGTTCACGTCCGAAAGCACTATAACGCGTTTGGGCTGGCTGCAGCTTTTTCGAGTAAAACGCGATGGGTGCTTGTTGACCGTTAATGGTTTGTTCCAACACTCCACCGATCGCAACATCTGATGCATCGACCGTCAGAGTTAGGGGGCATCACTGATAGGAAATGACAGAGACAATGCACTATTGATAGCATTTTTGGCATTGTCGAACGCCTGTAAACTATCGCTACACCATACCAATTTCGTTACCTTGCGTTTGTGTGTGATCATAGCGTGTAGAGGAGCAAGAACACTGGCACAGTTTTTAATGAACTTGTGGTAATAATTTACCAAACCTAGAAACCGACGTAACTCACGCTGATTATTTTTGGCATTGGGTAATTTTTTATCACTTCACACTTGTCCTGAAGGGGGTAATTCCGTGCTGCGAAATCGTGTGACCAAGAAATTCCAAGGTTGGCTGTGCAAACACACACTTAGATGCATTAATAGTAACACCGTATTGTTCTAAGCGTTGAAAGAGGAGTGAAAGATGTTCCTTATGTTCCTCTTCCGTTGAGCTGGCCACAAGCAAATCATCGATGTAGGCATAAACAAAGTCTAAGCCTCTGGTGACCTCATCTATAAACCTCTGAAAGGTTTGCGCAGCATTCCGTAGCCCGAACGGCATCTTCAAAATTCGAATAACCCA
The DNA here is from genome assembly GCA_023014485.1 of Bathynomus jamesi. Lineage (NCBI taxonomy): Eukaryota > Metazoa > Arthropoda > Malacostraca > Isopoda > Cirolanidae > Bathynomus > Bathynomus jamesi. The sequence continues at coordinate 270,219 of JAJOZX010001967.1, forward strand.
AATGGTGTACAAACTGCAGTCTTGGGAATATCCGAAGGCTCTACGGGAATGTGGTGGAAAGCCTTAACAAGGTCTATTTTACTGAAGATAGATTTGCCGTGGAGAAGAGAAGTAAAGTCTTGGACATTTGGTACCGGATATCGGTCCGGGATGGTTGTCGAATTCAAAAACCGGTAATCCCCACATGGTCTCCAGTCTCCTGACTTCTTCTGGACCAGGTGTAGGGGAGAGGACCAACTGCTTTTGGAAGGTCTTATTATCCCAAGATCCAGCATAAGCTGGAATTCCGATTTGGCAGCTTTCAGTTTGTCCGGGGCAAGACGTCTGGGTTTTGCAAACACAGGGGGACCTTTTGTTGTAATGTGATGGGTAATGGTGTGCTTAATGGTATCACCCATCTGCATCGGTTGAAGAATTCCTGGATATCGCTGGAAAAGGCACTGGTACATGGAATTAGGGGGAACGAGGGAAAGTGCAGAGTTCGAGGCGTCCGGAAGGGCAACCTGTTTGGCAAGAACAGAAAGCAGTGTGGCCTGGTCGCATAAGCGTCGCTTGTTAAGATCCACCAGGAGTTTGAAATGCTGGAGGAAGTCAGCGCCGATTATGGGATGCTGCACTTGAGCACAGATGAAAATCCACTTGAAGGATCGGTGAAGGCCCAAGTTTAGTTCACGCGACTGAGTACCGTACGTGGGTATGCGTGAACCGTTAGCAGCGTATAGAGGCGGAGATTCCGAGTGCTTATGACCAGATTTTTGAGGGAATACACTGACTGACGCTCCGGTATCGACCAAGAAATTGATACAGAGTTCCTGTCCTTTATGAATAACAGGTTGGCAGTGCGAGTACTAGACGCCATTAGGACTCGCTGCTGGGGTTTTCCGACGAAAAATTGCAAGGGGAGATGCACTTCCTAGCCTTCTTTCCAAATTTCGAGTGGTAGAAGCAGATCTTCCCGGAACTCGAACGATGCCTCTTCGTAAATCTTGACCGAGAATGGCTTCTTTGCCGTTGATTTTGTAGCAGAGAACAAACGTGGTTGAGTTGTTGACTTAACTCTTCCACTTTCAACTCCAGTTCCGATTGTGTGTTCACGTTGTTGACCGGAGCTGTGTCAATCTCCACTACTTTGTCGGCAGTTTCTGCTAGTTTATCAACTGGAGTAGCAGGATCCATAGTGGCCAAGACACGCTGAGCTGATGGAGGAAGTTTCGCAAGAACAACTGTCTAAAGATGTCCTTATCGAAGGTTTGTGCGCGTTCGCCTAGAGCGCACTGCATAGCCCTCAGCATTTGAGTGGGCTTACGGTCTCCAAGTTCTCTTTTGAGATTAACTGATGTAGTTTCTCACGCTCGGAGACAGTGGTGCGGCACAGGATGGCAGATTCAGATCGTTGTATGGGTTCTCACTCGTGGAAGTAGATACGATGACGTCACGGACTTCAGAGATGATGCTCGCTGGTAGAGAGGACAAAACATGATCGTATTTCGTCCTGCTAGCGGTGATCCTTCCCAGTTGAATTGTGATTCCACTTGGTGGAACCAAATAAATGGATCACCCGGCCAGAGACGGGGAGCTTTACGCTCAAGTGGGAGATGGCACCAGCGTCGTCAGGCATCTTCTCCTATGCTTGCTAACGTACAAGCAAGACGATCCTTCCCAAGTTGAATTGTGATTCCACTTGGTGGAACCAAATAAATGGATCACCCGGCCAGAAACGGGGAGCTTTACGCTCAAGTGGGAGATGGCACCAGCGTCGTCAGGCATCTTCTCCTATGCTTGCTAACGTACAAGCAAGACGACAAGTTCCCAACGAAGGAGTGGAGGTTGAGACGAGCGCAGGCACAGAGCGCACGGGCGGAGTGGGCAGAGGGCACGAGCGACATTACAGTCTGGTCCTAGTCGCTCGGGTGAAGGGGGTGATGGGCACGAACGACGTTACAGTCTGGTCCTAGTCGCTCGGGTGAAGGGGGTGGTGGGCACGAACGACGTTACAGTCTAGTCCTAGTCGTTCGGGTGAAGGGGGTGATGGGCACGAACGACATTACAGTCTAGTCCTAGTCGTTCGGGTAGAAGGGGTAATCCAGCTCCGGGGTCACCAATTGTTGGTTTACGTCGTCGTCGTTGGCCTAGGCAAGCTACGGCTTGGGACCGTAGCGCATCTATCCGGTAGGTTAACCTGGATGATGTAGCCATAAGCACTGCCGCTAGTTAAGTGCCAACCAGTGATTATCTCACTAGCCGTATTGAGTCCGTTAGGCGAAACTGCGACAGTACCAAAGGTGGAAAATATAACCTTTGGTTTTCTATTATTTATTTGTAAAATGGACATGGTATTAGATTAAAATAAATATTTGAATATAAATAATTAACTGACAATTGTGATATATAATTATTATGTTTACATACAATAAAATAATATAGTATACATAAAATTAGTATTAAATGTGGTTCACAATTGAATTATGAGGGGTAACTAATTTAAAATGAATTTATAGCTATTCCGAAATTCAAGACGGTAAAATTAACATTTAACTTGAAACTAAAATAAGAGTATTCACTACAAAAGCATTCCAAATTGTTTTTTTTTTTCAGATTTATTCAGGACCTCATCAAAGCACCATCTTTCATTAACTCGTTTATTTGTGGACCAACGAAAATTCCCTCTTTTATTTTGGCATCACTAATCAGATGAAATTTTTGTTTCAAGTACTGGAATCCATCTCCTGCTCGGTCCATCATTGCCTCAACAAAATTTTTCATCAATCCTAGTTTGATGCGTAAAGGGGGCAAGTAAACTTTTTGAGGATCCACCAATTTATGGCACGCAACATTTTTTTGTCCAGGATTGAAAGATTGATGAGGTGGCCAGTTCTTAACAGTATAATGAGAATTCTTTCCTCTGCTGTCCCATTCACAAAGAAAACAGCAATATTTTGTATGTCCAACCTGCAAACCAAGAAGCAGCCCAATGACTTTGAGATCACCACAGATGTGCCAGTTGTATCTTTTGTAATTTATTTTACTGAGGAGAAATTCTATATTTCCATACGACTCTTTCATATGGACAACATGTCCAATAGGAACTGAAGGATAGATATTTCCAGTGTGCAACAGGACAGCATTCAAACTAAGTTTTGACGAATCGATGAAAAGTTGCCATTCTAAAGGGTTATGCTCGTGTCCTAGGGCCATATCAAACTATCATTGTCATTACAAAAAGAAAGATCACCAGTCATAGAAAAGAATTTTGATATATTTTTTTGACATTTGCGAAAAACTGATATGCAGATATGCTGATATCGTTTGCAAGCAAGTTCCATCCTTATAATCTGGACCCTAAAAGTTCTGCTTGTTTTTTCTATAAATTCAAATCTCGAACCAGATCATTAAGCTCAAGTTGAGTTATCAAGCGAGACTTTGTTTTTTTTTGTCGATACTCTTCATCTTTATCTGACAATTCCATAGGCTCATTTTCAGGAGGTTCATCATCATCATCATCATCATTTTGTTGTTCTTTATAGACCTCCCGTTCAAATCCCTCGATACCGATACTAGATTTTACTCACTTCTTGGTAACTTTATTGATAATCGGAATAGTATAATTGTCGGAGACTTTAACTGCCCTAATGTTAATTACGAGAATTTTACTGGTAATGATGAGGGTTTGAGATTGATTGAGTTCATGGAAGATAATTTTTTACGACAGATGGTTACCGAACCAACGCGCGGTGACAATATTTTAGACGTGGTGATGACGAACGGCGAAAATATAGTCGAAGGTTTAGAAGTAGGCGAGAGTTGAGGATGTAGTGATCATCAAATTCTTAGGTTTAAGCTATTGATAGAAAACACTAAGGATAGTAACGTAATAGAAGTCCCTGATTTTCGTAGGGGCTATTTTGATAGTTTTGCGGATAGGATGAGAGTAGTGGACTGGGATAACTTACTTATTTATGGGTAATGACACAAATTTGCATTGGGAGGCGTTTAAAGAAAGTTTTATGAATATCGAAAGGGAGTTTATTCCTCGTTAGGGTGGCCATTTAAAAAGGAGGATACTGCATATGTGGCCGTACGTTAACATATATATATATATATATATGTTAACGTACGGCCACATATGCAGTGTCCTCCTTTTTGGAAATTTGGAAATGGCCACCCAAAGGACAGAGTGCTCAAAAGGCGGACTGTCCGCCTAAAGCCGGACGTCTGGCCACCCTATTCCTCGTAGGCCCAAGCGCGCTAGAAATCATGGTAGGCGCCTAAGTGGTGGACTAGGGAAATTGGCGAGTTCATAAACGGGAGTAACAGAGCGTATAGACTTAATAAGCGTAATGGCACGGCAGCTAACTTTAATAGATATATCGAGCTTAGACGTCAGGTTAAAAGATCAGTTAGGAATGCTAAGCGTAATTTAAAGATACTTATAGCTGTGGATAGTAAACATAATCCAAAAAAGTTTTTTGAATACGTCAATAATCGTAAGTCGATAAAAGATAACATAGGCCCTCTAGTGGATGTTAACGGCGTTTTGGCTTCTGACGCTCAGGCGATGGCGGGTATTTTCAATAACTTTTTTGCGACAGTTTTCACCGTAGAAGACGTAAATAATGTCCCCGACGTGGACGATATCGTTCCATTTAGTAGCGAGACTATTTTGGATGAAATAACTGTTTATGAGAGTAGTATAGCCGCAAAAGGTTAGAGTGCAGGAATGTTGCAAGTTATTACGTAATGTTGCAATGTTGCAAAGGGGTGGGGTGTTACAAAGGGGGTGGGGGTTGTTGCAAGGGGTGTTGCAAATGGGGTTGTTGCAAAGGGGGTGTTGCAAAAAACATTCCCTGCAAAGGGGGGATGCTGCAGGTGCAACAAGGGGGGGGTCATGAAACTTGGAGGCGGCGTTATCCCCCAAGAGAAAGGAGAGAAAGGAGAGAAAGGAGGAGAGGTGTTCACCTGGCAGGAGCCAAGTGCATATTAAGACTTCAGCCGAGTAGGCGTTGTCTTATAGGCTCCTAATCAGCCAGTTGGCTGAGCCAAGGGGAGAGGGGTACACCTGAAGGAGAGAGAGAGAGAGAGAGAGTAGCGGCCTTTGATTGCAAGGCATGCAACTTGGAGGCGGAGTTCTCCCCCAAGCTATTTTCGTTTACCTAACCTAAGAGGCCTCTAAGGGGTTTTCCTAAAGGGCCAGAAAGAGAAAGGACCAGAGGTCCTTGCTCGGCTTGGAGCCGAGCTTGAATGACTCCGTCATCAGCTTCTCACTCTTTTATAGACCTCTATTCAGGCTGAGTTGCCAGATAGCGCCATGTATTCAGTTGCCAGATAGCAAAAACCATATAAAATACCACAATATATTTATATAGTTAATCAATTAATTGTTGGAAGATTCATCTGTTTATTTAAACACACGCTCCAATAAATCACTTAATTCCTATTTAAATACCGAACAACAGTGGTAAAAACGAAAGGTAAAGAAACGAAGAAAGTTGAAATTAACCAAAACACACGCTCGTCCATTCCCCCAATCTCCTCACCCCATCTGTGTTTGTATATATAAACGAATGAACAACTCGTGCACACACGCACACGCCTCTGTACATATCATGTGAATGAAAATCAGAAAAAATGCCAAACGTATATTAATTTAAACCAAATGATGCTAAATAATGTATACAAAAATGAATTTTCTCCTTTTAATTATTCAATATAAGAAATTAATCATTAAGCGTTGTTTTTCCTTTCACGAGGAAAGGATTTCCGAGAATCTGGTCAACTCGAAACACACGCTCGTCCATTCCCCCCAATCTCCTCACCCCATCTGTGTTTGTATATATAAACGAATGAACAACTCGTGCACAAACGCCTCTGTACATGAATAAAAATCAGAAAAAAAAATGCCAAACATATATTTTGCCAAACCATATATATATATATATATATATATAATATATATATATATATATATATATATATATATAAATTGAATTTCACCGAATTAAAACATTAACTTTATTCCTATTTGTATTATAAATATCGAATAACAGTGGGAAACTTACGAAGATAGATGAAAATAAACCAAAACACACGGTCGTATTCTCAAATCTACACACACACACACACACACACACACCACGCGCGCGCGCGCACACGAGGAAAGGATTTCCGAGAATCTGGGCCAAATCGAATCGTTTACCCTGATGCCTTTTTTTGACCATAATTTTACCTTTCTTCCAGTCAACTTGAACAAAACTTCTCTTGACTCCGTTTCTTAGATATACCCACAATTATAATAAATAATAATCAGCGAAAGAAATAAAGTAGGCAAACCTGAAAGTACTAATAATTATATATATATATATATATATATATATATATATATATATATATATATAGAGAGAGAGAGAGAGAGAGAGAGAGAGAGAGAGAGAGAGAGAGAGTTTTGTTCATTAATAAATAAAGGAATATGCTTGTATCTTTTGCCAGCAAATTCCATTCATGTAACCTAGAATTTTTCTATCACCCATAGTTTTCGAGAAAATAATATTTCCATTTACTCAGAGTTTTCCCAAAATATTATTTAAAATTAAGTGTACTAATTTAATTTTACTTTCTTTTTTCCAGGTTAACTATACCCACAATTATAATAAATAATAATCAGCGAAAGAAATAAGGTAGGCAAACCTGAAAGTACTAATAATTATATACTGTTTTATATATATATATATATATATATATATATATATATATATATATATATATATATAGAAAGAAAGAGAGCGAGAGTTTTGTTCATTAATAAATAAAGGAATCCAGTGGTGGCCAACCATTTTTTGATACGTGCCATTTTTAGGTTAGGTTTAACTCGGATGCGCCAAAAAAATTTGTGAAAAAATTACTAATAACTTGTAAGTAAAAATAAAAATATAATATAATATTTACCTTAAATAGAAATATAATGTGAAAAATATTCACCTTAATTTTTAGTTAACTACATCTTAACTGCTTAAATCTTTGATTTTTAATATTTAGTGTTAGAAGTGAAAATTTAGCACAATTCATACTAGACCTCGATGCGACACTTCAAAGTACTTGATAATATTTTGGGAAAAAATGGAAATATTATTTTCTCGAAAACTATGGGTGATAGAAAATTTCTGAAACGATATTTGGAATCAGTATCAAAAGTTCTATAAGAATCACCAAATAATTTTCAAGAAACAAAAAAGTTGTTCCCTAGTGTAATTAACTCTTTCTCGCCGAATTGGAAAGGTTTTCACTCCGCCTTAGACCCACAGTTTAACGTGGAAACCGAATGCTCTTTTAAAAATATAATTAGGATATATTTATTATAAAATCCTCTCGATTACATTAGTGACTAATGATCCGGGAATAGTGGGGGAAAAATATTGACATGGTAAAGACAGCAAGGAGTAATACGAGAATTAAATCTATTGGAGAAAATATAAAGATGCCATTACTCGTCCGGACCCGTTATAGCGGATTGGTACACAAACTTATCATAGCTCCACCCAGCTACACTGGCAGCCAATCACTACGAACATCTGGCCTTAATCTTTTGGGGCGGAGCTTGGCGATTGTGCATATAAAAGGGGATATTTTTCAGTTTGGAGTAACAGTAGCTATTTCGCGTCAGTGAATAATCATTCCCTCTGCCAGTGCATTCCTCCACCATGGACCACGAACTGTACGTCTCCCCGGATTTGTATGAAGAAGGTGACACTGCAGCATTAACTGCAATTAATCTTTTTAACGCAATTGACCGTGATGAATTATTTCCAACGCAAACCGTTGAAGATATTTGCAGTGACGCTCCTTACAATCCGACGCAAGGGACTACCATAGAAATGTAAGTGCCTATAATTTATTCACAAGAAACATGATTTTATATATATGGAGGGTTGTAGTATCTCGTCAAATACTTCATTTAGATACTCACCATTATGCTAAAATCGAAATTTTTTATGGCAATCGTTTTAAATGTTATTTGGATTTACCTCTTATCGCCATTATGCTAAAATCGAAATTTTTTATGGCAATCGTTTTAAATGTTATTTGGATTTACCTCTTAAATGAGTTTCGAACCAAAGATATCTTCACATAATGGGGTCTGTCTGTATACTCTGCATATGTTTTAAAAGAATGAACATTATTCCTTTAAGGTCCGATGAGGATTTGACACGTGTTATACAATCTTTTGAAGAATCTCGTGTCATGAATACGGAGGATATACTGATCAGTCAACATAATGAATGTCACACCGAAATAATGTAAGTGTTTTTCGATCTTTTTGGGGTAAGAAGACACAATATATTTTCATAAATTTATTAAATGAAAGAAATCAGTACAATAACCAACTACAGAATATACCGTTACAAATATACACACACGAACAAAAACATTATACTATACAACGAGTACGTACAATTGGAAAACGGATTTTTATCTGTCTGCATACCATTTCATCGTTTCGGCGAGTGTGACACGGGTCAAATAAATTTAAAAAATTTATAAATTCTTTATCACATGACATATGCGTGAGAAATGAGACGCAGTACATTCCGCAAACATTACTAAAATATCCTTGTATACGAAATGGGTTCCATACAACTTCGGGAATATGTAACTGAACGAGAAATTTTACAATAATAGGGTCACTCCAGGGTTGAGTACCGAGTGAATCAAAATAGTACAGGCGCTGTCTATTTTTAAAATAGACAGCGATCCAATGAATCCCTTCATTACCGATGACACCTGTGTTCACAATAAGACTACCGCATTCTCGCGTACTTGGCACACTCAATGTTTCATTCTTCGCAAACACGCCGATAAATTTGGAACGTGTGACTCGTTCCATTAATTTCTGAAGTATATTAGCATCCATTTTAAAAGTCAGTGATAACGCTCCTAAATCTATCTACTTCTATTAGGGCTTGCGATTCGAGATATACTAGTACACTAATAGGCGCATCTATAGGCTTGGCGAATTCCAGCCGCACTGAGATGTTTCCGCTCTGCTGTGGGGTTAAATGCCTATTTACGCTAGCAGATAAGTCAGGTGTAATGTCAAACGGATAAAGGTTAAATTGATCAATGAATTCTTCCTGCGTTACCCCATTACCAAGCTCATCACAATCACCTGCAGTATGGGTCAGATTACTATAGGCTCTGGCACAAAGAGGTAACACAGCGTCTGATGAATAGTCCGTGCCCATTGTTCCACCCAAAGCAGTGCCATTAACGTATATAGTTATATTTTTAAGTCCGAAATTCTCGAATTTAAAGGCACTCTTTTTATATTTTCCATTCACCGAAGCATGGTCCTGCATTCCGATTAATATCCTTTTAGGAAGATTTCCCAGGGCAATGTTTTCTATCTGCTTCGATGCCAACCCTGCAGGAACCGTATATAGTTTGATTTGTACTCTGTTAATAGGATATTTCACTGTAGCGTTTAGTAAATTTTTCTCAATTTCTAGTTGTTTTGGTGAACTTAATTTCACTCGCCGTACGCGGAGGTATGTGTCCATAATGTGAACCACAACGGGCTTTGCACCCTCTTCTTGATCAGCATCCAGATTTAAGCAGATCTCAGGACTCGTGCGGGTGAGCTTTATTTTCATATCCACCCCGTTCACAAGCAACTTCTCCTGGAAAGTGAAATCTGTGTGCAGCCGTCCAAAACACTCGTATATTTTCTTTTTAGAATTTTTAAATTTGTCCTTTATACTACTTTCATTTTTAGTTTGATAATATCCCTCGGCACTTAAAAAGGTAGCCTTCGCTTCTTTGGAAAAGTTGAGGACATTTTCCAGATAGGTTCGTAGATGATAGTACCCCGTGCCTGCCGATATGTTGGTCTGATTTAAATATACGTCACACTGGTTGAATATGGAGTGCAGAAAGTTTGTTTCAGGGTATGCAGCATATTTGTCATCGCAGACCGTTCCATCAGAATGGGCTATACGTAGCTTAGCGTACATGTGCACACAGCTTGGATCAAAAAAGTAAGGGCCTGAGCTGGGTATCACGAATTCTATAGGTGCACTCGGGGAACTAATTGTGTTTAAAGGGTTAATTGTAATAAAATCACTGTGCTCAATAGAAACTTGGGTTGGAGGCAGCTCAAAAAGGGACAGCTCCGATTTACAGCATTGTGAACTACATGGGTGGATGAAGCGTGCCATGGCGAGTTAGAAATAGTGCCTCCTCTCTCGACAAGTGATAAACAAACTATGATTCATGAGATCAATGTCCTTAGCTTATATCAGTCAAAAAAGTGGTCAACCATACGTTTCATTCGCTTACAGCACTTCTTTTTTGATATCCTTTTACGTTTAATACTACGTGACCCCTTCTTCCGGGCAGCCCTCTCCTTCTTCTTCCCGCCACCACGCATTTTTCTCTTTGCATCTTTGATGATTTCGTCCCGTGTACGCTTTAAATGTTTTTTTAGAGTTTCTTTAGGTTTAGCCCCGGCCAATATGTCTTCTGCAGTGTTAAGACTTGATTGTAGCGCTTTCCTTCCGAGGTATCTGGCACCCCTCTTCAGCAAAGGAACGGCCGTACGTAGTATGGATGAAAAAAATGGATCCAAGTCCACTACCGCGCTGGTATCTCACCCCTCGATAGACGGTGAAAGGCTTTCTATCCATTATAACTCAGTGCGTTGAAAGTGTAGTTTCACTGTTAAGCTCCCGTTACCGAATGGGAAGTTTTCACCCTCAATCGTTCTTATATATATTGAGATATTGGTTATTAAATTAGTTGCGACATTCACATAATGGGGTCTGTCATATGTAATACTCAAACTCCTTCCTCTATGGTTGGGGATGTGAGCAATGCGCAGCAGGCGTGCCTGGGTATCCCCAACAAACTGGTGCTCCACTATATTACTGTAAATATAGCACATGTCTGGGAACCTTTCAGCCAATTTCTCCATCTTCAATTGATACATTAATCTGGACAAGTCATGCTGTGTCTCGTGAAATGTGTCTCTTTGGAAGGCTGCGCTATATCGGCCATTGGTTAGAATTTTGAACTTTCTATGGTCTTTAATACGTCTGTTAGTCTTTGATTTTAGGATTAGTGTATGTGCAGGGTTTCCTTTGTTTACGATTTCGTATACTAAATCATTCGTAAGGTTTGAGTTTCTTAAACTTACGTTTAAGCCTCTCACAACATCCTCGACCGAACCATATTGACCCGGTCCTAGTCTTACTTCTGTACTGTAATACCGTGCAACATTAGTCCGAGCGATACGTATAGTTTCATCCATAGCTACCCCAGTTTTTTCACATTCGTCAATGTCTCTAAGAATCGTAAAAACGGTTTCTTTATGTTCAATATTTAAAAAGATGGTGTCCAGCTGAATTTCGCATATCCCCACCTCATACGAATCACGACCCAATTCAATGTGCCCGTGGAGTTCTGTTACAAAGTTGGCTAGTGTGTTGTTAGGGTGTACAGACAGGGACGAGGAGGACGGGAGTGTGACGTAGAAATGGTTAGGAGCCATGTTGCATACTATTTAAGCTTCATTATTGCATGCTTTTATATAGGTGTTGAAGCTTTCTGGGTACCCTAGGCATTTCACCAGGTACATTTTTCTCTTTCCTGAACCTTTGCTTCCTAAAATTTTTTCAATTTTAAACACATTTTTTCCTAAATTAAACGCAACTTTCTGCAATTCCTCGCGGTAAAAGCCTCCTGAGATTTCTTCCCCATTCAAATCTTCAATGTAATACATCATTATCTCACCTTAGGTCTCATAGCCCTAACTTTAAAAATCTCGCGTGTCCATCCTTGCTCAAAACCCTTTGCGAATTTATTCCCCGAACGCGACAGCCTTACATAATCATTGATTTTGAAGCGCACAGAGTGTTTGTGGTGGTGATCCATCTCTTCTCGGGAGCGTACCTCTTTCTAAAACTTCGTTAGGTGTTGTCCCAATCGTGCGATGGTGTGAGCGGTTGTAGGATGATGCCAATGATTCCAGAATGTCTAGAAATCTGTGTTTTATGTGTAAAATAACGGTGCATGCGTTCCTTTATGGTGCGCTGAACTCTTTCAGCTAAAGAAGCCTTATGTATAGAATTGGTTGTGTAATAGCTGATATTAAACTCTGTCAACATGTTCTGAAAAGCACGGCCTATAAATTCCTTCCCCATATCCGTACAAAAATAGCCAGGAACCCTGTTTTCTTTTAACATTAGCGTTTTGGTGGCTTTAGCAACTGTTTCAGGTGATTTATTTTTCAGAGGAACTAGCCACAGATATCTAGAGAATACGTCTATTATGAATAGAATGTAGCGGTAACCATCGTTATACACAGAATATCTTTGCATGTCTGTTAAATCTGCTTGCCAAATAGAATCAATCGAGGAAGCCGTTGTCTTGCTGTTTTAAACCTTTTTCTCACAGGCTTATGAAGCGTATAAGCGTCCTGCTCCCTCAAAAATCTTTCAACATCTTTTTTCCCTACTCCGTAAACACTTCTGTACAGTCTATCTACGCCGCCGTAAGAGGATGGGTTAGAAATGTCATAATAGCGTTTAGTTAATACGTTAGCCATTTGCGTATTTTAGAGGCACGTGGGTAGGGTTGACCGTTGTTTAACCTCTTCTTTCTCCTCTTCAAAAGTGTTACCGCCGGGGGTGACGGCGTCTTCAATTGTGTCACATGCGTTGCATGTTCCAAGTCTTTTAACCTGTTCAGATTTCCTATCAACGTTTTAGGACATTTATTTGTTGTAGTCTTGCTTTAATATGCTTCCATCCTGATGGTGATGGCCTATCCCACTTCCTCACCAGATCATGGACAATGTCTACGATATTCGATCCCTGTACCTTTGATCCTTCCACAATGATCTCGCCTGTATCGGTCCATTGTATGGCTGGCAAAGCTGGGCACTTGCGGTATTTTTTGCGGTACTGCGGTACTGCGGTACTACCGCACTACCAAACCGGTACCGCATAACGCAGTACCGCAAAGGATCGCTGAAAGTACAGCAGTACCGCTACCGCATTCAAATTTCCCGCGGTACTTTCCGCGGTACCGACAAACACGACTTTTCAAAAAATTAACACTTTTTTTGAAGTAAACCTTATTACAGGAGTACAGTAAGACGAATGCTGCGTGTGTTGCATCAGCCTAACTCTAGACACGTTAAGTTTTCGTTCAGAACATGTTACGTTGCCATCCTATCACAACGCCTCAGTGCAGTGCTTGCTTTTGAGCCGGTTGCACGTGTGTTACATTTCTGTGACAAAGATCGATTTTTAGCCATTATGGCAGAAAGTTCAGGTGCGAAATCGCCGATATGCAATTTCTGAAAATATGTGCTATTACTTGTGTTGTTCTTGTGTGCAGTACCGCAGTACCGCGGAACGCACCAGGGGGACCTGAAAAAGTACCGCAGTACCGCGTAACGCACTGGGCATGCTGAGGTACCGCAGTACCGCGTAACGCACCCCCAAATTTTGGTACCGCGCCCACCACTGATGGCTGGATCCTCATTCAATAGATTATAAAGACTTAAGCCTTTACTCCTCAATGTATGTGGGAGTGTGCTTTTCAATACATGCTCGATATGTTGTGTGGCTAATCCCTTAATTTTTGGTTGGTCAGCTGTATCGTCGGGCACAGATCCTATGTCGCCATGTCCATCGTCCCCCGTGCTGTGCCTAATAACACAGGAATCTCTGTAGGTTCTTATAATTTTCGTACTCGTGAAGAAATTTCTGCAGAGCTTCTTGGTATAAGATTTTTCTCATCATGTGTTTTTTTCACTGTTTAATAGGGCTAGCAATTCGCTTTCCATTCTTTTAAGTCTGCTTTTACGGGATCTAGAACCGTGTCTGGATTCCTTTGCAGTGAAGCGTACACCTCGTGGAATCACTACCACTTTCTTCATTATATTAATCTAGTCAGTAAAGGACCCAAAACTGAAAATAAGATGGGGAGAAATGACCCTCTTGTTTGTACAATAATTCGTTTTTTCTTCGCTACAGTTTGACTTTTACGAGCGAGTGCACGTATTATGTTCTTGTAACTGCGTAGGCGAGCCTTCTGAGGGGTTTTCATTGATACATTGCAATTTATAACGTTAAGACAGATTTCTCAGATGCATTTTAAAAAGTCGGCGTCGATATTTTTAATAAACATCTGCTGCATCGCCCGGGGCAATCGATGATAGATTTTTATTAATTCACGGTATTTCTTTAGTCTCTTTGTTATTCTGGAATATACACCGTTTCAGGCTCGTTTGCAAGTATATTCGTTCGTAGAAGCACTCTAAACGTGTTTCGCGGATGAAGGTAGCAAAGCAAATATCCGTAACGCGTGCTTGTAGCTTCTTTATAAACTTCCAAAAACTCCTTACGCTGATTCGGGAACATTTGATTGGCTAATACCACAATTTGTGATACATCTCTACGTTGTGCGAATAAGACTAGATATTGCGTATTTAACGACACATCGCGCATGTATCTATTTTTGAAAAATAGATTCTGATTGATGAAGAACACGCTTATGTTAAGATGGTGGGAGAATACTGTAAATGTCTCGGCAAACGTTTTATCCATCTCCAACATGAGATCGTCAATTACAATGATTGTATGTTCATTTCCCTTTAACGAATTAACGTCATATACGCCTTTGTGGAACAAAATATCATCTTGGTACTCGTTGAACACTGATTGATACGTCGAATAGCACCATATAACTTTATGCACAAATTTTAGAACATCTCTCCCTTTTCTTTAATGATTTTAAGCATAAACACAGTTTTACCACATCCTGTAGGTCCAGATATAATACATGTGGATGGCTCGTGAATCTGAATTTTTCTAGTCCATTTCTAACACGTCACACTCCTAAGTGGGTCATTTACAAAATATTACAAATTTTGAGTGCTGTTTCCTTATATTTTGTTTTCTTCTTCCACAGAACTGTGAATGACGATGAGGTACAGCACCCCATCATTGACATACGGATGACCTCGACGACAGTGTAGTTGTGATCTCCTCCCCTGCCAACGAACCCTCCAGCGATACCGGTAGCACGTCCAAAGCGGAGGTATGATGAAGAGAACCCCACGTCAGGTATAAAGCGACCGAAATACGCGCCTGTTGCACCAGTAATAGATCCCCAACCCTCAACCTCTTACGCAACAATCCCCCAGCAGCACCTCCCGCTAATATATCCCCTTATTCATCCACCACAGTTGCCCCCCCCGTTCTGTTAAGTCTACAATAATAGATCCCCAACCCTCAACCTCCTACGCAACAGGCCCCCCCAGCAGCACCTTCCGCTAATATATCCCCTAATTCATCCGCCACAGTTGCCCCCCGTTCTGTTGAGGATGATATAACGTTTGAGTTGGTGCGCTCCGCAGCCCCCACCCCAGCCTTGACTAGAAATCGGTATAGAGTCAGGGTCGACCCTAGAGCCATGTATAGCAATGGAATTGAGCGCGGGCTACGCCGGGTTGTACAGCGTATTGTAGAGTTTGCTCTTCAGAATCGCGACGAGCGTGAAGTCAGGACGAGTCTGTCCTTTGGATTCGGGTCAGATGACGGTGATGTAGATGATTATTGGGTGATAGTGCCATTTAGACGTTTGGCGGCTGAAGATGTAGAATATATATTAGGATGTATAATGCAAGCCGCCCAAAGTAGTATAGCCTTTAATATGGACAACTTCACGGTAAATATTGATCGTGTATTCCGTGTTGCGGGTCATAGTGCCATACCGTATGCTCTTAACTTCAATTCTCCGACTATTTACCGAAAGCATATAAACGTCGATCGTGGTTGCGGCTTTATAGCAGTACTCTTAGCACGTATGTTTACTGTACAAAATACACAGGCCACAAAAATTTGGTTGCCTACGGTCGTGGAGCGTGCCCGTAAACTAGCTGTAGACTGTGAACTTGAATTTGACTGTAATATGGGTCCTGAAGAGCTGAGAATGGTAGAACAGGAAATGAATGTCCGTATAGTTGTATTTGGGCTGGATGATCGTCGTAGGACTGTGTATGTTTTTAAAAGCTGTGTGAGAGATCGTACAAGACCCCTACTTATTTTAGGATTGTCAGGGACAACGTATCTCCCCATCCGTAATATAAGGTGGCTTTACGCGAGTTATGACAAAAGTCGAAAATATGGGAGACATCATGATTTGTGTAAGGGGTGCCTCCAGTTTGAGGATGATATAGTGAGACATTGTAAAGAATGTCACATGGTATGTGAGAGGTGTAAAAGCACCAAATGTGAAAGCCGTGTAGTTGAAGCTGAGAAGAGAGACTGTGATGTGTGTAGACGCACATTTTTCAATAATAGCTGTTTTGATTTCCATAAATCAATTGGCACGTGCAGGAAAATGAGAATCTGTGAATGTGGTATGTTTCACACAATGGATAATTGGGGGAAATTTAAGCACAAGTGTGACGAAATTCACTGTCCTACATGCCAGGAGGAATATAAGGCGGATGGAGTAAAGCATGTATGTTATATGAAAGATGCTAAGCCTAAAAATAACCCTTGTATAACTGTATACTACGATATAGAAACATATACGAACGCTGAAACCAAAGAGGTAATTCCACATTTACTTGTGAGCCAGACCATCTGTGATGAGTGTATGGGGATCGAATGTGACGAATGCCCCAAATGCGGTAAACGGACAAACGTTTTTAAAACGAATGTCCGCGATAGTCCTGTGAAACTTTTTGTCCTATATTGTCAAGTTAGCCGACAAGTTCAAAAAAATGACTGTGTATATTCTCGCCCATAACGGGGCAAAGTTTGACACGCAGTTACTTTATAAGGAGTTGCTTGAACACGAATCCTCTGAGATATTTACAGGTGATCCATTGAAAAGAGGCAACAAATTAATACAGATGCAAATAAGAGGCAATGTACAATTTAAAGACACTTTATTATTCACACCTTGTAAATTAGCAAAGCTACCCAAGGTGATGGGAGTAGCAGCTGAAGTTTCCAAAGGATACTTCCCTTACACTTTCCTCACCAGCGAGACTTTAAACTACGTAGGCCCACCACCACCCAAACATTATTTTAACTATGACTGTATGGATGAACGTGAAGACTTTGATCGATACTACAACAGTTTTAATGAAAGTAACCCTTATAATATAGCTGATGAATGTGAGCGTTATTGCGTGAATGATGTGCGCGTGCTTAGAGTATGTTTCCAGGCC
This sequence comes from Bathynomus jamesi, assembly GCA_023014485.1. Taxonomy (NCBI): domain Eukaryota; kingdom Metazoa; phylum Arthropoda; class Malacostraca; order Isopoda; family Cirolanidae; genus Bathynomus; species Bathynomus jamesi. The sequence goes on from JAJOZX010001967.1 coordinate 287,461, forward strand.
TTTAGAAGGATTTACATAGCCCGTTTCAAATGCGATCCGCTGCAAGTCGCAACCACCATCGCATCATTATGTTTTACGGTGTTCAAGAATAACTTCATGCCTAAAGACACCTTAGCCATTATTCCCTGAAACAACCCCCGCAGTTACGGACACAAGGCTATTTACTGGCTCATACACCTACAGCAACAGACAGGTGTATACATAAAGCACGCCCGCAACACGGGTGAAGTACCCATTAAGATTAATGGACGTGTTTTTTGGGTTGATGGGTTAAGTGAAAACCGTGTCACTGGTGTGAAGACTGTGTACTCCTTTAACGGATGCTGGTGGCATGGATGACCCGTCCTGAGTGCGGAATCGCCAGAGATATCCACGGTAGATCTCCTGCCGACTGTCTTGCATGGACCCGCACCCGCGATCAACTTATAGGATCACAGTTCACTCACAAAGTCTTGTGGGAGCATGAACATGATGCACGGATGGAGACAGACGAGGTGTACCGTGAGGAAATAAACACGATCAAGCGTTCAATGGTGCTGGATCCTCTCAAATGTGGTGATAGCTTGTTTGGAGGACGTACAAATCCATTCAGACTATACTTTCCACCTACGGAGGGCGTGAAGCTCCATTACTACGATTTCTGTTCTTTATACTCATACGTGATGAAGAACAATCCGTACCCCGTGAGATCTCCTGAGAAACTGGTGGGACCGAACCTGCCCTCTATCAATGAATTTTCAAGAAATTTGAATGATCATTACTTTGGGCTCTCTTTCGTAGACCTACTCCCCCAACGCAATTTATGGATGCCAATCTTACCTGTCGTTATCGACGACAAGCTCATGTTTCCCCTGTGCGTGAAGTGCGCGGAAGAGGATAACGGCGATTGTAACCATATACCCCACCAGCGTAAGATCAGAGGCGTATATACAAGTCCTGAGCTGGCCCTAGCCGTACGCCATGGCTATAGAATACTGAAGATACATGAGGTGTGGAGGTTTCAGAAGCTACCCAACCTTTTCACACCATATATAAATGCCTTTTTGAAGGATAAGGTTGAGGCATCAGGGTATCCGCGAGGAGTTGATACCGAAGATGAAAAGTCTGCCTATATTCAACGTTACCGCGACCGCGAAGGTATACAACTTGATCGTGCCCAAATTGCAAAGAATCCTGGCGAGGGCTTTAGTGCAAAGTTGTGTCTAAACAGTCTATGGGGAAAATTTGCGCAGAATACCGGCAAAGGGAACATTCATTTGGCACAAAGTTATAGCGATGTCTGGGATTATGCCAATGCTCCCGATAAAAGGTCATGGAGATCGTGAATGTAGGTAATACTCACATAATAAAGTACAACAACACTGAATTGGCCACAGATACCTCAAGGGTTACAAACATACCTGTGGCCAGCTTCACAACAGCCTACGCCCGTATAGAACTTTGAGGTCTATTGCATTCTCTTGGGCGGAGAGTATTGTATGCCGATACAGATAGCGTGATATTCACAGAGAGGGAGGGTGAATACATGCCCGCTATTGGGGAGTTCCTCGGCGAACTCACTGATGAGATCAAGGATGAGTATGGGGACAACGCATACGCCGACTCTTTTGTCTCAACAGGACCTAAAACTTATGGGGTACGGGTCAGGGTGGGGGAGGATATGAAATATATCGTGAAGGCAAAGGGTATTACGCTCAACCATGCGAATCGGCGGGTTGTTAACTTTGAATCGTTGAAGGATCTAGTGTGTTTGGACGATGATGAGGGCGAACGACCTCCCCAACTAATTGTAGGCACCCACAATTTTCGGGCGCAGAAGCAGAATGATGCAGAATGATGCAATGTTGTTTTACTTAATTCTTTTGGATAATTATATCATGTTACGCCTTCTAAACCTACTAGCGGAATTCTAAACCAACTTTTAAGAAAATAAATGGTACAATCTGGCAACTGTGTACCTGAGCAATGGTATCTGATGGAACGAAATCTTTTAATTGTTTAGTGAGACAACTCACCATAATAATGCTAAAAAGTGGTATCTGGCAACTCAGCCTGAATACATGGCGCTATCTGGCAACTCAAGCCATTTACGCCTTCTAAGCCAACTGGCTGATTAGGAGTCTATAATAATGTATACAATGGTAGCTGGCAATAATAATGCTAAAAAGTGGTATCTGGCAACTCTAGCCATTTACGCCTTCTAAGCCAACTGGCTGATTAGGAGTCTATAATAATGTATACAATGGTATCTGGCAACTCAGTCTTCGATTAGAATTAATTAATTAAATATATAGGACAAACTGGCAACTCAGCCTGAATACATGGCGCTATCTGGCAACTCAAGCCATTTACGCCTTCTAAGCCAACTGGCTGATTAGGAGCCTATAAAACAACGCCTACTCAGCTGAAGTCTCAATATGCACTTGGCTCCTGCCAGGTGAACACCTCTCCTCCTTTCTCTCCTTTCTCTTGGGGGATAACGCCGCCTCCAAGTTTCATGACCCCCCTTGTTGCACCTGCAGCATCCCCCACCCCCCTTTGGGGAATATTTTTTGCAACACCCTCTCCTTTGCAACACCCCAACCCTTTTGCAACATTGCAACATTGCGTAATAAATTGCAACATTCCTGCACTCTAACCTTTTGCGGCTATACTACTTATGAGGGTGAGATTGTGCATTATATCGAAAGGCTAAAAGTTAGCAAGGCTCCAGGCCCTGACGCTTTTTATCCCAGACTTTTGAAAGATTTGAAAGACGTTATCGTAGGCCCCTTAACGAAGATTTTTAATCAGTCACTCGAAACGGGGATTATTCCTGAAGACTTCAAATTAGCTAACGTTACGCCCATTTTCAAAAAAGGCGAGAGCACAGTGGCTAGCAATTATTATAGGTTCATTAGCTTAACGTCAATTGTCGGTAAACTTGGAATCCGTAGTTAGGGATCATATCATCAATCACTTAGAAAGTTGCGATTTGATTAATAGTAGTCAGCATGGGTTTCGACGCCATAGATTTTGTTTAACTAATTTGTTAGATTTTATAACGAAATAGTGCGCGAATACGATAGGCATAGAGCGGCTGACGTTATTTATTTAGATTTTAAAAAGGCGTTCGATACAGTTCTGTATAGAAGATTAATTGCGAAGGTTAAAGCGCACGGTATACGCGGTCGGGTAGCTAACTGGTTAGAGGAATGGCTTCGTGCTAGGAGACAGAGGGTCGTTGTTAATGGTAGTGAATCGGGGTGGTTGGATGTAGGTAGCGGTGTCCCACAGGGTTCAGTGTTAGGCCCATTGCTATTCGTAATTTACATTAACGACATAGATGTACTGTAGGATTGATTAGTAACGTGTCAAAATTCGCGGACGATACTAAAATAGGCGGTAAGGTTTTTAACGAGGACGATAGAAATAGGCTCCAAGACAATGTAAATAGGATTATGGAGTACTGTAGATGGATAAGTGGCAGATGCAATTTAACGTAGACAAATGTAAAGTTTTGCATATAGGTTCTCGTAACAATAATTACACGTACACGATGGATGATAGAGAGTTAGCGAGCGTTAACGAGGAAGTAGATTTAGGCCTACGCGTATCTAAGGATTTAAAAGTTAGGAACCATTGCCTGGAGTCTTGCGCAAAAGCCAATAGGATGTTAGGCTGCATAGCGCGTCATTTCGAATTTAAATCGAAGAATATTATATTGCCCCTTTACAAGTCCCTCGTCAGGCCTCATTTAGAATATGCCGTTCAGTTTTGGTGCCCGTATTTGCGTGAGGATATTGATAGATTAGAAAGGGTTCAGCGTCGTGCCACGAAACTAATTCCGTCATTGCGCAACAAGCCTTATGAAGATAGAATTAAAGAGTTAGACTTGCATTCATTCGAAACTAGGAGAATAAGGAGGGAGCTTATTGAAGTTTTCAAAATCGTTAATAACATCGATAACGTAAATTTTGATAAACTGTTCACTTTTGATAATAGCAATACTCGTAATAACAGATTTAAGTTGCGTGGCAGACGTTTCATTACTAATATCGCTAAAAACTTCTTTACGTTTAAAGTAATTGATAAATGGAATAATCTTCCCGTGCTCGTTGTGAACTCTACCAGCGTTAATATGTTTAAGAACCGTCTAGATAGGCATTTTAAAGGTTTAACATTGTTTAAAATAAAAAAAACAATTAGCAACAGGAGCTCTGGCGGTGGTGATCTGAGATGAGTCTGTTGACGACTAATGCCAGCTTGTGACATGCCAGCGTGTGATATGCCAGCAAAAAAAAAAAAATAGACTAACACGAACGTAGATGTAGCTCGTAGCGTAGACTAACCCACTTTTTGGTATTCTTTTTTTTTCTCTCCCTCTCCTTATTGCATGTCTGTAACTCTCTTCATTGCATGTCTGTAGTTTGTATGGTATGATAGTGTTTCAGTTAAGAATGTGTTGCATGGTTTGTAATGCGCTTATTTTATTTCTTTTCATCTTCCACCCTTTTCCAGCGGAGTGGGCGCAATTATAGGTCCATTAGCTTAACATCAGTTGTCGGTAAACTTTTGGAATCCGTAGTTAGGGATCGTATCATCGATCACTTAGAAAGTCGCGATTTGATTAATAGTAATCAGCATGGGTTTCGACGCCATAGATCCTTGTTATATTTTATTTTATTGGGTTCAGAATCCCAGCTGAGCCCTGAACGACCAAGCTCTGAAGGGCCAGTTTAACCTACAGCCCAAGTTAAGCTAGACTAAAACTTACGGACTTGGAGGTCCTATTAGGTCCTACATCAGGGTTGCTGACTTGATGTGGGCCTACCTTAGGCCTCAGTTGCATAAAATTAAGATAAAAACCAAAAGGGCACTATTTATGGTCTTCTTTCTAAACCTTGCAACAACACACAATCTGCACCATTGCACGATGGAACAATCTTGTATCTAAACAACCAAACTGAATTGCAAGAGAGCTCTCTATAAGACCACGCCCTGTAAGTGCCGCATTCAACAAACGAATAGGAAGGACGCGCAGTGCCCAAAAAAATGATGCCACAAGAGTGCCCAAAGAATGATGCCACAAGAGCCCAAAAATGCTAGCTCTAAATTAAGTGAATTTTTCACTAACCTTACAATTATGAGATGGATACACACACACCTTAACTTAATATATACAAGCAATGCTACATCAATCAGCTTAGTCATCATATCGCCTTGGGACAACAATGGCTCTTCCTCTTCTAGATTTTCTAACACTCCCCACCGAAGAGGCATTGTTGTCATTACTTTCTGCAAGTTTAGCCAAGCCTTCTCCATGAGGCTGTAACTCAAATGTTTCGTCTTGACTATCCGTGTTTTTGCTGATTTCTAAAGCATAGAGTTTTTGTATAGGTCTCTTTAATTTTCCTTCTGAAGTCTATAGCCAGTGCAGACCTAACTAAATTGTCTTTGCCAACAAACAAATCTTCAATTATGCCAAGCTTCCAGCATTGCCTTGGTCTTTCATCCCCAATCATTACCACTTCTCCCACCTTGATACAATTTGCACTGGAGCCCTTTACATTGCCTGATGGGTAATAATTGAGTTCTGGCAAGTATTCCATGTGCCACCTCTTCCATAACTGATCTTCTAGTTCTTCAAGGTACTTGAACCTTCTGGCTAATGGCTAACTCTTCTTGAGTGCTCTGGATAGGCTGTAAGTCTTCTGGCAAACTGGGGCTTGATGTTAATCGATTACCACAAAGAAAATGATTTGGTGTCAATGGCTCTGCATCCTGCATACTGTTATAAACAAAGGTGATAGGCCTACTGTTCACCATTGCTTCTACTTCACACAGAATTCTTCTTTGCTCAAATGAGCATTAGCTAAAAGTTTCTTAATGGACACTTTACACTTCTCACTAGCCTTTCCCAAAATCCTCCCCACCATGGTGCTCTCTCAACAATAAACTCCCACTGTACCCCTTGGTGTGAAAAGTAGGATTGGAATCCCTCCTCTTTTAGCAAGGACCAAACTTCTTGGAGTTCCTTTGCAGCCCTTTTGAAGGCTTTTGCATTATTCGATATGATTTTATTTGGGAAACCCCTTCTGTTCACAAACCTTTTAAAGACCAAAAGAAATACATCACTACTTAAGTTGTTTACCAACTCTAAATGGATTGCTCTGGTGGTAGCACACGTGAAAAGACATGTATAACCTTTGTTAGACTTTCCTTGCTCATACATATAGACTGGACCTGCGAAGTCTACTCCCACTACATCAAATGGGGCAGTATAGACACACCGTTCTCTCGGATGTGGAGCTACCTTTTCATGATAAGGCTTTGCACTCCAACGCTTGCGAGCCACACATCTATGCAAGACCTTTTTTACTACTTGTCTAATTTTGGGAATCCAAAACTGTTGTCTGAGCTCTATCACTTCTCTAACTCTAGCATGTAACAACTTATGATGCGTATCCAGAATGAAAAGTCCCACGAAGTGTCCTCCAGAAGGTAGCAAAATTGGATGTCTTTTCTCCTCTGGAAGCCCAGAAAACTGTAGTCTACCTCCTACTCTCAATAAATCCTGATCCAAAAACACATCCAAACCCTTGAGAACAGAATGTGTTGGTAGAACCTGTAATGGACTGCTGGTGCGCAATTTTCTCTCCACCAAATTTTTCCTTCTGTACATATACCACCCAGTACTGCCTGGCTTGCTGAATCTCCTTACTGTTCAGAATTCCTTCCCTTCTTGTTTCTCCCTTAATGTTTGTAAATCTATATACCCATGCTGTCACTCTTAACAACCTTTTCAGACTGCTAATGTCCTCAAGCCTCAATATGGGGTCCTGCTGCATAACTTGACAACTGTTCACAGTGCATTTTCTCATCTCACTCACCCATTCTTCTTCAGCCTGGCATTCTCCTACAATAGGCTGATTAGAAGGCCAGTTTTCACTTCCAAGTTTTAGCCACTCTGGCCCATTCCACCACAAACTTGAGTGTGCAAGATCTTTCACTGAAATTCCTCGTGTTGGTAAATCAGCCGGGTTTTGGGTGCCTGGACAATGCTTCCATTGCTTTGGATCTATGTGTGCTTGAATTTTCTCCACCCTATTGGCAACAAATGGTTTCCATTTACTAGCCTGGCTTCTTAACCAGTGCCAAACTATAGTGGAGTCTGTCCAATAATAGCTTGGAATTTCATAAAGGGCCAAGGACTTTTGCACTGTAAGTGCAAGCCGACTAGCAATAACTGCACCCATCAATTCCAACCTTGGAATAGAAAGCCTTTTCAAAGGTGCTACTCTGCTCTTTGCAGCAACCAACCTGCAACTAACTTCCTCTTTGAATGTGCCTCTTATATAAATACAAGTTGCATAGGCTTCCTCACTTGCATCACAAAAGATGTGCAGCTCCAAATTGTCTGGACTATTTGTAAGAGTCTGTTTTATTATTATAGACCTTTACGTAAATTATTAATTACCAGGGTCACCAGCGCCCAAATACTAGATTGGCATCCAGCACTGCGGCGCAAAAATTAATTTTAATAAAAAAGGGAAGGACTGATTATAAAATTATCAATATGAATTTTGTATTTTATTGACAACAATTAATAAATTATATGCAACAATTATTTATAAATGCAAAGGGGATTTTTACCCGTAACAACTTTGACATATAAATGCGGAATTAAATAATGGCACCGTTTAGCTAATATATAACAGTCTGCAACTAATACTGATAAACAACTAATGGAACTAATATTAATATACGAATAATATTGTGCAAATAATATACAAATAATATTAATATATAATTAATGTAACACTAATAACCACAATGACAACCTTGTCTGCAAAGAGACAGACAAGAATACTGTAAGTGATATTTCAGAGAAAAAGAATAATAAAAATGGCAAAAATTAATAATTAATATACATATGCTATATAGGCCCAGTAACCTGTGGATGATGAATTACAGTTGATTCTCATTATGGGATTGTGTTAAGTTGAATGGGAAAACTAAGGAAGTATGTAGGCCTCCTGCTAAGAAAATACATGAAACATAATAGGCTTATATTATAAAGTAAAATATACTAAGAAAATTAATAGGCAGGCCTATGCCTCTTCAATATAATAGAGCTGAGGTTAATCTAAAACAAAGGCTACGGTAGGCCCCAGCTAGGCTAGAGTTACAATTTGGCTTTTGCCTAGATAGACCTAACTTAGCCTAAGGTAATTTATTGTATGAATTGTACAGTATTATTTATAGTATTAATCTTACAGTACTAATCACAAACACTATAAGGCTTGTTAATCTCTGCAGTATGCGGTATTGCATACAGATATGCAATAGTAAAGATATAAACATTATAAATAGGAACTTACCACGAAGAACCTTTGCTTGCTGGCGCCGTGTTTTCAAATAATAAAATGTGTGAACGGCGTCCTTTGTGTTGTTGTACATAAGCTTGTTTTTACTATACAATTTTACCAACAAGCCAAAATAATCCTTCAAAGCCAATTCATGTCTAGTCACACCACACTGAATGCTTAAGAATTAAATTTGATCACTGGACATGTTTAACTTGCATTTATTTATTTATTTAGATTTAAATATTTCACTCATGCCAATTTGTGGCAGTTTTCACTAATAAAAAATAATCTTGTGGTGCAAGGCACTACAAGTACTGCCCCCCAAAAACATGGTTGTCAGGGGTAAAAAAAAAACACTTAAATGTCAAAGCGCACTGGCTTACGAATGACTCTTCCAGAACGAGTCATTGTTTGCTTTTGGACGGCAATATCCTGCAGCACTGGTTCTGAAGGCATGGATGGTGCTACAGGTGCAGTAGGGACATTGGGGGAAGGGGATTCTTGGTGCCTGTGCAATGGGGCCACTGGCTGGTTCAAAGACAGTTGGTTGCGATAATGAAGGAGAATTGGAAGAGGGATGATAGATTGTTGTACCCTCGGATGAGGTGGTGGTACATAGGATTTAGGAAGGGTAGATTGCTGTACCTGTATATGAGATGAAGGTACAGAAGATTGAGGAGGGATAGGTTGCTGTACCTGTATTTGAGGTGGAGGTACAGAAGATTGAGGAGGATAGGATCTTTTGTTGGAGAAAAATCAAGGTATGCTGGTTTCAAGCGGTCCACAGAAACGGTTTCACGCTTGCCCACCTTGTCAATGATGAAAGTTTTGGGTCTACGGTCTAGCACAAGGAAGGGACCATCATAGGGACAGTGAAGAGGGTAGCGGTGAGCATCATGTCTCAAGAAAACATGTGTGCAAGTTTGTAAATCAGGGGAAACGAAGGTAGTTTGTGAAGTGGAAGTTCTAGGTGCTGTGGGACGAATTTGCTTCATAACAGAGCGTAATGTCTTGACATACGAAGCAGGATCACATGTGGGGTTAATGGGTGTAGGTGTGAAAAATTCTCCGGGTAACCGGAGTGTGGTACCGTAAACTAATTCTGCTGCAGAGCATGCAAGATCAGTCTTCAGAGCAGTACGAATTCCGAGTAGATTAGGGGTAGCCTGTCCACCCATGTAGTAGATGGATCAGTGGCTCGCAAGGAACTTTTAAGTTGACGATGGAAGCGTTCTACCACCCCATTGGATTGCGGGTGATAGCTTGTTGTTCTGGTGCGCTCAGTCCCAAGAAGGAGCATGAGTTCCTTCCATAAGGCCGATTCAAACTGGGCACCTCTGTCTGTGCAAATGGTTGCAGGTATTCCAAAACGGGAAACCCAACATGAAACAAAGGCATGAGCTACTGCAGAAGCAGTACAAGAAGTCAAAGGAACAGCTTCTGGCCATCTTGTGAACCTATCAATGACAGTGAGAAGATAGGTATAACCTCGAGAAGAATAGAGGGGGCCGACTATGTCTAGATGTATGGCCTCAAAACGAGCCTTCGGCAAAGGAAAGGTACCAATTTCTGACTTTGTGTGTCGGTGAACTTTGGCACGCTGACATTGAAGGCAAGATCGAGTCCAATTGCGGATATCTTTGTTCATACTTGGCCATACAAACCTAGCTGCAATTAATTTTGGGTGGCCTTAATTCCCGGGTGAGAAAGGGAATGGAGTTTAGCAAAAACAGCTCTTCGCAGCCCTTGTGGGACCAACGGTCGAATATGCTCAGTCGAGACGTCACACAAAATTTGTAAGTCTGACTTGGGTTCAACTGGTAAAGAGCGGACTTGCAACGAAGTGGGTGAATTAATAAGAGCTTGGAGGTCTGTATCCATGGACTGAGCCTTAGCCATCTCTGAAAGGTTGATGTGAGAGTGTCCAGGGTCAGAAATTGCTGAGATGCGAGACAGCGCATCCGGGACAACATTCAAAGAACCTGAAATGTGTCGAATGTCTGAAGTAAATTGAAGAATAAAATCAAGGTATCTTCTCTCAGTAGGAGCATGAGTGTGAAAAATGCTCTGTATGAATTGGTCCACAATTAACCCACCCCTTATTTCTCCAGTCTAACTATAGAGTAGATCAAGTCTAGCCTAGAGGGGTCAGCCTAGAGATTCCGGAAATGCTCCAGAGCGGGCAGATAAATTGAGGTCCACAGTAGGATTCCTCACCAAACTAGGTTAGGGCAATCTACCTTTACCTTTGTTAAGCTATGAGTTGATGCTGGGTCTTAGGCCACAATGTAGGCCTAAGTTGTCTGACCCAGCTTAATTTAATGAGTTTAACTTGCTGGGTTAAACACACAATTAGTCACTTACTGCTAGTTATTAGAGTCTCTTTTCTCCTTCCTGTATAATTCTCGAGAGCGTACTTGCTGGTGGGATCTTTCTTCGGTGTCTGTTCTCGTCCCTTCTCTAGTTACGTCCTCTCGCCCCGTTCTTCGTTTTCGTTCCCCTTTGTTCTCCTTTTTGCGGGTCTTTTTCCACCAGCGTCGTCTTGGTTCTTTTTCGGTTGGTTGATCGGTAATGTATATCTATTACCGAGCACGCTCTTGTCACACAGTATAAATATACTAGTGTGGAGAATAACTCTGGTGAGCAACCAATTGGTTTCATCCACCCAGTTATTGACATAAAAGGAATTTAATAATTGTTAGATTAACTACCTACCTACTCAGTGAACCATTTTCGTTACCTCCCAACTACCCACTCATCAGTTTTCCATAATGAGAGTCTGATTGAGAATGGAGAGCAAATATTAACGGACGATGATCCGTAAAAATGCTAAAGTCACGTCCTTCCAGGAATGACCTGAAATGACGGATGGAGAGGTATATCGCCAGCAACTCTCGACCGAAAGTGCTGTACCTCATTTGTGAAGGTGAGAGCTTGCGTGAAAAGAATGCGAGAGGTTCCCAAACGCCTGAAACAAGCTGCTGGAGCACTCCTGACACGGCAACGTCAGAGGCATCAGTGGCTAAGTTCAGAGGAGCGTCTGGTTGAGGGTGAACAAGGCATGTAGCTTGTGCTGTAGCCTCTTTTGCTTGTGAAAAAGCATTGGTAGCTTCGGGGTTCCACAAAACTACAGTGGATCTGCCCCTTTTTGATTGGCGAAGAAGAGAGGTTATGGGTGCAAGAATGTTTGCACACTGAGGAATGAAGCGATGGTAGAAGTTTACCATCCCTAAGAAGCGGCGAAGTTGCTTTTGAGTTTGCGGTTGTGGGAAAGACCTTATCACAAGTTGTTACGGGTAAAAATCCCCTTTGCATTTATAAATAATTGTTGCATATAATTTATTAATTGTTGTCAATAAAATACAAAATTCATATTGATGATTTTATAATCAGTCCTTCCCTTTTTTATTAAAATTAATTTTTGCGCCGCAGTGCTGGATGCCAATCTAGTATTTGGGCGCTGGTGACCCTGGTAATTAATAATTTACCTAAAGGTCTATAATAATAAAACAGACTCTTACAATTGGTGACCCTGGAGTGACCTAACTTAGCCTAAGGTAATTTATTGTATGAATTGTACAGTATTATTTATAGTATTAATCTTACAGTACTAATCACAAACACTATAAGGCTTGTTAATCTCTGCAGTATGCGGTATTGCATACAGATATGCAATAGTAAAGAATATAAACATTATAAATAGGAACTTACCACGAAGAACCTTTGCTTGCTGGCGCCGTTTTCAAATAATAAAATGTGTGAACGGCGTCCTTTGTGTTGTTGTACATAAGCTTGTTTTTACTATACAATTTTACCAACAAGCCAAAATAATCCTTCAAAGCCAATTCATGTCTAGTCACACCACACTGAATGCTTAAGAATTAAATTTGATCACTGGACATGTTTAACTTGTATTTATTTATTTATTTAGATTTAAATATTTCACTCATGCCAATTTGTGGCAGTTTTCACTAATAAAAAATAATCTTGTGGTGCAAGGCACTACATATTGTTCAACTCTCCAAAGTACCATCTTGGGATTTCAATGTCTCCAAGATGTGACAATTCTTTGAATCAATATTTCCACCTTACCATCATATGATCAGGTAACTGTTGGTCCCAACTAACCCAATTTCCCAGAGGCTCTGAAACCAAATTTTTTACTTCATCACAAATGGAGCCAGGAATCCAAGAGGATCAAAGACCTTCGAAACCAAACTAAGAGCTGTACGTTTTGTCCACCTTGTCTCATTCTCAGCCAGCTCTACTAAAGATTTCCCATTGAAGGTAAACAAATCCTCTCTTTGCTGCCAAACAATGCCTAGCAACTTTGTGTCTATTGCCACAAGTCCTTAATACCAGAATCCTCAATACTTTCTGCTGCATCAGGTCCTACATAGGACTGACTCATAAACTATTGTAACTGAGAAGGATTAGTCTGCCATTTTCTAAGCTCCATGCCAGCCTCCCTCATTATAGCTCTTGCCTCCATGAATATCTGTTTAGCCATTTCTGTATTATCCACGGAACACAGCAAATCATCAACATAAAAATTTTTCTTTATGTCTTCAATAGTGTTAGGATAGACTTCAGAATATTTCTTAAAATGGTACTGCATAGTAGCTGCCAACAGAAATGGACTAGAGCTGAGGCGAAACAACAATGACTTCACAGATACCTTACTGCATCTCTGTCCTCTGGTTTTAATTTTATCCGCAAAAAGGCTTGCTTCACATCTGCAATCAATGCTACTCTACCAAACCTGAATCTCAGTAACAAGGAAAATAAATCTGCATTTAAATTTCGCCCAGCATCCAAACAGTCATTCAAGGACACACCACCTTTGTCCTTGGATGAGCCATCCAAAACTACCCTCAGTTTGGTGGTAGTTTTGTCTCGCCATACCACTGCATGGTGTGGCAGATAATGTGCCTCCTGGCTCACCAGCTCACCTTGCACCCTTTCAGCATAGCCCTCCTTCACATAGCTTAGGATGGCCTCATTGTATTCAATTAACAACAACTCATTTTTTCTTAGCTTGTGCAATAAAGTCTTTAACCTCCTATAAGCTAGCTGAAGGTTTGAACTGGGTTTGCAAGAATCCTTCCAAGGGAGGCCAACTTCATAGCAACCATCTCTAAACCCAATCCCTTTTTCAAATTGCTCTAAAACATCACTGTTCACTGTACTCGCCTGCTTCTCCTGTTTGTCCTTTATGCCAATGGATTCAAGTTCCCAAAAGGCTTTCAAATGCCTTTCCAAACCATGGCTGTTCTCCTCAATCTTAACAAAAAGAGCTTTAACCTCCATTTCATTGCAATAGCTACCATGTAGTATCCAGCCTAGCTTACTTTCAATAGCTACCAGACCTCGAGATGTGTGGACAATATTACCAATGATGAAGTCCCAGTAATAGTCAGCTCCAATCAAAAGAATAATATCTTCTGTTCCTTCAAACTTATTATTGCCCAAATTAATTCCTTTAACTTGCAATTCTTGGACACATGCCATATCTAAACAAGCAGTGACTGGAGCACAAAGTTCCTCAATCTCTACAGCTTGGACCTTGATAGTGGGACTTTGTGGTAACAACCCCTTAACCAGAACTTCTACCTTCTTAACTTTGGTTCGGTTTTGAACGGAACCTTCAAACCCAGAAATTCTTAAATAGCTTCTCCATCATTCCCAATTAATAATGCTGCAGCTGTTTGCAATAATCCCCCTTTACTTTTACTCCTTTTCATAGAGTGGCATGTGCCACTGATGTCTCTACTTCTGGGGTAGGCCTACTAGGAGTGTTTTCACACGATAATGGCAGGATGCCGGCCATGGCATTTTTTGCACAAAATTTTAAACTTACAAAACCTTGCTCTGTGACCTCTCAAAAAACATTTAAAACATGCTGTGGACTTAGTTACCCTGTCCTTTCTCTCCTCAGCAGATAAAGCCTCAGCCACCTCACACTTATATGACTTGTGGTTGCCTTCGCAAAATATGCATTCCTTGATTCCCTTTAATTTATTCTCAGAGGATGCATGTGGAGCTGACACTGTACCTGGGCTACTCCTTTTTGTAGAAACTTTGGTGCTGTGCCTGCCTTTGTCCCCTTGTTTAACATCCCACTGTGCAAACTCAATTCCCTCTCGTCTTGCTAATTCTGTGCCTAAAAGACTTAACATCTGCTGAAGGGGGATGTACACATGTTCTGTAGAGTGTCCCCTACTTAATTCAAGCAAAATTGAGCTAGGCAATTTAGACTCCAGTATAGTAACCAACATTATACCATACCTTTCCATTCCTACACCCAAGTTGTCCAGGGACCTAGTTCTAACTTCAAATTCATCATATAACCGTCGTAACTCCTTGACACTATTGGGATTATTAACAGAAGGTAGCTAAAAGTTCGCAGAGGTGGCTTTTAATTAAGATCTCTGGCTTACCAAACCGTTTCTTTAATATATCCCAAGCCACATTATAATTAGCCTCTGTTAATGCTAATCCTGCTATTGTCTTTGCTGCCTCCCCTTCCAAGAGGGACTAAAAATAATTAAACTTCCCCAACGCACTTAACACTTGACTAGAATGAACTGCTGATTGAAAACTGTCTGCCCATCCTTGCCGTTCCTGAATACTCCCAGAAAATGTTTTGAGTACAAGCCTCGGTAATTGAACTGCAGATCTGTTGACCTTAACTTCACAAACATCATTTGTTGAGGGTTGTTTCATTATTAGACCTGGTCTCTAACTGTACTGAGCTGCTAAACTCTTTTGCTCTGTGCATACTTTAATTATGTCATCAATAATCTCTTCAAAGTAAATTATGTTATTTTCTATTTCATCCTCTTCTATAAGAGCTTCAATTTTAACATATACTTCGCTTAGAGCAACCTTTTTAGTTTCTAATATGGAAAGCTGCGCAGTCACTAAGCTTTAATCCTCTTGCTCTATGGCAAAATCTATAGTGGCAATGACTTTTATAATTAGACCTTTGTAGGCGCTTCTCCTTTTTCTAAACTTGTTCAATTCAGCTGCACTCATCTTCAGTGCAAACAACAATTGGGCTCAATGCCAAATAAGCTGAATTGACAAAAATACTTGACCAAACTGATCAAACTCAAATTTTTATTTTTTCAAATAAACTGAATTGCTTGGTTGGGGTACTGACCAACCACCAGTATGGAATACCAAATTTTCCACCCAAGTAACTGGCGCACTGAAGTCTGCAACCTCCGCCTACGAACAATAAACCAAAATTAACCAAACTGGTAAAATGTAGGCCCAAAACAACGACAAACTAGCGGCCAAGTTTCGCAAGTGGGCGACCAAACTTTCTACCCCTGGGACCTTAACTCAATTATGCTCAACCCGTTCAGGCCTAACTTGGGCTACAATTTGCACAATCAGAACTTTGCCGAAAAATAGTCACTGACTCAGTCTTGGGCTAGAATCCGGTTTCGAAGGACCATGTTATATTTTATTTTATTGGGTTCAGAATCACAGCTGAGCCCTGAACGGCCAAGCTCTGAAGGGCCAGTTTAACCTACAGCCCAAGTTAAGCTAGACTAAAACTTACGGACTTGGAGATCCTATTAGGTCCTACCTCACGGTTGCTGACTCGATGTGGGCCTACCTTAGGCCTCAGTTGCATAAAATTAAGATAAAAACCAAAAGGGGCACTATTTATGGTCTTCTTTCTAAACCTTGCAACAACACACAACCTGCACCATTGCACGATGCAACAATATTGTTTCTAAACAACCAAATTGAATTGCAAGAGAGCTCTCTACAAGACCATGCCCTGTAAGTGCCGCATTCAACAAACGCGTAGGAAGGACGCGCAGTGCCCCAAAAAAATGATGCCACAAGAGAGCCCAAACAATGTTACCACAAGAGCCCAAAAAAGCTAGCTCTAAATTAAGTGAATTTTTCACTAACCTTACAATTATGAGATGGATATATATACACCTTAACTTAATATATACAAGCAATGCTACATCAATCAGCTTAGTCATCATATCGCCTTGGGACAACAATGGCTCTTCCTCTTCTAGATTTTCTAACAATCTTGTTTAACTAATTTGTTAGAATTTTATAACGAAATAGTGCGCGAATACGATAGGCATAGAGCAGCTGACGTTATTTATTTAGATTTTAAAAAAGCGTTCTATACAGTTCCGCACAGAAGATTAATTGCGAAAGTTAAAGCGCATGGTATACGCGGTCAGGTAGCTAACTGGTTAGAGGACTGGCTTCGTGCTAGGAGACAGAGGCCCAGAGGGTCGTTGTTAATGGTAGTGAATCGGGGTGGTTGGATGTAGGTAGCGGGTCCCACAGGGTTTAGTGTTAGGCCCATTGCTATTCGTAATTTACATTAACGACATAGATGTAGGATGACCAGTAACGTGTCAAAATTCGCGGACGATAAGGTTGTTAACGAGGATGATAGAAATAAGCTCCAAGACTATGTAAATAGGATTATGGAGTGGACGGAAACCAGTGCCTGGAGTCTTGCGCAAAAGCTAATAGGATGTTAGGCTTCATAGCGCGTAATTTCGAATTTAAATCGAAGAATATTATATTGCCCCGTTACAAGTCCCTCGTCAGGCCTCATTTAGAATATGCCGTTCAGTTTTGGTTTGGTGCCCGTATTTGCGTGAGGATATTGATAGGTTAGAAAGGGTTCAGAGTCGTGCCACGAAACTAATTCCGTCATTGCGCAACATGCTTTATGAAGATAGGATTAAAGAGTTAGACTTGCATTCACTCGAAACTAGGAGATTAAGGGGGAAGCTTATTGAAGTTTTCAAAATCGTTAATAAAATCGATAACGTAAATTTTGACAAACTGTTCACTTTTGATAACAGCAATACTCGTAATAACGGATTTAAGTTGCGTGGCAGACGTTTCATTTCTAATATCGTTAAAAACGTCTTTACGTTTAAAGTAATTCATAAATGGAATAATCTTCCCGCGTCAGTCGTGAACTCTACCAGCGTTAATATGTTTAAGAACCATTTAGATAGGCATTTTAAAAATATTAACGTTGTTTAAAATAAAAAAACAATTGGCAACAGGAGCTCTGGGGGTAGTGGTCGAGGCTGAGTCTGTTGACGATTAATGCCACCACAGCACTAAAATTATAAAAAAAAAAATTAGACTAACACGAAAGTAGTTGTAGCTCGTAGCGTAAACTAACTCACTTTTTGTTATACTTTACCTACTTTTTTTTTCTTATCCTCTCCTTACTTGCATGTCTGCAGTTTGCATGGTATGAGAGTGAGTTAAAACTGTGTTTGCATGGTTTGTAAGCGTTCTTATTTTACTTTTCATATTTCACCCCTTTCCTATTCTCTTCGACTATTTTTCCGACTTGTCGGCAGTGGCCGGCGGATGATGATGTTAAGTCTTTCTTTCTCTTTTTCTGAATGAATGTTAACCCACGAATGATAGGTTTTGTTACTTACTTCACCCCTTATTCTCGTCTTTTAACCCCCTACTCTCCTTTCTCTCGGGCTAACCTTAGAGTGGATCTTAGGGTCTTTATTAGCCTTAGCTTCTGTAGATCTGTAGATCTAAGCTCCACGACCCAGGGGGCTTTGGAACTGGTAAAGCTTCACAATGTACTACTTACTGGTCGCATTGCGGAAGGCAAATTCAATTTTCTTTTTATTTTTCGAGGAAAAGCCATTCAGCTTAATTAAACAAAAATAACAATCTTTGAGGTGATCTTTTTGCTTCTTCCAAATCATGGGAACTGTAAATGGCATAGAAGTACTCGTACCTTTCAACCAACCCCTGAGAGTCACAGCACAACTCACACAGCATATATGGGGAGCCCCAACTTTATCGTGATCCCCATTTGCAGCCGTATTAGAGTTCATAAGCTTTTTTAATTAAGGGGATAATATACTGGGCCAAATTTTAGAATATGGGCTTCAATAAGAAGAGGTCGGCATTTCGAGGTAGAAGTGGACAGAAAGCTTTTTCTAAAGGACTTAAGTGTGCTCTTTCCAATTTTGATGTCTGCCAAAGTCTTCAATGCTTATTTCGTGCTATAAAATTAAATATTCAAAATGGCCGCCGCAAGCATTCTAACTTATGGAAACACTCATAATGCATCGTAGTTTGAAAATAAAAGGCTTTTATGATCTCTAAATGCGGTCCTAATTTACTGTTTAAGAGCTAAATTAAGATTTCCAGAGAGAAGTAGGGAGAGAGAGGAGGGCTTTGAATTTTATTTGACATAAGACATGACATGACTTCAGCAACCAATTGACAGATAGTGTCCGTTTCACAAAAATTTTTGCTTTTGCTGTGCATGACGTTGGCAGGTAGCTGTTTCAGTATTCTTCAAGCGTTGTAGCAGACATCATGATGTCATGGTGATGCTGGAAAACTTTCCAGCAAGATTTCTTGCTTTGTCCTGCCAAGAAAGAGGTCGAATCACAACCAGTAACGGCATGAAATCCAGCCAAGCTCTGAAGTTGATCCCTTTGTATGCCTGAGTGATCCAGGATGGTGTGAATAGGAACATATTTTCTCTTTTTGGCTGTGCCAGTCTTCATCCAAATTTTTACATTTCATTTTGTCAAAATGTACCAGAAACAACACAGAGACATCTTTGTCTTGTGAAGCAACAACAATGCTGCATGCTTCGCTGTTTACACAGTGGAGGACCATCCTCGTATCTGGCTCCTCATGAGAGGCCTCCAAATGACTTGTGTTTATATCAGGGTTGGAAGACTCAACTCGAGTGGCATCACTGAAAGCACCAGCAGCTAAAATAGTTTTGTCAACTGGCGCCTGCAGTATGAATTGCTGGGACAAGAATCTGGCAAGATCAGCTTTGTTGTCAGGATGAGACAAGAAGCCTTCCCATTTGGCTGGCAAGAGAATGTCTCGACTTTCAATCACTCTTCTGATTGGCTGAGAACCTTTGCCTCATCTCTTCCTTGTTCCACTCTTGATGGAGGTCTCATAATATCTGTCAAACACGATGTCGATGCGCTTGAAAGCACGCCCGGCTTACAGGAGAGGTTTGATAAAAGCATCGGCCAGATCTACAAATGTTGTTGCGTGCTGAGGTTTCCCAATAGCAAAAACAAGATCAGTAGCGTCAAGGCTCTGTGGACAGGGTAATTCATGTGTAAAGATGTGAAGCAAAACTGCCTTTGACCCTGAACGCAGGCTGCCGTTTGTTTCTGCAAGAGCGGGAGGGACGAGCATCAGTTCATGCTTCAAGATCATGGTAAGGTCCACTTTGCATCCTGCTTCATATGCAGTGATCAGTCTCTGAAGAATCTTCCTGTCTGCCTTGATTGTTTTCTGTGCTCCACTGTGCACATCCTTTTGGTTCACCTCGTACAGACTAGCAAATGTCAAGGGCCTGTTCTTTGGCAGAGTATCACGAAACTTCACCTTCCTTTCAACATAAGGAAGTAGTCTATGACCAACAAATGTGTCCAGCTGGTCTTGTCAGCAAGTCCTCCTCAATGTTCCTGCTGGCAAGGTCTTTGGATGCAATATTTTGCAGGTCCTGGGGCACACCTCTGGAGAAGAGTTTAAAGTTCTTCAGAGTGATCATCAGGTTATCTTCATCTTTCTTGTCCTGCCTTCTTCCTCTGTTGCATTCGTTGTGAATGATGACGTTGTCAGGGTTTGTGCCAAACACTCCTCTCTTTTCATTGGCAATGTGGGACCGCATATTGTACGAGAGGGCCCATCTGCTCAAAGCTGATGGTGTTTTCGTGATGCCAACGATGCCACCACCTTTCTTTCCTGTTCCATTGAGCCACTCCTGACTTTGGTCTGGGTCTACTTGGTTGAACTTCTGCTTTGCACGCTTCACCACGAAGTTTCCAGCTTTAAATTCATCTTGGACTTCTTCAGGAAGCTGATGCATTTCACTCACATAGAGTGATCCCCAGCGAGCATAGTTAGTGTGGTCGTATCTCATGAAGTACGGAAGCATGGACGTGAACGCATGCAGGTGTAGTTTCCATTCGCCGTCTTTGCTAGCTCGAGTGAACAGCAGAAGGATTTCTACCATTTGCATGTATGTCCACCAGAACTGAAAGTTAGGTCCATCATTGGATGCAACAAAAGACTCCAAGAGGTCTCTGAAACTCTTGGTGGTAAGAAGAGACAGCAGCACATCTGTGTACTCGCTGAGTACTTTGTCCTCAATCTCCTGTCTCAGCTCACTGTTTTCATCATGGATGTATAGCAGCAGATGAGGAAGGACTCTCCACATGGCCTGCAGAGTCAGTTTATGTGATCTCATTCTCATTCCTCTGGTGTACGATTTGCCTGCCATCACTTGCTCTGCTGCTTTTGGTCCAAGGAGATTGCTCTCCATCCATGCCTCCAGTAGACCTGAGCATTGCACGTGTTTCCCATTGACTTTCAAGAAGTTCAAAGAAGTGTGAAGACTACCAAGTCTGACAACCAGCAAGTTCTGGTATTCTTCTTTTGCCCATTTGAGCTCCATGACTTTGCAGTATAACGCCTCATCAACTGTAAGCACAACATAGTGTTGCCCTAGTTTTTGAGCCACATAGTTACACCTCAGGATCATTGTACTGAGTGTGTCCAGTTCGTGGGCTGGTGCTTGGATTATTGGCATATAGCCAACACTTGTCATTTCTGGATCAGCTGTACTGATGGTTTTGTTGAATTGTGTCCAACCAGTCTCGCTGTCCTTCTCATTGCTGCGCTTGAGAATGAATGACATGTCCTTTGCAACTGCCTGAACAGCTGCTTCGTTTTCAGATGTTGTTTTGAACCATTCCAGTTTGATTTCAGACGTAGACGTCGTTGGCTGTGACTGTACTTCAATTATCTGTGCAGGCAAGAATTTTTCCATGACATCAGGCATTTTCAGGGTAGGGTCTTTCTTTGAAGGTTCAAGTGAAAATCACTGATGTCGATATTGTCACAAGTGAAGTGTACAAATCTTTCATGCGGGCTACGTCGTGGCCAATGTCATAACACCGCTTCCCGGAGATCAGCGAAGTTAAGCGACATCGGGTCTGGGCAGTAGTTGGATGGGAGACCGTCCTCTGCGCCCAGATTATGTAGCGACCCGTGGTTCGGATCCCACGTAAAGCTGTAGGTCCCCTCCGTCATATGACCTTAGATGTTGCGAAGGAGGTTAAACAACCCCAATTAAAAAAAAAATCTTCCATGCACAAAGTTTGGTGGAATCACAGCTCCTGTTGCTTGATCCATTGCCACGAGAGTGCTTTTTGCCAGCGAGGTGTCACCTTGCTTGACGTTGTGATAGCTCAGTATGTGCCCAGCATTGTGAAATAACTGAACTAGATCTTTTGATCGGGTTGCTTGATGCAATGTACTAGCAAGACCCAGATGCTTAGGAGTCCAGTGTGTTCCGCCACTGACATTATAGACGTATTCTTGTCTGAGACTTACGCTCCCTCTACATCATTCCTTCAGCCTCTGAGGTCTCATCAGTGTCATCCTCCAACAACTCCTGTCCACCAACATCAAGCGAAGGAATATGAAGAGGTCGTCAGGAACACATGAAATCATTTCCTCTTCATTCACAGCAAATCCTTTGTACTTTGGCTGAGCAAGGATGTCAGATCTTAGCTTCAAGGCAACATGAACCATTTCAAGAAACTCCTCAGTTTGTTAATGTCTTTGGAGTGGAGAAGGTACTGGGTCTCCATTCAACAGTTTAGAGAAGGGGACATTTTCAAACTTCACTGGCACAAGCAGTGTTTGTCTATCAGGCAGAGAGATGAACTCATACATGTCTTCAATGCGTGCCTGGAGCTTGGTCTTGAATGTTGATCGCCTGGTGACATAAGATGGAGGTATTTCAACGTCAGATTCCACTGCCAATTCGCGGTATCTCTCCCAAACTTCTGACAGCTCAAGCACGTGTGCCTTCCTGGCTGCTTTTTCCAGTTCAAGTACTAGCCATTCCATTGGAACACCTGTCTCCTCTGATTCTGATCGCTCTTTTGTTTTAGATGTGAATTTCGTAAACTTTGTGTAACATGTCAGATGATACTTGCCTTCTGCCGCAATAAGATCACTCACTCCAGCAAAGCAAACATGAGTAACTTGATCATACTTTGATGCCTCCAAAATCTTTACACTTGTTTGAAATGTACTAACCGAGGAAAGTTTATCTTTGTTTGTTGCATCTTGACAAAATATACAAGCATCCCAGTTCATTGCTGCCACAGAGCTTCGAAGCACAGTGGAAGGTTTTCTTGATGCTGTATTCCCACCTTGATCTGAACTTCTCTGCTGTAAAGAAGATTTCTGTAGTCTTGATATATGAGACATGCTGGTAAATGTTGCAAAGCATGACTTGTGCCAAAACACGACCGGACACGGTGCGGAAAAGACAATACATCAGTCAGTCGTTCAATCACAGTTCTGTTTCTAGCATCATGGAGCTTTGTTCTGGCTGATGAAGCCTTTTGCAGGGACAAAATGCCTTGATCAGTACATTTCAGCAGCTTTTCTTTGGTGCTTTCTTGGCAAAGAATACAGTTGTCAGGATTTAAAGATCTTGGTCTCTTGAAGCTGCAGACTGGTTCCATTGTTAAATCACATCACATCACATCTCCATCACATTTTCAATCTGGAAAGGATATATATATAAGATATATATATATATATATATATATATATATATATATATATATATATATATATATATATATATATATATATATATATATATATACAGGGTGTCCCATAAGTCCGGCATCATAAGAGAAATTCATATTTTTCTATTTCTACAAACTATAATTCATATTTTTCTCTTTCTACAGGCCATAATGTCTGTGAGCAAGGAAGAACGAATCCAGATAATTCTACTCATAGGAAATCGGAGTCAAGAGAGGCTGCTGCTGAATTTAACAGACTGCATCCAGACGCGAGCCAATAGCACAGAGTTGTGTTAGCAGACTTGTTGCAAAGTTTAAGGAAACAGGATCCATAGAAGATAAACCACGCAGTGGACCTTCAAGGAGGTCCACTGACGATGATACAGCGACTGCTATCCTGGCTCATTTTAACAGAAGTCCCAATAAGTCTCTTCGGCGATTGTCCGCCGAGACAGGAGTGTCGAAAAGTAGCATCCATCGCATTCTTCAGGCTCACAAATGGCATCCATATAAACTTCAGATCCTACAGAAATTAAGCGATGATGATCCCGACCGGCGGATGGAATTTTGGGCTACGGAACAATATGCTCGGGATGCCAATTTCCCGTCCACCATTCTGTTCAGTGACGAGGCTGTTTTTTATGGAAATGGTGAGGTAAATCGACAGAACACCCGCTACTGGTCTCAAAACAACCCTCACTGGTATACCTTTTCAAAGGAACAAGGTGCATCTCGGGTGATGGTATGGTGTGGCATTTGGAATGATCGCATCATAGGCCCCCTCTTTTTCGATGAACATGTCACTTGAGGCACCTACCTACGTATGCGCAAGGAAGCATTTCCCAGTGTCTTGAACGAAGAAGGAAATTTCCCAACGTGGTTCCAGCAAGACAGCGCTCCTGCACATTACAGCACCCAAGTAAGGGAATACCTGTACCAGCAATTCCTTGGTCATTGGATAGGACGTCGAGGGCCTGTGGAATGGCCAGCTAGAGGCCCGGATCTCACGCCACTAGATTTTTATCTCTGGGGCCACTTGAAAGCGCTGGTATACGCAGAGAAAATTAGGAGTGTTGAACATTTGCGGCAGCGCATTATTGGGGCATGTAACACCATTACTCTTGACATCATTCACCGTGTGCTTGCTGACTGGGTATCACGTCTGAATTAATTTGTGTATTGAAAACAATGGTGGACATATTGAGCACGTTCTGTAAATAAAAGCTTTTATTTTGCCTTTTTTTATTATTTTTCCTATGATGCCGGACTTATAGGACACCCTGTATATATATATATATATATATATATATAATAAAATTTTTGTGCATATTTAATTGTATTTTTATATAAAAATTTAAGTTGTTGTAGTGAATACTTTAATTTTTACCTTAGCGTCATTTATAAAGCATTTTTTACTATTAGAACGCCATCAATGTTATATTTATTTAGTCATTTAAACCACATTTCGTTAGGCTGGTTAGTGTGTTTTTGGAGTTGAACTGTAGTTCTTGTACTGTAATTATGTATGCTATTTATTTTGCGGGATTGCTACATTAGTAATAGTTATTTTGTTTAATAATTTTTACTTCAAGAACTTAACTTTATCATTATTATATTATATTGACAGATCAAATTTACACGAAAAAGTTTTACAAACTTAGTACTCAAAGTGTGTAGAATTTTTTTGCATAAGATTGTATGTTTTTCTGGTATATTATCAGTCATGTTGAATATCGCACTATACCATTCAATGTGTAGACTTTTGACTTTGGCAGACAACAGAAATGGATTTAGCATATCCAAATCCGCTAGAAAATGTTCTCTGACAGCTTCTACCTCAAAATACCTGGGTGTGTTTGATTTCCTGAAATTTGACCGTCTATAATGTTTCTTTTGTGATCTTGTATCACGTAATTACCGCACACATCAGAGAAACTGCTGGGATTGTTTACATATTTACGCGATATTTTAAATTATCCTTTTTTTTCCTTCAAGGCACTATTTTGTGTAACACATGCACAATTAAATGATTAAGTAAATGGAAAAACACGAAAAAAAACAAACTTCACTACGCATGAACAGACCCGCACCACGAAGCAGCTTGCGGCAAACTGAATGACTTACAACTGCAAGTAACCCTCTATGACAGATAACACAGCAGGAAAATTGACATGTTACGACAGGTTTGAACATGTCAGTAGCAGATGGTGTTTTAATTTGTTCAATTTATCATCTATATACAAATTTGGTCAAGAATTAACCCCAAATTTCTCGAAAACCTGACGTGATAGCAAAATTTCGTTATCATTTTCGTAATCAGAGATGAAAAATGCAAAGGAAACAACTATTACCAGTTGAGAAAAAAAAAATGTTGAACAGTGTAATAAGCCACTGTGGTTATGAAATAACAGGACTTATTAGCGATCGAAATAAAGTCTATAAAAGGTACAAGCGAGAAAACTCTCAGCCAACTTTCAGTCTATGTTCTTCTAAGGCGTGTTAAAAGCGAGGATGAAAAGGCAAAGCGTCAATATGAGTTAGTTCTGGCAAAATCATGAAAACAGAACCCAAGAAGTTTTATGCATGTGTCAACAATAAAAACGTAGCGAGGGAGATCATTGGGCCAATAGACCTTCTTCAAGTGTTTACAGATGAAGACGTACGAACATACCAGAAGCAAGATCTATGTTTAACTTTAACAAAGAATTGATGTTAATTAATATGAACCATATAAGAGGAGGAGGTTTTGCATTACATAAATTAAAGATTGGTAAATCGCCAAGTCCTGATTCGCCTTATCCTAAGCATTTGAAGGAACTGAAAAACGTAAGTTTTTCAAGTTCATGAGTTTGACGAACATGATGCCAGCAATAAGCTCTACTTTTGTTTTAGGTTTACGTTTTGAAAGGATAGTTGAATTCGTTGCTATAGATAGATTTTTAATAGGGATAAGGTCTGAGCTCTGCGCTGGTCAATCCAAGTGATTCGCGTTATTTTCGAACCATTGTTTAACTTTTCGAGCTCTATGAAAAGGTGCATTATCATCTTGAAACAGCCAGTCTTCATTAGAAGAGCGTTCTTGAACCCTTGGTAGCATTTTTCTTTGCAGTACTGACAAATACTAATCAGCACGCATAGTATTCTCCACATCATGAATTCTCCATACTCCAGAAGTTGACATACGCCCCCATATCATGACTGAAATAGGATGTTTGATGCTAGGAAGGTTTAAATTCTTCTCCTGGTAGTCTTCGCAAAATAAAGATTGCCAGAATTGTTACTGACGTTAAATGTACACTCATCACTAAAAAGGACAAGTGACCACTGCTTCTAAATCCAAGTTTTATGACGCCTCGCACAAGCTAGCCTTGCTTTTTTTTTTTTTTGCTTGCTTGCTTGGTGTGAGGTGGGTTTTTTCTTCGCTTTGTAGCCACGCAAACCCTTTTCCAAATGTCTTCTGACGGTGCTTGTCGAGCTTACAGCAGTATCATAGTCTTTCCATTCAGATAAGAGTTCTGGACTTTTCTTCCTGTCTAGCAAAGCCATTCTCCAAAGAATACGGTCAACTTTTAGGGAAGATTTGCACGGGCGGCCTGTGCTAGCTGAATGACAAACTTTTCCTGTTACGCGTAATCCTCTTTCGTTTTCTACTTCTTACCACTACAGAGTTTCGTGTGCGCGGGCACAAGAGGCAATGTGTATCAATGACGGGAAAACTTTTGTTTCTGAGTAGGGGTTTGCATCGTGTGAGAACTGTACTTGGGATTTTCTGTAACTGTTCAATTCCTTATCTTTCCTATTTTACTGGTTACCCTAGAGTGGATTCTCTGGTCTCTGGTAGCCAGTAACTTATATATATATATATATATATATAAAACCTTGGTTTTTGCTTCCGCCCGAATTGTTCACTCTGACGAAGGTCAAACTTGTTGCTTCACCTTGGACTTACAGATTAACGTGGAATCCGAACCACGACCCACCACGGGTAGTCAGAAATTAATTAAAAAGTCCTTGCCCGGACTCGATCTCACGACCTCCCTATCAGCAACCCAGTGTCTTAACCACTAGGCTACTCAGGGTACCCATTTATCTACCAAACTTCTTTTTCTGGGAAGATGAACAGCTGGGTAAGCTGCGCCCCGTCTGCTTTTGCCGGTAACCGAACCCATGGCTGTGGATTCGTAGTCAGCGATGCTAAACACTACACTACCTAATCTACTAATGTAATAAAGAATTTCTGAAATTGGTTTTTTGAACTTCCGAGTTTCTTCATTTCTAAAAAAAAAAGTAGTCATAGGCCCTGATCATCAATCAATCAATCAATCAATCAAAAAAATGTCAAGTAAAATATATAAAGCAGCTTGAAGGAACTATTAAAAAAAAAAAATCAGTTTTTTCCAGGCAGATACAATGATAAAACCCAGTGGCGACAATTGGGTCAGGTCCATTCGTGCCCACTCTAACTACTAGGCTTGCTTACTATCGGACTAGAATTTCTGGAAGATTTTCCAGATCTGCAATGGATATTGGCGCGCGCGCGCGCGCGTGCGTGTGCGTGTGCGTGTGGCATAAATCCCCGTCTGACCTTGACTCAAAATAGTGTATGATAAATCTAAATTTGACCTAGGTTGTTCAGCTCCAAGAGCTCTCATATAGACCCAAACTAGCTTGCTTGGTAGGGGGTTTTGTCCACTACATGAAAGAATTGCATATTTAATTTTGAGCTACGAGGTTATACACGTGATATGGGTTGGATAGAAAGTATAATAGGTTATACCTAAATAACTCTCAAACTGAAATTGAATCATTCGGATTATTCTTCTTATAAATAACCTAACTTACGATCTAACAAAACTTCAGGAATTTAAACATTTTCTTGCTAGTTGCGGACTTGCTATCAGAGTTACTGAGAACAGGCTTTAAAACGCTGCCCATCTTCATCCTCTTCTGCAATCCTGTAATTTTTTCGTTTTCTGTGGAGCATGAAAAATGGTCAAAACTGATTTAAACCAATTCAGTTCGCTTCTCTGCTTCCGAAAGTTGAGTTTGTCGTTTGTCAGTTCCTAGAATAACATTTAGGCCAACAAGAAAGATATCTTTTTGCAAACGTAAATACTAGGATGTGTACCATTACCGATGGATAGTAGAACCAAGTTTATTCCAGTGATATAGTCGAAACCACCATGGCCAAAAACAAAGACCAGAAAAATAGATTTAAGTCCTAAATCACTGGTTTATTCAGCTGTGTAGGTAATAAAATGTACCATTATTATTTAGGCCCATTACAATAATAGTCTGATTTGTATTGCTTAAGCATAAATATAAACAGGTCTTTCAAGCACAATACGCATATATTTCATATTTAATTGAAAATATATACAAAAAAAAATTTCTGGGTAAAATGGGGTTCTTCAAAGAAAGACTGGTGTTTGGAAATCCTGCTGTTGTCTGGTGGTGTGGCAAAATTTCACCTTGATGGGGTATTTTGTAAAACACTTCTGGATATCATCATTGCCAACTATAAAAAGGTTCAACGTGCTAACGAACGTTTCTCGGGTAATTGCTACTGAAACAAACGTTACTAGAAGAGTTCATTTAACACTTTTCTTACATTGGTTGTTGGCGTTTCTTGTTGAATGTAATATTCATTTCGAATTTTATTTGCCCATTTAGTCGTGGTTCCTAACAATGATTGAATATGTAGCTGCTGTGTGACTGTTCAAAACTAAGTTCGAGAGAAGTAACTCCAACCTTGTATTCATAAAACTTACATCACTGAGGAAAGGCTTCTCAATATCACCAAAATGAACTCGCAATAGGTGTTATAAATACACCTGCATAATTTTCCAAATAATTTATAGAAAAAGTTTCTCCATACTCCAGAAGCTGACATACGCCCCCATATCATGACTGAAAAATTATTTGGTCAGGGGAGTTTTGGGGGATATCTAATCAGATTCAGAAATCTTGACACAATGTGAAGCTCAAAAATTTCACGGCTGCGTTCTTTTCTGTAGTTTAGCCTGTCTGTTTGTCAAATTTATCCTGGGAAGTAATGGTAAAAGGGTTGGGGTAATGGTGAGGGGTGGGGGTAATGGGGGACGGGGTTAGCTCCTAAGTTGAATAAAGGGGGGTTTAGGTACCCGGAGGGTAGCTAACCTTAACCCGGGCAAAGCCGGGTCAGGTAACCTTGTAGAAATAAAATTTAAACACACCCACTATGCCGTTTTCATAAAGTTAGGGTCAAACTCCTTCAAAATTAACCATAGTCTAACATGCAAATCATCTTAGCCATGATGTTTCATCTCAAATGAAAATACTACTAGCTGTAATGTTAAGAAACTGGGAAATTATTCTTATTTTCATCAAGATGAAACAATATAATGGTAGAACAAGTTCCATTATAATTAAGGTCTCTAAGAAATAGAAGGCCGTGAAGACGTAATGTTTGTTTACCAAACAGTGAAAATGAAAATTTCACTCTAATAATAATACTAATAGAAGAGGATGGCCATAACATTTAGTATGGCGTCATGAATCTTCTCATGGTTACCAATTTCATAGCAGCGACTCCGCTTCAGATTTTCTCCACAGGATCTGCTCCACTAGCTATGTATCTCAATGCGGAAACTATGAATTTTGTAGTTTGGAATATTCACATGGGGGATATGGGGGCGATATGAACTGATTTTAGTAAATTATGAATGGCAACAGGGTTCATGAGGTGACTTCTTGTATTATATTCTAGTCATTATAAATGGCTAAATTAAATTACAACAAATTCGTTACCTTATACGCAAGATTAAAACTTTTCTGACGTAATGGCTTCAAAAGTGTGCTCGCGTTGCTATTAAATTTAATCATTTAAACTTCTTGAACTTTCGTCATGCGTAACAATTTATACCAATATACATATTCTCATTACTTCCTTCAGGACTTTTTTTTTTCTATATACTGTATAAACCTTCCATGAAAAGAATGGAACAATCTGGTAGCACATTGATGAGTAAAAGAATAACCATTTACCGGAGCTTAAAGAATTCCTGATAAATAAGGGAATAAAATGTAAATAAAAGGTAAAAAAAATGAAACAAAATTAGTTCGCTCAAATGCCTCTTCTCCTTGCCAATCACAATCGTAATATCACAATCGGTTCGTGATCCTCAAACGAGGACCACAATAACACCAGCTAAAATACAAAAATGATTCTCCTTAGTTTTCTTTTTCTCGTTCCATTTATGTACATTAAAAACACTTACTGCATTCGCATTAACAAGTATCAGAAGAACGCACCACGAGAGAGCTTCGTCATCGTCGTCATCATCATCATCTTCGAGTGGCCTACAATGACGGATCACACTCCCAACATATTTCGCCCATTCGGCGTTTGGAAATTTTACGATCGTGTTTAGGGTTAATTTTGGTTCATTTATCAATTCGCTTCCGCGAGTTTTTTTTTCTCCAAATAATGAACATAAATTCTAGCTAAGAAAATGCCGAACCAAAGATCCTTTACCTTATTATTATACGTGATAAAAACTACCTAAATATTAACAACCTTCGGGATGACTGTGTCCAATTTATCGAATATTTTTCTGCTTGACGTATAAATCCTCGAGTGCCTAATGGAATATCACTAAAATTAACAAAATACAAGTTCACGGAAATACTCGTACGCTGTAAGTGGTAACTAACATTCTCAAATATGCCTGGTAATACCTTATTATTATAGAACAATAAACGAATTTTGCTCGTTTGCATATAACTTTAGTTATCGTTACCAAATAAGAGAGTATTTCCCCTAACAGTGTTTTATGATGAAAATAACCAAAAGTTTATAAACTCTGAACAAAGTTAAAAGCAAAATATAGAATACGACGATTTATTGACAGTAAAAAACAGATTTCATCTTTTATTTAAATAAAAAAGCTCGCAAAAATCTTTTATTTAAATAAAAGAACTCACGAAATATCTTGAGTTTTATAATTTTCCTTAAATTACGTTACTGAAATCCAATCTGAAACGATTCTTGGCATTTAACATTCCTCACTCAAATGGTAGTAACTTTTTTCCCCCCAACTACCTACCTATTCCTCATTAGTGTTAAAGGTGGTCAACATTAAACATTTATATATGCACGATTTTCTTTTTCTACCTTTAATAAACTTTAAACTAAAACTAAAGTAGTTACGAAATTAACTTCTACTGAAAATAGATGCGCGTTTACCTATTACACTTTCCTGATCTTAAGAACGATAATTTTTAAAAGTGTCAATACTTAAGAGGAGAACGATGTCGCATTAATATAATCCTATTAATATTAAGAAGCTTTTGGGGAAAGGGGAATTGCGTGGGTTTAGAAATTGTACCTTTAAATCACGATCCCCAAAACTCGAAGCTCTTCACATGCTAGAAATCAAATTTTAAACATTTCATTAATCCGCCTGTAAAACCCATTTTTGGATCATTATTTAAAGGTACAACGTATTGAGGACAGATGATTGATGTTCAACACCTCTGGATTGAATATAATTAAATTAATTTCTCCAATTTCATAATTATTCTGAAAATTTTGCAGTCCTAAAAAGTGTACATGACAGGGAAACCACAATGGCCCCACTATGAAATTTACGATATTTAATCATTAAATACAAATATATTGCATTGTTTAGTTCAATTCTGACATTTGGAGATGATTATAACCATCATACTAATAGCTGTATATAATAGTAATATCATGAGGGGGTCAGCTACTCTCGATGCTGTAAGAACGAGAGCGACTTATCTCGTTGGCGTAACATGAACAACGAAAACAATTCGTCACAACATAAACGCTAATAAACATCACTCGCACTAAGTTTTTAAAACGACCTATACAAAGTGAAAAGATGAAAACTAAATTCAACGCCTGTCATCGCCTCATTTGGAGAGCGGCTTTCAGTAATGTGTCGTAGTCCATCGTGGAAGGAGTCGTATGGTACCCATAATCCTCACTCTGAGCGTCTGAAATTAAATGATCAGTTTTAATTAATTCCTAGAATATCAGCGTGTTTTATCATGGAAATTGAAGACAATTTACTCTCACTTCCTCTTTTACCTCGTCTGTTTCAAAACATCTTGGAAACAAATATCAAACCATTCATCATTCGCGTGTATTAAAAAAAAGAACTCACCCAAGTCCGAATATTGGACCTTACAGAAAGACCTCCGCCCTCCGAAGCATAAATTGTATTTCGGCAGAGAAGGGTCATCGTTGCCGTGTTCCAGGGCCTGATAAGCGTGTTCTCGATACTTGAAAGTTACGAACCCGTAGTTGTCTCTAAGGAGTCGTATAAGAAAAGTTGTTAATGAAAATTACATTAAAATGAATTAACACTTAAAATACGATGGTAAAATATTTTTAAAACCTATTCCAATTATATTTTTTCTCGAGGCTGCATTATTAGTATACTCATTAGTCTCATTTTATTTTCCATCAACTCACCCTCTCTCTCTAAAGTGAATGTTGATGTCGACAATTTGTCCAAATTTTTCAAACCTCCTCCTGAGGTCGGCTCTCGTGGTCCCTTCTTCGATAGCACCAACGTATATTACTCGCCTCTCCTGAACGTCTCTCTCAATTTCCTCCTGAAATCGATTTTAAATGTAAATCATACGATTAACTAAATTTCGTTAAATCCTGAACGTAATAAAAATACATTGGGTCGACCACGGGTCAAAACCATCATTAGGTTAAAATACCACAAAACTGAGTTAACTCGCATTAATGCTAATTGTAATTTATAAATTTTAGCTGAGCGAAGCATTCTTATGATAAAACTAACCGACTCTAGACAAAAATCCAGTCTATGGTTTTCCACACCAATTTCTACTCCAGACCAGTCTTTTAATTTACCACAATTCGTGGACATGAACGAACACGCGCAAGAACACTAATAAAACGGCTCGGTACAAACTAGAGGTTGAAAGAGTACATCAGTATTCGAGTACGGGTCTTTGTTGTACGCGTTTTCAATGCAATGCGTTCATATGGTCTAATAAGCTTTGCTCATGCAAGCAGCCAAGCACCAGTTAAAGTTTGAAACCACATTCTTACACGCGTAATCGTACTCAAACACTAAAAAGGTATACTTGAACTCTTACTCGACCACTCAAAAAAAATACTGTATTCATACTCGTCCAACTCCAAAATTTTGGTACTCTTTCCACCTCTAGTACAACCACGACGGTTTAATAGGAACACGAAGGACGCACCATACTTCTATGTCGACTCATATATCTTGTTGACATGTGAGATTGGCCATATCGTGCAGCTTTAGTGTACGGGGACCGAGAGCGGTATCTCCAATTCGGCGATCTCGTTCTCTTTCGGCCATTCCAATCTCGAGGGGACCTTGACCACGATCTACGACGAGACCGTTCTCCGCTTCTAGAGTATCTTTTCGATCTTCTAGAACGGCTGCAATAAAATTAAAAAAATCTGTTTGAACAAATATTAACCACCACCATAAAAAACATTCCTACTCTAAATTAAAAGTAGAGAAGCCCGCTCAAGTAAACACAAACTTTTATGCAAAAGAGATTCAAGCCTTATCCTAGCAACTACAATACTGAACCCACTGATTCGACCATTTACCTTCTTGTACGCTAGACCACAGGAAACATTAGACTTGAAATGCGACTCAAAGCCCCTTGGAATGAATCTGTCCTTCATTACAAGTAAACTTTCAAACTGTAAATCTTTAATGTGAAAACGACGGTTACCTTCATCAATTAATTAATACGATAACTAAGGTAGAGTAAACATTTATTTAACCTTACCTTTCCCATCGCCTGCTGGATCTGGATCTGGATCTAGACCTTGAGTTGTATGATTTAGAGTACGATCTCGACCTAGATCTTGATTTAGAGGAATAGACAGAGGGGTATGAGGATGATGAGGATGATAATGAATATGATCTAGACCTTGATCGAGATCTAGTTCTGGATCTGCCTCTAGATCGGGACCGCGACCATCTTCTGCGGGACTTCCTATGACTGCTTGTGTATTTGCTACTTTTCGATCTATGTCGACAGGAACCCCTCTTCGAGCTCCAGCTCCGACTTCTACTCCGACTGGAAGATTTGTAGTGCCTCCCAGAGCTTTTTCCGGAATCATATTTGGTTCCCTTTTTCTCCAGGGTTTCTCCATTCTTCCTAGAGTAAAGGAGACTATGCCCAAGGCTGGTGGTGGGCATTTTAGACAATGGAAGGCTGTCAATAAGACCCAGTTTGGTTTGCACTTTCTGATTCTTCCTTTCTTCTTCTTCTTCTTCTTCTTCGAGGTCAATTTCTATCACAGTTGGCTTCTTAATTTTTTTAGAAGGCTTATTATTTGAGTACTTAATCCCCTTAATTTCTCCATTTAAAGAGTTCTTTGGTACAGGAACTGTTTTCACTTTAATTGGCACTTTGGCATTCTGTGGAATGTTTTGCGTGTCTCCGTCATTCGCTTCTTCCTTAATTTCTCCTTCCTCTCTTTCTTCCGTCACTGTGATTGCGAGCGTGTGTCGAGGGGAAGCTTGTTCAATGTCTATCGGCTCCTCTTTTATTTCGATTTTGGGTTCTTTTTTATCCAAAATCTCCTCCCCAACTGACGGAGAACTACTCCGACTATTGTTCGCTGAGCTCCTAATTCTCATCCTATACTCGGATAATTTCAGTTTTCTTTTTTTCTTCGGTTCTTCTTCTTCTTCTTCTTTTATCTCCACCTTTGGTGTGTCGCTGGAGGAAGAAGAGTCCCGCGAAACACTCTCCGAACCGTTCTCACCCTCCCCTTCAACTCCTTCCTTCGGCTTAGTATTTCCTATATCGGTGACATAATCGGGCAATCTGCTATAAACATTTCCTTCTTCAAGAATATTTTTGCCATCGGCGGCATCACGAGAGACAGAAGCGCTTTCATCAAGTTTGTTAGGCCCTTCCTTACATCTCTTCTCGCTATCTTCTATCTCAATGCTAGAATCACTAACGTCGCCCGACTCCACACCGCTATCTTTCTTACAAGCATCCTCCCCATCGAGAGGAAACTTTTTTGTCTCGTCTGCCAATGGTGCTCGATAGTAATCAGGAAGTTTACTGTAAACATTCGGAGAAGACTCCACCTTGTCTTTCTCTCTTAACT
The DNA here is from genome assembly GCA_023014485.1 of Bathynomus jamesi. Lineage (NCBI taxonomy): Eukaryota > Metazoa > Arthropoda > Malacostraca > Isopoda > Cirolanidae > Bathynomus > Bathynomus jamesi. Next base: position 322,623 of record JAJOZX010001967.1, read on the forward strand.
GCTTTTGAGGACTGATGCAATAATCATGGTCAGTCAGAAAAGGAGTGGCAGCGATTCCTTCACTCTTTTTCTCCTACAGAATTAAAATGAATAAATATAAATAACTACGTTTTTTGTATTCTGCGTACGCAGTAATGGTTTAATTAAGTTCGCTACACTCGTAATAGAAAAAAATAAACATGAGAAAATCAGATGGACAGGACCAAAAGAGCTTTGCCAGCAATCAAGAGAAATTAAGGCATTTTTACAATTTCTTAAAAATTCAGATACTGAATAGGGATGATACTGGCAGATATTTGATACATGTGATGCAACCAATATGAAAAGAACAAGAAAAATGGGTCTATAGATATTAACTTTTAAAGTACCAAGAAAATTATTAATTCTCTGTTATTATTAGTATAACCCAGACATCATAATAATAATAATAAATAGAAATAAAAATTAATAATGGATTTGTTTCAAATATTTGACTAAAACAATAATAAAAATGATAAAAAATAGTTTCTATGGAAAGTCATGACTGATAAAAACCCATTTGGATATTGAGCAAATGGTCCAAAATATAACTAAGACTTATTTAATTACATAAATAAAGTAACTTTTTATAAATATTAGTTTTGGTTGTTTTTTTTTTAAAACCTTTTCACCCTCATAATAATAATAATAATAATAATAATAATAATAATAATAATAATAATAATAATATAATAATAATAATAATGTAAGCTGAATAAATACATACAGAGTGTTGACAAAAGTAAATAGACACCACGATGATTGTCCTCGAGAAGAAATGGCAAAGCTCATTAATGGAACATAATGCAGAGGGGAAAGCAACTCGATGATTTTAAATATATTGATTCAATATACCCGTTATTATTTAGCGACTCTTATTATCAAATAAAAGAATATGGAGAAACCGAAGTAGTTCATTTACTTTCGTCAATCCTTTGTACACTTGCTGGAAATTTACTAAGATTTAGACAATGGGAAAGCGAACCCTAAGTTTATTGGTGATGTTTAATCGATAATGAATCGACCAAAGAATCAATTTACAGTAACTAACGATACACTTCTGCTAATGAAAGCCAAACTTACCCCCTGAATATTGTTACCATTTTTCTTTAAATTTCTTTTAGAAACGTTTGTCTTCTTCAGCAACTTCGAATTGGACGCGAATTTCTTTCCTTTTAATCTTGGAATTAAGGCTTCGTTTTAAATTTTGTCCTTGAACGTTTCCCAGAAGCTGAAGTAAAGTTGAAATGGTTAAATTCAATATGGCTTTCGAGAAATATATATATATATATATATATATATATAGAGATATAGAGAGAGAGAGAGAGAGAATAATAGAGAGAGAGAGAGAGAGAGAGAGAGAGAGAGAGGAGAGAGAGAGAGAGAGAGAGGAGAGAGAGAGAGAGAAGAGAGAGAGAGAGAGAGAGAGTTACAAGGAGTTACAAGGAAAAGAAGTACCTCAAAAGGCCTTGCGGCCCATACCGAGGAGGTACCAATGGCAACAGTTGCCAGGGAAAATTTTCTACACACTCAAATACTGTGCAAGATTTGGTCTAACCTTTTCTTGAACTGATCCACGAGGAACTGTTCCTGTTATTAAGTTTATTTTTCTTTCACTATCCTAGCAGTAATAGAAAACTGGATAGAAAAGTGAAGGCTCTCTCCCCACCCTCCGCTCCCTCCCTGCCAGAGGCAGGTACGGAAAAAGGTTGAAGAAAATACCTTGACCTGGAAAAGTAGCCAAGGAAATTTTACAGGAAAGTGGAGATATATAAATAGCTCTACATTTACCTTGCTCACAGAGACACCGTGCAAGCGAACTCCTGCAGAGTTTTCTTATGTTTTAATCTTAAACTATCAACGTGTTAAAGTAATTCCCACATATACTAGTCCTAAATCGTTTCAAATCCACTTCTAACCATTGTTGCGAGTTGGGTTATCATTTGAACTAAATGCTTCTAAAATCGACATCTTTGAACCCGCGTCACGTAAGCGTCGATTGTAGCCCATATGCCTAACGAAAGGGATTAACTTTGTGGCATTTTTCGCCAGTTTTCCAATCCACCTACCTACTTCCCCACCAATACCCAGCGCGCGCATTTCGGCCATTAGCCGGCGGTGAGGTACCTTATCAAAGGCCTTCTAATCAATCGCCCTACTCTTATCATACTCACTCAACATGACGTAGAAAAACTCGAGCATGATGGAGACACGACCTATGCCGTCTAAACCCATGTTGGAGTCCCCAAGTAGCTTGTAGGAATCCAAATGGTCCAACAATCCTACTCGCTATTATCCCCCTAAATATTTACCTACAACTGAAGTTAAATGGTGTTATTTATAGAGGTTCCAAGCCTCTCTTCCCACGCATGAGATAGCAGTAGCGTCCTAATCGTAACAGTAGAGAAAAACAATACTAAAAGTTTTTCTTTTTTTTTGCAGTCAGAGGAGAACATCCCTAACCTAAGCTAAAAGGGCAGAGTGGGATGGGAAGGGGTCCTAGTAACCCACGGGACAGGTTTGTACAACAGACTTCACCCGCCCTCCCGAAAGAGAACCTAAAAGAATTGGCAGCCAATTTCTCTAGAATCCCACGACTCGGGACCGGAGGGCTGTCACACCCCAAGTATAAGTTTTAAAACACCCAGAAGGAACGTGCATAACCTTTATACCCCCTGCGAGAGAGAGAGAAGAGAGAGAGAGAGAGAGAGAGAGAGAGAGAGAGAGAGAGAGAGAGAGATAGAGAGAGAGAGAGAGAGAAGAGAGAGAGAAGAGAGAGAGAGAGAGAGAGAGAGAGAGAGAGAGAGAGAGAGAGATAGAGAGAGAGAGAGTTACAAGGAGTTACAAGGAAAAGAAGTACCTCAAAAGGCCTTGCGGCCCATACCGAGGAGGTACCAATGGCAACGTGGGTGCCAGGGAAAATTTTGTCTTTCAACTATGCTAGCAGTAGTAGAAAACTGGATAGAAAAGTAGAAGGCTCTCTCCCCACCCTCCGCTCCCTCCCTGCCAGAGGCAGGTACGAAAAAGGTTGAAGAAAATACCTTGACCCTGGAAAAGTAGCCAAGGAAATTTTACAGGAAAGTGGAGATATATAAATAGCTCTATATTTAGCTGCCACAGAGACACCGAGCAAGCGAACTCCTGCAGAGTTTTTCTGAGGTTTTAATCTTAAACTATGAGTGTGTTCTGTACTTTGTCTAGCCTATTTTTAAACAGATTACACTTTGACTGGAAACATCCTCTGAGGGAAGTTGGTTCCAGATATCAACTATTTTACAGGAAAAGAAATTTCCGCAGACTGAGGTCCTAAATGTCTTTACACACTCAAATAGTGTGCAAGATTTCGTCTAACCTTTTCTTGAACTGATCCACAGAGGAACTGTTCACAACTTCCGAAGGTACCTGTTCCATGTGTCACCGATCTTATACGTAACGTAATTCCCACACACACTAGTCCTAAACCGTTTCAAATCCACTTCAACCATTGTTGCGAGTTGGGTTATCATTTAAACTAAACATACTTCTAAAATCGACATCGTTGAACCCTCGTAAGAGCTTGAAAACCTCGATCAGTTTGACCGCGCAGCCTCCGAGTTTTCAAGCGAAAACAAGTTCAGTCGCGTAACCGTCGATTGTAGCCCATATGCCTAACCGGAAGGGATCAACTTTGTGGCCCTCGCCTGCACTCGCCTCCAGCCTCTCAATATCTTTCCTGAGGTGGGCGACCAGAACTGCACGCATACTCCAGGTACGGCCCGAACAGGAATTGTACAGTGGAGAGCACAATCTCCTTGTTCCGAAACTGAAATTGCCTCCTGATATAACCCAATAGTTTCTGGGCTTTCTTTTCCATCTCTACACACTGTTTCGTAACTTACGGTCGCTGCTAATTAGCACACCCAAGTCCTTTTCTAAATCGTCACCTCGATATTACTGCCCAACATCGAGTAGTCCGACTTGGGATTGGCGTAGCCAATGTGCATCACTTTGCATTTACCCAAGTTAAAACGGCATTTGCCATTTTTCGGACCACTCTCCTATCCTACCTAGGTCCGCACGCAGTTCCTCGATCGCTTCGGGCGTCCCAACATTGGCCCAAGCTTGGTGTCATCAGCGATTTGGCGATCCGACTGACGATGCCACAGTCGATATCATTTATGTAAATGGTAAACAACAGCGGCCCCAAAACGGAACCCTGAGGAACCCCACTAGTGACGCGAGGCCCAACCCGAACTAGCCCCTTTAATTACCACCCTCTGCCGCCTATTCCTTAGCCAGTTTTCAATCCACCTACCTATTTCCCCACGATACCCAGCGCGCGCACTTTCGCCATTAGCCGGCGGTGAGGTACCTTATCAAAGTTTCTGAAAGTCGAGATAAAGTATATCAATCGCCCTACTCTTATCGTACTCACTCAACATGACGTGGAAAAACTCGAGCAAGTTGGTGAGACACGACCTATGCCGTCTAAACCCATGTTGGGAGTCCCCAAGCAGCTTGTAGGAATCCAAATGGTCAACGATTCTATCAGCTATTATCCTTTCTAATAATTTACCTACAACTGAAGTGAGACTAATAGGACGATAGTTCCCTGGACTTTTCGTGATCCCCTTTCTTAAAGATAGGGGTCACGTTGGCCTCTCTCCAGTCACCAGGCACCTGGCCCATCTCCACGATTTGTTGAAGACTGTAGCCAGGTGGGAGCCACCTGGTCGCGCAACTTCTCGCAAAACACTGGGGAGAAACTGGTCTGGCCCAGGAGCCTTAAACGCGCTCAGTTTGTCTATTCTATGAGCAACGACTGTCGCGGTACATCTAACACTATCCAGGTCAGCACCTGGAGAGAGAGAGAGAGAGAGAGAGAGAGAGAGAGAGAGAGAGAGAGAGAGAGAGAGAGAGAGAGAGAGAGAGAGAGAGAGAGAGAGAGAGAGAGAGAGAGAGAGGAGAGATAGAGGAGAGAGAGAGGAGAGAGAGAGAGAAGAGAGAGAGAGAGAGAGAGAGAGAGAGAGAGAGAGAGAGAGAGAGAGAGAGAGAGAGAGAGAGAGAGAGAGAGAGAGAGAGAGAGAGAGAGAGAGAGAGAGAGAGAGAGAGAGAGAGAGAGAGGAGAGAGAGAGAGAGAGAGGAGAGAGAGAAGAGAGAGAGAGAGAGAGAGAGAGAGAGAGAGAGAGAGAGAATTTAGCGTCATCCGATTGTACTCAAGAATAAATAGTAACACCTTTCACCATTACATGTAGCAGATACGACGTTGGGATCCTTTCATGTAAAGTGAAGTAACAAATTGAATGGTTAATTATCGACTATTTATCAGGAAAGTCAGTAGTGTGGGCAATTAGGAAAATTAATGTTTACTTTTGAAGAAAATCTTTTGACAAATGCCCCCATCCTCGGGCATTTTGCCTCCAAGAACAAACATACTGGGTTGAGCAATTTTAAATCTAAACTCTTCAACACCGTTTTGCCAAGGAAAAACTCTCTATTACGAGAAGTTAAATTAAGAGAATAAAGCCAGAATGAAAACTAGATTTATTACAAACTCGAGCTTTCGACCTATACCAAGGTCTTCAACAGGTGCGAATCCCTCTTCACTCGTACCTAATGAAGAACTTAGTATAGGTCGAAAGCTCGCGCTTCTAATAAATCCATTTTTCATTATGGCTTTATTCTCTAAACATCGTTTGATTATATTCTATAATGTATAAAAGTTATTTCTTAACAAAAATTTTGATACTCGTAATTAATAAGAATCCAGTTAAAATTAATTAAAAAAATTCTTGTGTTATAAACCTTATAAATAGGTAGTATTGCGGCGGGAAATAGCTTATCATCATATACTCAATGTTGACTGGCCGCCTTAGTGAAATAAAAATTATTTCGGAAAAAAAATTCTTATAAATAGGTAGTACTGCGGCGGGAAATAACTGATCATATGGTGTGGAGGTTATCGATCACATCCATACCCGGTGTTAAAGGGTTGAGAGTGTCGGCAACAATAATATTTAAATCTTCCTCTTCCGTAACGTTCGTTAGTGTCTTGTCGCGCGTAAAATACTTTTCTTTAACATTGTTTCTACCGATAATGCAACGTTTTACATTTATCGATACTAAAGTTCATTTGCCAAATTTCCGCCCACTCGAGTAATTTATTAATATCTTCTTGAATCTGCAAACTTTCTACCGCTGATTTTGTTTGTCCCCCATGTTTTGTATCAACAAAAGATTTTGAAATTATACCGTTAATTCCTAAGTCAATGTCATTGATATAAATAATAAAAAGAACTGCTTCCAAAACTGATCCCTGAGATACGCTGCTACTCGTAGTTACACTTTTCCAGCGAGACACTTTGCCATTAATAACCCCTCTTTCTTTACGTCCACTAAGCCAATTTTCGATCCATTAGGGAACATTACCATCAATTCCGTGAGAATGAAGTTTAGCTAATAATTCTCCATGGGACATTTCATCAAACGCTTCTTGAAAATCGAAATATATATATACACTATATGATCAAAAGTATTCGGACACCCCGGAAAATCCGCATTTCTGCAAATATCACCTTCGCCGAAAGGTATGCTGGGAAAAAGCGTGGCGAAACTATAATGCTGAGGTGTTCTGTTAAGTTATCAGTAACTGTTGTGAAGCCATGCCGCGCGGACGTGAACTCTCCGAGTTCCAACGTGGACTCGTCATCGGATGTTATTTAAGTAACGTTTCTATTCGAAACATTGCAGCCAAACAGGATATACCAAAGTCGACTGTAGCGGATGTTATCATGAGATGGAAGCACGACGGTGCAACTAACGCGAAAAAACGTTCCGGACGACCACGCAAACTGACGGAACGTGATAGAAGAAGTCTGGTACGACATGTCAAGAAGTCCCGCACGTCCTCTGCCGCTTCCATCGCTGAGGTGGTAGGAAGAGCATCCGGTACCTCCGTTAGTACTGTAACTATCCGCAGAGAGATGCACAGACTCGGTTATTATGGTAGAGCAGCTGTACACAAGCCACTGATTACAAAAGTTAATGCCACGCGTCGTTTGGCCTGGTGTGTCTCCCGTCGTTCCTGGACCGTGGAGGACTGGAAAACTGTTCTTTGGAGCGACGAGTCGCGGTATTCACTCTTCCAGTCTGATGGGAGTGTTTGGGTGTGGCGACAGCCCGGAGAACGGCTTCTTCCTGACTGTGTACGTCCAACGGTGAAGTTCGGTGGAGGGTCCATCATGGTATGGGGTTGTTTTTCCTGGCTAGGGCTCGGCCCGTTGGTTGTTATACCCACTACCATGAACGCTGACGTTTATCTCGACGTTCTGGACAGTTCGGCCCTCCCTACACTGTGGCAATACTACGGAGATGGCCATTGTTTGTTTCAACAGGATCGAGCTCCCTGCCATACTGCAAGGCGTGTGCAGGACTGGTTTCGTGAAAATAAGGTGGATTTGTTAGACTGGCCTGCTCAGAGCCCCGATCTCAACCCAATCGAGCACATGTGGGACAAACTGGAGCGACGGATACGAAACCGCACACCACGCCTGGCTTCACTTGCATCAGCTCTGCAAGAGGAATGGCGAGCCATTCCTGCACAGACTTACCGAAAACTGGTGGAAAGTATGCCTCGACGTGTTGACGCTGTAATAAAAGCAAAGGGTGGACCTACTGGTTACTAAATGCCATAATAAAACCATTTTTCCCAAAACCATGCGGTGTCCGAATACTTTTGATCATATAGTGTATATATCTACTGTTTTACTCTCGTTTTACTCTCCATAGCTCGTGACGGCAAAGAAAACCCCAAGCGATTCTTTCAATACGTCAACAATAGGAATCCAGTAAAAAGTGTCTTGGGGCCGTTGAAAAATTTTAACGGAGAGCTAGTTCCTGAAAACAAGCAAATGGCTACCTTGCTAAACGAATTTTTTACGTCAGTTTTTACTATAGAAGATGTAACGAATATCCCTACGGTCATAGACGTAATACCTTTTGATAATGGTAATACTTTGGATAATATTGTGGTTAGTGAAAGGAAAGTAATGCGCTATATTGATAAAATGAAAATGCGTAAATCACCAGGGGCGGATTCCATATATCCCATACAACTAAAAGAATTAAAAGAAGGCATTGTTGTGCCGCTAACAAAGATTTTTAACGCGTCTATTTCTGAGGGGTGCGTACCAGATAATTTCAAGTTAGCAAATGTAACACCTACCTTTAAGAATGGCGATAAAGGTGCGGCGGGAAATTATAGGCCAATCAGTTTAACGTCTGTTGTAGGTAAGCTACTGGAATCAGTAATTAGGGATCGTATAGTCGAACACTTAGAATAGTCCAGTCAATCTAGGCTATATTTTTGGTCAACCCGGAAGTAATTGTAACAGAAATGGTTTCATCGTTTTTGACATCCCCAAATATTAAAAAATAACACATTAAAAACTTACCACCATTGGGTGAGGCAATTTTTCAGAAAAATGGAATTTGCATTAACCCTTCACACCCCAGGTTGGTAGGTCAAAATGACACCATCTTGTATTTTTCGTCCACAGCTAACCTTTAACATTAATATTTTTTCTTTAAATTTTCAGTAATCTTTCCTAGATGGTTAGTATGGAAAACTGATGAGTGGGTAGTTGGGAGGTAACGAAAATGGTTCACTGAGTAGGTAGGTAGTTAATCTAACAATCATTAAATTCCTTTTATGTCAATAACTGGGTGGATGAAACCAATTGGTTGCTCACCAGAGTTATTCTCCACACTAGTATTTATATACTGTGTGGGAGGAGCGTGCTCGGTAATAAGGATACATTACCGCTCAACCAACCGAGGAATAAACTAAGACAACGCTGGTACGAGAAGCTTCGCGAAGAGGAGAACAAAGGGAGAACGAAAACGAAGAACGGGGCGAGAGGACGTACCAGCAAAGTACGCTCTCGAATGAGACAACCGGAGAAGGGAGAGACTGTAATAACTACAGTAAAAGTAAGTGACTAATATGAGTTTTAACACCAAACAGTTAAGAACATTAAATTAAGCTGGGTCAAACAAGTTAGGCCTACATTGTGACCTAAGACCCAGCATCAACTCATAGCTTAACAAAGGTGAAGGTAGATTGCCCTAACCTAATCTTGTGAGGAATCCTACTGTGGAACTCAATTTATCTGCCCGCTCTGGACCATTTCCGGAATCTCTAGGCTGACCCCTCTAGGCTAGACTCGATCTACTCTATAGTTAGACTGGAGATATAAGGGGTGGGTTAATTGTGGACCAATTCATACAGAGCATTTTTCGCAGTTAGCAAATATTTTTAGTTGATAAAAAATTACTCAGTCCATAGGGGACGGTCCCATCTCATGCTAAAAGACGAAAAACGGAACATTGCGCTGCGTATCGACCGCGATTGTAGGCGTTATTGACCATTGCTCAAGTACTCGAGTAAAATTGACCACTGGACATCATAATCGTAGAGGCTTTGATTAGGTCTTTCGAATGAACCCCAACACCACTAGTCTATCGTTCATAATTTCGAAGATAATATATATTTTCATATTAACGACGTTCACTTGTTTTGATTTCGTTTTTTGGACATAACTCTTGGATAAACTGAGATATTGATCCGAAATTTAGTTTATAGAAAAAATAGCATGCTATGTCAACTCAAATCAATACATAACGATTTCACAGGGATAGGCATTTTGATATAGCCTATGCGTGATGGTGAGTTAGTAAAAATCTGGGTCTGTATTATTTTCGTCACTGTTCTCTGCATTCTCTATGTCCAAAGGGTGCTGACAGTTCAGACAAGAAACGCCTTGGCATTCGCCACATAAGGCTGAGCATTTCAGTCCATTCTTGAAATACGTACATCTCGCGTTCTGACACTCTACCTTGCAGTTACATCTGAAAAGTTTTAGTAAGCTTTCTGGTGCTGGAGCTTTCGAGGTATAAACTGGTAGCAGTTTTCCTCTTTTCACAGTCCAACCCCATTCTTCTGGATCAAGATCTTCCAGTCCTCTTCAAACTTGCACTTGGAGGTAAACACGCAATGAATGGAATGATGCAGCTGCGGATGTTGGAGGCAAGCTCTCGGGACACACAACTTTCATACTTGCAGCAACTTTCCGGTAGAATCTTGTGACACGAAGCTTATCAAGCAAGCTTTCTTTTTTTTCCGCCATAAACAATAAGCAACAACTTTTGTCCAGCAGTAATAACTCTTCTCTTGTTGATTTGTTGAAAACTTGGCTTAAGCGTTGAAAGCTTTCGTCTTTCTTAAACTTTTGCAGGGCCACATCTTTACGAATGGAGTAAGGCGTGAATAAGCAAGATTGCTTCGCAAATCTTCAATCCTAATTTCGATTTAACGTACTTGATGTCCCACAGTTTGGTTTTCGCTTTCGATCGAATTTTTTGCTCTGATGTGAAAAATATTCTGTGACCATCTACATCAGCATGATGGAGTAGGAGAATGAGTAGATCGGTATCTTCTGCAATAACAACTGTTGGTTTACTTCTGGCAGATTCAATTGCTGTCTGTACAATCAAAAGGTCTGCATCACCAGGTGATTGGATTGCTTTCATGTTTTCTTCGTTCATTTTAGTCGCCAACATTACGAGAAATCTCTGCTTGTTGTCGAGGTTAGTAAGAAACTCGTCTTTCTTCATATTTAGCTTCATTTCTCCTGTTAAACGTACAGGTATGCCCTGCTTGCCTTTGGTTCTGCGAATGTGGGTTGTATCTTTGGTACAAGGCTTCCCGTCATACCCATCAAATACAACGACTGTTCCCTCTCCGTAATGCTTGAGGACGTATTCTACATAAGTTTTGCAAATCTCGTTGTATGTTCTTCCTTTTGTCCATTGTACTCTGTGGAGTAAGGATCCTCCATCGAGGACATATGAAATATCTTTAGGAAGTGAAGCATCTGATTCATCAGGCGCAGTTGAAGACCAGATAGAATTTGCTAGCTGTGGTTTATTTGCTTCCCTTAACAAACCGTCTGTCTCTATAAGTGCAGGAGGAAATGTGCACAGCTCATACGAGAATGCTGTCTCCAAGTCTACAGCTGATCCCATACCTCTGACAGTGGTTATTAGACGTTGGAATAACAAGAGAGGATCAACGGGAATAACTTCATCTATCTTAATAGTTGATCTTGCTTTCATTGTTATGGCCACGTCTTTCTTCTTGAACGTATAATCTGCAACTGGTTTTCCGGACATTGAAGCAAGAATGTTGCTTCCAATAACCTTGGCATTGTCTACATTGACAGTTGAAATAGCAATTTCTCCTGTGTCAATGCTCATGAGTTCCTTTCGGTTGTCGAAGGGGTTTCTTGCCACAGCGTACGCCAAGATTTTCAATGAATCTTTGAAATCTCTTTCAAGTCGTGCCTGTCTTGTTTCTTTATGCTGCTCACTACCTTCATACGTTACATCTGTAACTTCCTGCATCGCACGGTTTATTTCTGCACAGGCTGGTGTCGACAGTAGCCAAACTGATCTTTGTACCTCAGTCATTCCTCGTCCGTGAGTTAGTCCACCTGTTGTTTTCAAACTCCTCATAAGAACTTGTTCTATAACCAGATCTGTTGAGAGTCCAGCCCAAAATCTATTACTTCTGCGAACAACATGATAGCCTTCTCTAAACTTTGCGTAAACATTTGGATGTGTCTCTTTTAGATTTAACATTTTTTGAAGATAGATGCGTGTTGACTTAGCATACGCAAAATGTCCAGACGCTGCGAAAAATGGTAGCATGCTATACTCTGCCAGTAAATGAAGAAGTTTCCTGTTCTTTCGGCTTTTATGAATGTGCATAGTATTTCGACCATTTCTATGTATTGGAACCACAGTTTTGCAATTCTCGAGGAATCTAAGCTATGTTTGTAGTTCTCCAGTTTCTCAATCATCTTTTTGAAGACCTCCTCCTTTTCTACATCTTCCGAACTTATTTCTCCTGAGATTGATTTATCAAGTAAATCTGAGATCTGTATTAAATCGAAGTTATCAGCAAAATTGAAAACATCTTCTGACTGAGTGTATTCTTCATCATTGTCTAACTTAATAGGGCACTCGTATATTTCTGACATCATTATTGCATGAAGGGCACCTACAACTAGTAGATGACCACGAACGGCTCGAGATATTGCTTTCCCACTTAGCATGTGGGGCACCGTGTTTTCAGCATAGACAGTTTCTAACATTGTCTGCAGTCCGGAAGAAGTCATGAGATGCCCAATAGATCCAAGGAAACTCATGGCAGTGTGGAGCCCACCAAGTCGCAACACTATTTCTTTCAAAGGGCTTGCATCATCCACACTTTCTTGGATTTCAGTTCCCTTCCAGTACAGTGGCTGATCAAATGTTAGTACCGGTGACATGTTGTAGCGCTTTGCTTGCTCAGACACAAAATGCATGGTTGACAAAATGCACGATTCGTCGCTGGATTGCATATCGATCATCGGCATGAATATAACGGAAGCCTGTCCAGGGTGCTCTCCTTTATGCACCATTTGCATAAAGCCATTCCACAGTGGTCGTTGAGGTTTCAGCATCCAGGCACAATTCCATAAAATGTTGAAGCAACTTGTTGGATCATCGGCATGAAATTGAAATTGATGCAAATCTTTGTATGTTAAGGCGCAAGAAGATTTTCTGCGCGAGCGAAATATGTGAGTTTCGATGCTGCAAATGTCCACGATCTCCTTTGATGTGACATCTATTCTTGGCACTAATTTCGTGGAAGCTACCTTGGGAGTAACTGTAACAATTATACCCATACCGTGGAATGTATTTAGACCATCGATTGTTCTAATATTGTGATCAACATTGTCACCAACATGTTGTATGAAAGATTCATTGTCAATTCCTTCAATTTCTGTCCCCTGATGATACGCTGCACTTCTTTCAAACTTCTGAACCTCTGAGTAGGAAGAGCAAAATCCGTCACTGTGTAAAGAGTCAATCAAAAACCTTGATCCAAATTGTCTATGCATTTGCACTCCCAAGCCAATCTGAAGTGGGACAATTATTGCTTTTGGTCTGACTGCTTGCATTATTGCCTGCCCAATAGAGGCAATTCGTAGGTCACTGCTTTTGGCAACAAACATCTTTTCAAGCAGTAATAGTAAAGATGTGGGAAGAAATTCTTTGCAACGGGCGAGAGATTCTATGTCTTGGGTGGATGGATACATTGTTGAAGAACTATCGCATTCTTTAATTTCACTTTTTAGCAGCTTTGCCGCAGTTTCAATAATGCGATTTTTTTCAGTTTCTACGTCATCTGATTTCTTGCTTTTATAGAAATCATAGAGAATATTTTTGGTTTTTGATCTGAATGTGACAACATTATATTTCCCATTAATCTCCGTGACAATTTCATCTTTAAAATGCTCCATCAAACGACTTTTCAGCCATTTGGAAGTATATGCATGACTTGATGAATCTTTCAGATGATCCTGCATTATTGACAAAAGATCATTGATTGTGGTTTGTTCATCATAATTTTCTCGCAAATTTTCTTTTTAAACTTTGACTCATTTGTGTGTTACTATCGTATAGTTTTGGAATACCTTTTCCAATACGAAAGTTAGTACTGCATGCTTGATGATACACCGCATCTTCTGAATGTAAATCATTTACAAAAGCTATACGCAAACTTTTAAATACTGATATCAAACTCACGATTCTTGCACATCACTTGAAAAGCTTTATTGTCCCGTTTCTCTCTTTCGGTGATGCGATTTTTGCAGAACAAACAATCCAATTTGTAATTAAAGTCATGATCAGATCTTAAACTAAGTTTAAATGCAGTGGCATCAGAAGATGTGGATGCTTTCTTTTTATTGTAAGATGCAATGTTCTTATTAATATATGGATCTCTACATGATCTGTGGTTTGTCTCCAGCTGTGACAAAGATGTCATCGTCTCTTTCTCTGCTAGCATTGCAAACACCCAAGGCACTTTTTTCTGTTAGTGTCACATAAGAATCACGGTCATCTATGACTTCTTTACATATTGCACAGGTTTCGAAACGTTCAGAATCCATTTTGACTTGAAACAAAATACTGTAATAGAATTAATTTTATTGCAAAATTACAGTGTTAATTTTGTTTTAGAAAATGATTGGACCTGGAAGTAATTGCATTTTTAAGCGCCAAGTTTAGGATTCAGGCGTATTAAGAAATTCGGATCATATATGATTTCGTATAGCAGCCATCCTGAAAATCCAAGATGGCCGCCATGGTGGGCCTACCGCCCACCTGACAATATCCTAAGCGCTATAATTATATTCCCTGACCCTGAAAATGTATGTTTAGACACAAAAATTGTGAACCTACATATATTAGAAACGAAGATATAAGTAAATGCAGGTTTTTCACACGTCGGCCATCTTGAAAATTCATGATGGCCACCATAATTGACAAACTAAGCATCAGACACTATTCTAATCCATTTTAATGGTTTCGTTGACCATTAAAACCTACAGAATGATATATTACAATAAGAAATTGATTGAATAGTAAAAATTTGGTGCCACTTTATTGTTACCGATGGTAGCGGCGGCCATCTTGGATTTATGGGAATTGGCCTGGCCCGTTTGTGGTAAGTTTTTAATATATCATTTATGTTGAGGTAAGAGTGCGAAAACAGTTAAAAACCATTTCTGTTACAATTACTTCCAGGTCCAATCACAGATTGACTGGACTAGAATTACATAACTTGGTTAGAAATACGCAGCACGGTTTTAGGCGAAACAAATCTTGCTTAACTAATCTTTACGAATTTTTTCAAAGCATGGTTGAAGTTTACGATAGTCATCGGGCGGTTGATGTAGTGTATTTAGATTTTCAAAAAGCGTTTGACACCGTACCGCACAAAAGACTCATTGAAAAAACTAGGACTCATGGAATCTGGGGTGTAATAATAAATTGGATAGAAGAGTGGTTGCGAGGTAGGAAACAGAGGGTGGTCATTAGGGTGGCCCACTTTTCAATTTTTTCTTAAAAGTATAGGTGATCGTGGTTTTTTCCCATTATTTGGCACTATACTAGCACATTGGTACCATTTTTACAAAAATTGATCAATATTTAGGGGTCTCGCATCGACCTTGAAATTACGTTTTTTTTTTAAATGCGTACTTTTTAACTTTTTACTGAATCAAGATAAATCATTAAGTAGGGATGTTTTCTGAATCCTCTTAATGAGAGAAGTCGTTTGGTGTGCCTGCCAATGTCATACGACTAACGGTTTAAAGGTTGTGCCTGTATACAGGTAATACCAATGTGCTAGTATAGTGCCAAATAATGGGAAAAACCACGATCACCTATACTTTTCAAAAAAATGAGTCACCATACCCGGGCGGAATGTATAATGTATATAGGTAATTAGAAAATGCAGTATGCTGTGCCGTCACCCTGCTCGGAAGGACTACGGCACCAACTGATCCTTTGTTTCAGCAGTTGAAGAGAAGGTTAGTTCATTTTTTGTGCAAGGTAAAGTTAGGACACACATGATATTCCACTAGTTTATAAAACAGCAAGCCAAACCGGAACTTCAGAGTTTTCTCACACAATTTTCTTGTTTATTATTTTTGAAGATGGGACGAGCTCGATCTCTCGACCTACTGCAAGCTGCAGGTCGAGAATCTGGCGGAGAGTACGTGGCTAATAGAACTCCGGGACGCGGCGGTCAGCTTCCTGAGCACAGCTTCTGTTTTCGTCAGAGACGATTACCGGGAAGTGGCAGAGATCACGCTCCTGGTACTCGGGACACAACCACGCCGTGGCATTCACCTCATGCGCCCAGGAGCCTACCACCACGCAAGATGGATGGCTAAAGTTAGTATTTTCAAACAAAAATAATCTCGAGATAAGTTTAAATGTTATTCAAAGATAAACATTTCATTATAACGCAAACAAAGTAATTGGTAACAATAAACCTGTCTTACTTACAATGGTGCCTATTCTGTTTCAGGTCATCTACTACACAAAACTGCTGATGTTCAGTAGGCAGCTGGAGCTCGACGCCGAGCTGGTCGACAAACTGCACAGGATCGTGGTGTTCATCGCTCTTCTGTACGTACCAGCTTGGTTGGCGGCCCCTGTAGCAGCTGATGCGCCGTTGAATGACCTCGTACTATACCAGCGTTTTCTGAGGTATAGGGCAGTGGACCGCGAGGTGGCAGAAGCGTCACTGGCAGTGATGAGGCGGCACTTCTGGTATCTGAGGCCTCAGACCGTCATCTTCGCTCTATGCAGCAACAAGGTGGATGGCACTGTGAAGCAACAGATGGCAGAGAAGCTGTCCCACCTCCCTGTACCTAAAGACTTCACATACGAGAACGTCTCAGTCGACGAGATGACGCTACTCCCCGACCTGATCGACGAGTCCTCCTGGTTCTTATTTGCAGGTCTGAAGATGTATGGGTCTTCGTGGCTCACCCTGCCAACTGATAAGTGGGACGAGAACGAGGACTTTTGTCGTCTGAAGGATGTGATCTCTAATCTCCAGGTCACCAATGACGTCGCTGAAAGAGGAGTCCAACTGATACAAGACTATGCGAACACGGTCACAAAGGACGAGGCACAGCTGCAGGATCTTCTGCAAGTGGTGGAAAAGAACCGGAAAGAGCTCGGCGACTTCAAGAAGTCATCACTCGCCACGATGACATAGCACAGAGGGACAACGTTGCAGCCAGTGACGTGTGATAGTGGTCAATACAATGCAAAAGTGATTGTTTAAGTTATTGTTTCTTTCTTCCTTATTTGTCTGCTATTTGCTGATTTTTTTGAAAAGTATAGGTGATCGTGGTTTTTCCCATTATTTGGCACTATACTAGCACAACTTTTAAACCGTTAGTCGTATGACATTGGAAGGCACACCAAACGACTTCTCTCATCAAGAGGATTCAGAAAACATCCCTACTTAATGATTTATCTTGATTCAGTAAAAAGTTAAAAAGTACGCATTTTAAAAAAAAAACTCGTAATTTCAAGGTCGATGCGAGACCCCTAAATATTGATCAATTTTTATAAAAATGGTACCAATCTGCTAGTATAGTGCCAAATAATGGGAAAAACTACGATAACCTATACTTTTAAAAAACAATTGAAAAGTGGGCCACCCTAGTGGTCATTGATGAAGCGCAGTCGTCTTGGGCTAATGTAGCGAGCGGCGTTCCTCAGGGTTCTGTATTGGGCCCCTTGCTTTTTCTTATATATATAAATATATATATATATATATAATATATATATATAATATATATATAATATATATAGATATATATATATATTATATATATATATATATTAACGATTTAGATGTCGGCCTAGTCAGTACAGTTTCAAAGTTTGCGGACGACACGAAGTTGGGTGGTATGGCGATTAATGACGAAGATAGAGATAAAATCTAGGAAGATCTGAATAAAATCGGATTGGTCAGTCACATGGCAAATGAGATTTAAACGTCGATAAGGGCAAAATTTTACATATAGGTTCGCGTAACAGTAATTTTGCGTATAGTATATAGTATGTCAGGGAAGGAGTTAGCAAGCGTAGAGCAGTAAAAAGATTTAGGAGTCATAGTCACTGGTGATTTAAAAGTAGCGAAACAAAGTACAGCAGCGGTCAATAAAGCGAACAAAGTGCTAGGTTTTATAGCTCAGAGTTTTGAGTACAAATCGCGTGATATTATTGTTCCTCTTTATAAATCATTAGTTATACCCCATTTGGAGTACGCGATCCAATTTTGGAATCCGTATATGCGAAAAGATATAGACAAAATCGAGAGAGTTCAAAGACGAGCAACTAAGATGATTCCGTCGCTTAGGTCGAAGTCGTACGAGGATAGGCTTAAGGAGTTAAAATTGACTACACTCGAGAGGCGGCGGCAAAAGGGAGATCTAATCCAGGTTTTTAAAATTATGAATGGGTTCGATAACGCAGAGAGAGAGAGCTTTTTCGAAATATCTCAATATAATAGGACTAGAAATAACGGGTGTAAGTTGACAAGTAGAAGGTTCGAGACAGCAGTTGCCAAAAACTTTTTTACGCATAGAATAGTAAATAGCTGGAATAGTTTGCCGGTAGAAGTAATTAGTAGCACGTCTATAAACATGTTTAAAAATCGATTAGACGCATATGTTGATAGATTGGGTGTAGTTTAAGGGAGTAAAATTAAGGTTTTTGTGGTTCGGAACCCACGTAAAATTGTAGGTCCCCTCCACCACCACGGAGGACATGCGCAATACACAACTACAACCACAGTTAGGTAGACCAGCCATGAGTAGATCTTACACACACACACACACACCACACACACACACACACACACACACACACACACACACACACAGTTATAGCGCCTCAGTAGTGTAGTAGTTAGCGTCGTTGGCTATGAATCCCGATGCAGTCAGTGTACTAACTTCTGTTAGGCTAGTTACTACACAGCTTTACCTACTGAGGAAGGCACCGGGAAACTACCCATTATTTCTTGCCACGTATTCAACAAACCTGCTGTAAAGCAGATTAGTTTACATTTTACATACGCAGTTTTAACTCTCAGTCCATACATAAGTTTTCATAAACATTCTGCCCTATGTGGGAGAATTTCGATTTGTGATTAAGTGAGGACCGTAGCATAATGGTAGAGCGTCCAACCGGCAATTGGAAGGTCCTGGGTTCGATTCCCGGGCGGTTCGCCTCATTTTTCATTTATTCGTTATCTCTCCTCCTCGTGTGCAGAAACGTTCCTTAACACTTATATCGTTCATATATATATATATATATATATATATATATATATTCCCCCGCAAGGGGGTTCTAAGCTCGTGCTCTTGAGTGCTCTTTGTGCTCGTTTGTACGTGCTTGTTCCTGGAGGTTTCACGTGCGCCCTACCGGCCCTAGCACCCAAGGATGATGGGGCTCGACCCTGCAGTCCTTGGTCTTTTTCCACTTCGACTGTCCCCTCCACCCTTTCTTTTTCCTCTGTCTTTCCTCTCACTTTTTCTTTGTTTTTCCGCCGAGATATGCCCTTTTAAATAGAGGCGAATCGGTTCTTCCCGAACTTAAAAAATATATATATATATATATATATATATAATGACGAAGAAAAAAGAAAACACGAAATAGTACTCAAGCGCTGTCGTCTAATGACATCCTCAGGAACACTGAAATTAATAAGTTCTACACTATATATATGTCATAAAGAAGAAAAAGAAAAAGATAATAGGATAGGTGCAAAAAAAAAAATTGTAGGAGGAACATACAAATTTCTATGGAAACACTACGAGAGTTTTAGCACTTTGCCCTTCATGTCTAAATCCGTTCTAAACGAATTCAAAACAACAGGTTCAAGCGAAAAAAGGCCCTGACTAATGTTGAAATTGTTTGTAAGTTGAATAATGGCTGACTAAAGAATATTTCTATTAACAATGTTGCTTGAGTGAAACAAAACTGAAGTATTATTCTAATGAATACAATGAGATAAGTCAGATAACTCTGACAAATGTACAAAAAGGGCATTGGACGACTGTCCCGTTCTGACGGAATATTGATGGTGTTTTACAGGCATGTTCAAATCCTTTCCCGTCTGTTCAATGTGAAAGGAATCACATTGTCTACAACTAATTTTACCAATAAATATAATGCCTGAATTATTTATTGGGAGGACTATTTTCTTTACTATGATATTTTTCACAATATTGTCGTGTGAAAATACTACATTAACCCGTTTGCTACGCAACCCGTAATATCACGGGCTCTCGCTTCTGACCATTTCTGCGCAGCCCCGTATATACACGAGTTTAAACTTTAAACTGAGACATCTCTTTGCGTAGCCTGTGTTTTTGGCTCGACTCGTAGTTAACGGGTTAACGGGTTAATGTTAAAAAGCTTAAGTATATTAGCAATGCCTAAAAAGCCTGGGAAAAATGGAAGTACTAAAATATTCTTCGACAAAGTGCGAAGGTTATTATTCACACGATAGAAAGTTCGTTTTGCCTTGTTGAGACAAGATTCCAAAAACGCAGGTGGGTAACACAAATCACTTCCAATGCTGTTGATTTTTTCTAATTCGGCATCCATGTATTCCGGACTGGCGATCTTAAGAGCGCTGAGAAACACTGAAGAAACTATGACTTTCCTGATGGGAGTGTCATGTCCGGAGTAAAAGTGTACGTAAGACAAATTGTTTGTTTTTTCCGATAGATACTAAACTTAAAACCTGGACTTTCCCGATGTACACGCACATCTGAAACGGGATTGAGTTGTTTTGTTTCATTTCCAAAGTAAACTTCATGGAGGGGACTTGATTGTTTAACTGAAGGAGGAAGTCATCTAGGTCATGCTTCATGGGGCAGATACACAAAATATCGTCGACGTACCGCAACCATAGGATGCCAACTTCCAGGATTCTCGGAAGGCAAGTTATTTCGAAAAATTCCACATAAATATTGGAGAGGACGGGCGACAAGGGATTACCCATGGCCATCCCAAACACCTGTTGATAATTTCAATGGCGAATATTATCAACAGGATTTTGGGAATACATGGATGCCGAGTTAGAAAAAAATCAACAGTATTGGAAGTGATTCGTGTTACCCACCTGCGTTATTGGAATCTTGTCTTAACAAGGCAAAACGAACTTTCTATCGTGTGAATAATAACCCTCGCACTTATGTCGAAGAATATTTCAGTACTTCCATTTTTCCCCAGTTTTTTAGGCATTGCTAATTTCATATAACAATATCGTGAAAAATATAGTAAGGAATAGTCCTGCCAATACTTCAGGCATTATCTATAAAACTGGTTGTAAACAATGTGATTCCTTTTACATTGGACAGACAGGAAATGATTTGAACACGCGTGTAAAACAGCATCAACATTCCGTCAGAACGGGACAGTCGTTCAGTGCCCTTTTTGTACATGTGTCAGTTATCCCATTGTATTCATTGAAATAATGCTTCAGTTTTGTTTCACTAAATCAACTTGTTAAAAGAAATATTCTTTGGTCAGCCATTATTCAACTTGCAAACAATTTCAATATAGTTAGGGCCTTTTTTCGCTTGATCCTGTTGTTTTGAATTCGTTTAGAAAGGATTTAGACAAGAGGGCCAAGGTGCTAAAACTCTAGTAGTTTTTCTGAATAAATTTGTATGTTCCTCCTACAATTTTTTTGTACACCAATCATATTCTTTTTTTTTCTTTATGACCCGTATATAGTCTCGAACTTGTTATGAATTTCAGTGTTCCTGAGGATGTCATTAGACGAAAGCGCTTGAGCACTAGTTCGTGTTTTATTTCCTTCATTGTTATTTTCATCATAAATATTATTAGAGGGGGATCAAAACAGGTGACCCACAGTTTTCTGGTTCTAAAAAGTTGCTATCATGTAAAAGAAGTAAAATGGGACATGTTTTACACAGATTTGATGTCAATAACCCCCTTGTACATACCCTCTAAAGTTTCACCTATAGAATTCAATGGGAGAATATGACGCATTTCGTATGGTGGTGTAAAAAGCCTGTTGCAACAACATAATATCACCACTAATGATATAAATTTAGTTGCTGATGGTGAATATTGATGTAAAATATTTATAATAAGTTCTATTTAACAATTAATATCTGTGTGAATGGCTATGGTTTGCTGGGGATATGAATTTTTTTTTCTACCTACTCCAGTGGTTTCGAGATGCATGTTAATTGTTAGAAATCTGTTCATACTTGTCTAATAATCATTTCTTATACTTACAGGAGATAGACAACATTCAGAATACACTAAGTAGCTAGATCACAATGAGAGAGAGCTACGTTCTGCCTCTACACGCTAGTGTGGAGATGTAGAGTATATTGAGCAATACCAATTTAAGGCAGGTGTACTCCCACTTCAGCAAGATATTATTCAAGTGGTGATGATTATGCTGAGGCCAGCAAGAGCTGGTAGGAATCAGCTTTCTGTAAGTGATGCTGCATGGACAGTTGCCTACAACTTGCAGAACCTTTGAATCTGGTGTAACCTGCACACAAAGTCGATCAGTAACACTGTCAACCAGATAGCGAAACTGTATGATGACTTCAGAAAAAACTGCTAGGTTTGCTCACCGAGAATGACTGAAAAGAAACTAGCAGAAATCTCAGAATTCAACAGCCGCGTTGCAACCACTTTGTTCCCTATATCATGCACAGATGACAATTCACGGAGACGTCAAGAGAAGATTTATGGTGTGAAAGTTACTGAGGAAGAGTGGAAGTTCCTGGAAGATCAACGAAGACCATGAAGGATGTTTTGTGATAGTTCGGTGGACATGACATGGCAGAGAACATAAGAGGCAAATGAGGATGCAGGTTGCAGTGGACAAGATGCTCTTGAAGGAGCAAGGGGACACAGAAAAACCAGTCTGTAGCACAGTTTTATATTGATGGCCAGACAACTGATGACACATAGGATTGTTAGTACCGTCGTCTATCAACATGATGGTGCTCCTTGTCACTATGCCAAAATTGTTCAGGATTATCTAAATAGACGTTTTCCAAATCGCTGGATCGGACGCGGAAGCAACAGACCTTGGCCAGCGAGATCACCAGATTTAACCCCTTTAGATTTCTTTGCATGGGGCTTTATCAAATCGCACGTCTATCAGACGAAGATTACGAGTCTTGAAAACTTACGTACACGTATACGAACTGCTGCAGATAAAACAACCCCGCAAATGCTCCAGAATGTGTTTAGAAATGCTGCCGAACGATTTGAGCTGTGCAGGGATACTGATGGGCGTCACGACGAATCCTACTCTTAATTATTTAATAAATGTTACCACTTTATCATTTTATGATTGAATTCCATATAATTTCCAAGTGCTTCACAAAAATAGATCCTGACTTTATGTACACCCTGTATATATGTCAGGGGTGACAAGCAAGGGGTGGTTCAGCAAGCATCAGGGATTGCACTCGGTCTTTCAGGATGGATCCTGAAAGATTCTGCCGCCGGACCATGGAGCAGCACATCGAAATAATCCTCCGAAATCTGAGTACGACACTGACCTTTTAGAGTCTCCCCTCACCGACTTGAAGCCGTCCGCCAAGCACAAGGAGGCAACACCAACTATTGAGTGGTTTTGTTGAGACGCAGAATTAAATTGTCTAAAAAATGCAACAATCAGTTTTTTTGTACCTCTATTAGTTTCATCTGTGCAGGGGGGAGGGGGCGCAATCATTGTTTACCACTTTATATATATATATATATATATATATATATATATATATATATATAAATTAGTATTCAATAAAGTTATTGTTACGAGAACACTACCATTTATATACTTATTATTTCGCATATACGTAAAAGTGAATAGGTTTGGCCTATGAAAAGTATTATTTTCACCGAATCATATGGTTTTAAATCTCCCATCAATCACCATCCAAAACTTCACCAATGAGCTTTCGACATATACCTACATATTATACATAGTCACATAAAGACGCCAACTTCCCTCCGCAACTGTAACTCTATCCCAATTATCTTACCTCCAATCTTTTCAATAATCTCAGTGGGAAGAGAATCCTTGATCCTCCGGTGAGCAACCATCTTCTTCAGCATCATTTGATTCTTGCGTTCGATCAAACTTTTTACGGGTTTATTCGTTTCTACTTTCTTAACTTTAATAGAAACGTTCGAAAGCAATTTCGGAGGTCCGACAGCCATGGTTTGGCGCTTTATTTCTTCCTGCGAAAGCGTCTTTTCTACTTTAATCAGCGACGACGTCTCGCTCGGCGTAAGATTATTTGCGGCACTTTCAGGTACAATAGACGGTGCGGGAAGACGAGTCACTTCACCGTCATTTCTCCTACTTTTTTCGAGGCTTTTATTTACGTTTTCCGTGGCCTCGAATTCAGCAAGGAGAGAATCTAAATCTACAGCTTCGATCACTAAAACAAACGCATAAATAAAAATGTTAAAACAACTTTATTTCCTACATTAAAACACCAAAAAGCTTTGCAATATTCGAAACAAACCAACCTTTCCACACATACATCTCTAAACCCGTCACTCTAAAACAGTGATTCCCAACCTTTTTACTATGGTGGCCCATATATACATATATAAGGATATTTTTCGTAATATATCCGACTTACTTTGAAGCATTACAAACACTAGTTGTGGCCCACTAGAAAATCCACCATGGCCCACCGGTTGGGAATGTATGCTCTAAAAGAATGCCTATCAGAAAAATAATTTAATTTTACCTGGAGTTTTCTCAGAAATAGTTTCAATATCAATGTATTCCTCCCCGATTTCAACATCATCGAAAAAATCATCCGAGTTTTCGGTTTTAATTGGAACCAATCCTTTCAACTCGGAAGTTAGCTCATTAATTCCTGCGGAAGAGAGCCCATTCATCCTGGGAAAACCCTCCATTTGTGAAGCTCCGTTCAAAAGTGGTTCCGAGGGGACATTTTGATTCCCAGGCAACATAATTGAATCAATAAGTTGCGATGCGGAGACGGAAGCGCTTAATCCCGGTACCGGACCACTCTCCACTCTATCGGCTGCAACATCATCATCATCGTTGAAGGGCTGGGTACTTGCCGGTACAGGTACGAGGGAACCACTTTCATTCACTACAGCCAGGATTACTGAACCAGTTGGTAATTGAACTTCCACACCATCAATACGAATGTTCTGACTACCAGGCGTGGTCTCAACTTTCTTTACCTGGTATTTACACGAAAACAGTAATAAATATTAAGACTTATTTTAACAAACTTCAAATTAAATTTATATTAAGTTCAAATGAAAAATATATATCACTTACTCTAGTCTGTTACATTCTATCTACAGCATATTTTCGTTAGTGCTAACTCTAAAGCCAGAAAGTCACTATACAAACATCTAACTCCTATACGCCTGCACGAATTAACACCTTTTACACATTTCTACATTTACTCGCACCTTTCAAATAATGCAATGTATAGGCCTAAGCTCAATTTTGAAAAATCGGTTCTTATGCTTTTCTATTCCCTCAAACACTCCTAATTCACCATTATAACTATTTGATACTAATCATGATAATTCACAATTAATTTGTCACCGTTTGAACACCTCACCCGTTTTTGCTCGATTTTTTTTCTATTTTCATCTAAAAAACAACTGTCAACAATAAAATTCCAAAACCCGCATTCCTTTACCCAACTTACAGTCACTCTTAACCATTAATGCCCACTGGCCTAAGATTACCCGAAACAAAACTAATTATACATGGTCCCAAATATCCGTTTGTTTTTTTATGGTATCAGAAAGGTCTATCCATTCTATCATAATACATATGGCGGGATCGTCTTTATCGCCCGGTAATTTCCATCGTATTAGAGGGGGTGGTGGACCATGCGCACGAGCTTTAAAACTTTAACGCGTGTTTTCTCGAAACTTAAATTTGGCGCGCTCGTCACTGTCGTTCGGAGCGCCTTAATTTGGCGCAAATTAACTATTGTATAGTGGACATAAGAAACTTTCCGAAAGATTAACAAATTCCAAGGACTCCGAAATAATTAGCCTCTACTTTCCAACTGCTTTTTAAAGTTTTTTTTTACTATTTATTTATGATAATTTGATTTGGTCTTTAAGCTTTAAGATTTACTGGAGTCTGTCTCAGATTAATTAGTGTATAAACAAACACTTTATTAGTAGTTATGGTTAAGTCGTATATAAATCAAGAGTAATAAGTGTTATTTAATTTAGAATCGAACTAACAGTTGAAAAGAAATTAATTTACGTAATAAAACATACGTTAAATCTTAGAAATCATTATTAAAGATATGATATAAATACAGTACAACGACTGGCAACGTTTTAGTACAAGTTGGAACTGGAGAAGTTGCCCAATGAGTGTTCCCAGAAAACAATTTACACGAAAACATTTCTCTTTTGAGCGCAATAGAAAGCTTCAAGTTTTTTTAACCTACTGATCTTGTACGCCTCTCAGCGACCCATTTATATAAATAATTCTTAAAAACTCCAGTTTAAAAATAATTCTCCATTTGTCTTTGGGTGAAAAGACCCATATAAAGGATAAGATTATTCTTAAAAAAATGAATACATAAATAATAAAGAGAACTCGTACATTGATCTCAATGTTTCTTTTTAAATAAATACATGGGCAACATTAAAAACGTGTTCTCCATTCAGCAACAGCCAAGATTTCTTATTACTCCTCAATGGGTGCGGTTCATCAAAATCCAATATTCATAATAACTGACCATAATTTAAGAATAAAACGCCCTATAACTTTAGTTTGCAATAATCATTATTCGACAGGGATACGTCGTGGATACTGTCGTAACGCCGGTTCTCGTCTATCGACGAAGTTAAGAGACATTGGGTTTGGGTAGTAAGTAGTTGGATGGGGAAACCGTCCCCCGCATCCAAATGATGTATCGACGCGTGGTTCGGATCACGCGTAAAGCTGTAAATTCCCTTCGTAATATGACCTTAGATGTTGCGAAGGAGGTTAAACAATCCCATCAACCAATCATTATTATTCGCTAAAGTAATTTTCATCATAATCATAATTTCTTCTTGGGGGTCGAAACATATCAAAAATAGAGTTTCTCCAATTCCACAGTATGCACGTAGTTGGAAATGATGATCTTAACATCTTGTAAAAAAAAAATGAGTATATGCGACCCCCCTTACCCCTTCCATAGCATCCCCCCATTTTACTTTCTCCACAGATATAAACCCCAAATGTGACAATCATGCATTATATTAAGTCTTATTAAGTAGATTAGATTAATTTGGATAGATTATTTAGATAGATTGAATAGATTACATAGATTAATTTAGATAGATTAGATGAATTATATAAATTATTGTCACGTTTTTTTTTAGTTTAGTTTCAGATTGTTTGATTGAATAAGTTATGATTTAATTCCGAATGAGTTATATTAAATTTAGATTGAATGATTCAATTGCTAGAATTTAACAATTAATTTCTTGTTATTAATGCTACTAGGCCTAAATAAGTGAAATCATGGCGACAAGAAGCAAAACGCACAATTCAACATTTGGTCACCCTGCAGAATTTCCATCTTCAATGACTCCTTCGAAGGCTGACGTATTTAGGCATTATTTATTGATAAGAAAACGAGAAGAACCGATTTCGAAAGGTTCTAGAACAGCAAAAGAATGTTACAGAATTGTCACTAAAGATGTGGGAGCCATTTGGGAGAAGTTTTCCTTTCCACATATAGGATTTGAAGGAATAGCTATAAAAGTTGAACGACGAGTGATAGAATCTGCAGCAAAGCTAAATAAAGTACCATTAAAACAAAGAAACAACAGTTTTCAGCAGAAGGTGGAGGCATTCGATGAAATGTTTGATATTTGCACTTGTACTTGTTACGATAAAAAAATCACTCTAACGGATTGCAGATGTGATATTAGAGTTCCAATGATTGAGTGGAAGTCTTTTGTAGGGCAGAAACAAAGAAAAAACCAACTAGGACCAATCGACAGAGTAACGACTTCCGCAAGAAAAAGGACTCACGATAGAGTTAAAGGATTAGAAAGAAGAGCCAAGATAAGCCTAGATATGAGTGTCACCTCAACCAGCAAACCCTTTACATATTATGGAAGATGAGAGCATGGAAATTGATGATGACAGCGACGATATTGACTTTGTTCCGGATTTTGAGCTGAGAGAAAACCATCAGAACAGAATTATTTATGATAACTTAACAATAACAGCAGATAGATACCGTGTAAGTTACAGAGCTACTGCAGCTATAGTAAATGCAGCTTTGAAGGATATGGGAATATTAGACGAAACCAATATGTTGGATAGGAAAAAAGTGGAAAGAGAAAGAATACGTGTGGGTAAAAAACATAATCAAAGTGAAATCAGAGAACACACAGATTGAAGGCATCGGATTTGATGGTAGAAAAGATCAAACTAAGACAAAGAAGGGAATGGAGTACGAAGAACATTATGTAATAGTCAAAGAAGGGAATGGAGTACGAAGAACATTATGTAATAGTCAAAGAACCTGGTGATGTTTACATGGATCATAAAGCTCCAGATAACGGAACTGCTTGTTGTATTGCAGATGAAATAATAACTTTTATAGTTGATTCTAATAGCAAAGAATCCCTCAAAGCTTTGCTATGCCATGGCACCCCAGTGAACACTGGCAGGATTGGCGGAGTGCTAAAATTGATTGAATTATATCTGGACAGGCGGGTACAATGGCTGATTTGCCTTTTGCATGCAAACGAACTGCCCTTCAGGCACATATTTGAAGCAATTGATGGAAAAACTTCGGGACCAAACACCTTCAAACGTTCTCTTGGAAATAAACTCCGAGAGGATTTGACCAAACTGGATATAGTTGATTATACCCCCGTAGAGGGCAACATTAAAGAAGTTTCGGCCGATATTGTTAAAAGTTTCAGCAGTGACCAAAAATATATGTATGAAATGTGCATTAGCATACAATCTGGACGCATCTCACAAGCGTTAGTCACCAGATCCCCAGGTGCCCTCCATCATGCAAGATGGCTAACACGAGCAAACAGGATCCTGCGCTTATATGTCTCTACACGGAATCCAGACAAAAACATCCAACACCTAGTAAAAATTATAATGCTGGTTTATGCTCCAGGCTGGTTTTGGATAAAGTCTCATCCAAAGGCAAATGAGGGAGCATCTAATTTTTGGTATATCATGCACTTGCTTAAAGGCTTAGATAAAAAGCATCGGATGATTATGGAGCGTGTCCTCAGAAATAACGCCTATTTTGCCCACCCAGAGAATATCTTACTCTCAATGATAACAGACACAAGAAAAGAGGTCAGAGAGCTGGCTCTTCAGCACATGATTCGAGCAAGAACCAGGAGCACCAATGCGAGAAATTTTGAGCTGTCAAAAACACTGAACTTTGAAGCAGACGATTATCCTAACATGATCGACTGGGACAACGAAACCATCACCCCTCCACCTATTTTACAGAATTTGACAAATGATGATGATCTTAAAGTTCGAAATGAACCACTTCAGCTTATTCCTTTTCCCTGTCACAGACAGGGAGTAGAACATGCTGTAAATGTGGTAACCGAAGCATCACAAGGGAGAATTGGTTACGAAAACAGACAAATTTATTTTGAATGCACTGGAGTCGAGAAAAAAGCTACCCGTGTTCCAATGGAAAGGCCAGTGGTGTCAGTAATTTACGAATTTAAATTTCTTAAGGTGAATATTTTGGTTTTAATACGCTTCAATTGATTCTTTAAGTAATATACGGAGAAAAATTTATATATATATATAACTTACTTTAACTTTACTTATATCATTATTTACTTAATCTTTGTCATTTATCAGGTTTTTTAATTCAAAGAATTGGTTTCAATTTCATTTCAATTTAAAAAAAGGGGGGCATATGCAACGGGTAGGGGGGGGGGGGCGCATAGCGGTGTAATTACAGTATGTTGTTTAGGGGCCCAAAGGAAACTCCGAGCAGTGTGTAGAATAAGAATACAAAATTTCGACCACCCCTACTAGGCACATCATAATCACGCTTTTTACTGGTAGCCCTTTTAACAGCGAGGTAGTAGCTAACCTACCCTAACCAAATTTAACTAACGTAACGTAATCAGGACGAACATATCTTTTTTCCCGACAATAAAAATGTTTAATTTTTTTTAATACACTCAGCGGCAGAAAAATCGGCCCGCTTGGAATATCACGCAAAGCAAAAAAGTGGGCAAGCTTCTGTTATAAAAGTTCTATATCCGTAATAATCATGATTTATCATTAGTTTTTTAATCTGAATCATCATTCACCATTATATTATTTTTTACCATTAACTATTCCACATTACTCACAATCTAGCCCACTTTATGATTCACTATCATCTATTCAAGTTAAACATAACGCTTCATCAGCTACTGAACACTGATATAATGTGTATTAGCATTTATCATTATTTTCTCATAAAATCCTATAAATGTTCTAAAGTCAATAAAATTCAACCAATTCAAAGTATGTCTGGAACTAAGTACTCAAAAAGTCTATGGTACAGCTATTATATAAACTATAATATTAGTGAAACCGTACAACTAACAACTACGTTAGTTAATAATATAATTAGTATAATCAGTGTAAATAATTAAATATGATACTATTAATACATTAATTTTGACTACCGAAGTAAACTTGTGTGGAGAACCCTTGGCTTTTGTCGACAAGATGGTAAATTTAATAGCCCAGATCAAATTCGTATGCTCTACATTTATTTTTAAAAAATAAGAACATTTTTATTCTTATTTAATGGGTTAAAATCACAAGAAAAGTTGACTTCTATTCGCTACATGAGACTGTTAAGAGGTCGAGTGATTGGGCACACTCACAACCTCTTACCTTGCTTGGTAAGTGAAGGCGGGTGAGAGTATACGAGCCGTTAAACCTTTTTTTGCCGCTTTTAGCACTAACATTCCGGCAATTACGAATGATGGCCTTCTTTCCAATGCCAAAACTGGCCAATGTTTGCAGAAATCGCGTCAGTTGACACGACGGAGTCCCTTTCTTTCCGTTGCACTCCCCGCTCGAGCACTCATTAGCCTCTACCGCCCTTAAATTTTCCATAGAATTACTCTCCTCCAAGGTATCGCATCCCATTTCCTGCTGCTTTGAATTACCCAAGTCAAATCTAACCTTTTTCTTGCACCTTTTATTGAAAAGTTTACACCTAGTGCAAAACCCTTTTCCTTTCGCATTCTGAGTACATATAACCAGACTCTTGTGACTGGGAAAACTCACCTCACTTTTGTTTGGGAGTGTATTGAACAAAAGCTCATTCGTGTTCGCCTCAGAGTTATCAGTAGCTGTATGTGAAAAATTGGAAAAGTTTTACTGAAAGAGTGTTTGTCTAAAACAAAAGTTCACTAATTTAACAGTTAACACTCGTACTGTAACATAATTCACACAAGAGTAAAGAAATTTAGGCAATTCCTGTATTATGCAGGTTCTATTGTAGAAAAGTGGATTATATATTCAAAACTATTTAACAAATAAATAGTCCATTATTACCTAACAGAGACTGGTTATTCCCAGTAATCTGATTGATGAGCTGTTCTTGAAGCTCTTTCCCATCGATTGGTTCATCTAAAGGAATAAGCAAGTCATCTGGTTGCAAATTCTGGTGAACATCTTCGAGGAAAATTTGTTCCTGGACATCTTCAATATCCGCGAATGAATCCACGAGGAACTCATCCGTGGACGAGGAATCCAACTGAAAACATCAAAACATTACAATAAATATCTACAGTATCAAAAAAAGATCCGTCTTTCTCTTTATAGGAAATTGCACACATTAAATTCGTAAGAGAAACTAATAGAAAAACTCTACATTTCGTATTAATACCATTTTGCATTTTCGTTTCAACCGAAATACAACTTTGTGATGCAGCAGGAAAGCACCTCCGCTATTTTTATCCACCACAGCATTGTTGATTATCAATTCCGAATTATTTGAATCACAAAGGAAAATTAGGCAAAAAGTTTCTAATAGGTATACCTCAAAGCTAAAGTCAAGTTTTTTTTTTATTTGTACAAACTGCTCAGATGGACTACAACTGTAGCTTCATCTTAATATATAAATACAGTATACAACAAAACAATTCCAACTTAACAAACCCGATTATTTATTATAAGATCAGGAGGTATGCATGGTCCCATGTACGAGGACGTGGAAAACTTGCGTTCCCTACCATTCTCGTAATCTTCATCTGAAATCTGTAAAGATGTCGAGTTTAGTTCCCTAAGCATATTATACTTTAAAAAATTTCCGATGGAAATTAAAATCCTACACCTGATACGCCTCGGTGGTGTAGTGGTTAGCGTCGCTGACTACGAATTCATCGGCACCGGGATGAAAACTCGGTGACGGGAGGCGGCGCAGAGCAAAACCCAACTGTTCATCCTTCCACACGCAAAAAAATTTGTTGGTAGATACATGGGTACCCTGGGTAACCTTGTGGTTAAGATGCTAGGCTGCTAGTGGGGCGTGGTTCGGATTCCACGTTAAACTGCAGGTCTAAGGTGGAGTGATAAGTTTGACCTTCGTCAGAATGAACAATTCCGGCGGAAGCAAAACCAATGTTACACCAATCAATGTTTGGAATATCGCGACCATACAAAACAAATTATCCTCTTTGCTTTATCGGATAAGATAATATACAGTTAACTAATTAACGTAAACTAAATGAGGCTTATATTAGTGGCTAAGTTACGTTGTAATCAGTCTGGGTCATGGTACTTATACGTTTACAATAGCTGAGAAGACATTACTACTTTTCGTTACACACAAACAAAAAGGGCTCAAAGGGTGGTTTCTGTTGTCATTAAACAGCGAGGTAGTAGCTAACCTACCCTAACCAAACTTAACTAACGTAACGTAATCAGGACGAACATATCTTTTTTTCAGACAATAAAAATGTTAAATTTTTTTATACACTGAGCGGCAGAAAAAATCGGCCCACTTGGAATATCGCGAAAAGCAAAAAAGTGGGCAAGCTTCTGTTTATAAAAGTTTTAAAATTCGAAAAAATAATCTATGAGGCAAGCAAATAACGAGACAAAACAACGTCAGCTGCCAACACACTAGCTGTAACGAATTTTCGACTTCTTTTAAGAATTCGACAGTCTGACATTCAGTTGCTGTTAGACTGCTAGTGCCACTTTTTTCTTCCACTAGTGCGAGTAGGCATTTGCGTTTAGTAACAGATAGACTTCTAATTCTTTTGGGTTTTCAGAATTGGACATTTACAATGGATTTGAGTGCCGTGAACGTCGCGAGAGTCGTCGCCCTAATTGAAGATGGGTCGAAGACAGCATTAGTCGCCGATGCGCTAGGAATTCCAAGAACAACGATTCGACGTGTCTACCACCGTTATGTGGAGAGTACACCCGAAGACCAGGATCTGGAAGATCACGCTACACATCTGCCCGTGATGATCGTTTCATCGTCTTGAGTGTTTTGCGAGATCGTCGCTTGAATGCTACAAACGTCCGCAATGAGCTGGAAAGGTCTCGAGACGTCAGCGTATCGGAGCGAACCGTTAGGAGACTTATGGAAAGTGGTTTACATGCTAGACGTCCAGCAATGGGCCTGGAATTGCTCCCACACCACCGCGATGCTCGTCTTGCTTTCGCTCGCGAGCATGTCAATTAGACTTCTCCAAAAAGCAACACTCTCCGTAAAAGTGCACGGGGCAAATCTTTCTCCTGTTCTTCTCCACACTCTTTCCCGTCCATCGGATGTTCGAAGATTAAATCTTGATTCATTCGTGAACAATACTCGTCCCCATTGGACCATAGTCCAATTGACATGCTCACGGGCGAAAGCAAGACGAGCATTGCGGTGGTGTGGGAGCAATTCCGGGGCCATTGCTGGACGGAGCATGTAAATCACTTTCCATAAGTCTCCTTCTAACGGTTCGCTCCGATACACTGACGTCTCGAGACCTTTCCAGCTCATTGCGGACGTTTGTGGCATTCAAGCGACGATCTCGCAAAACACTCAAGACGATGAAACGATCGTCACGGGCAGATGTGCAGCGCGATCTTCCAGATCCTGGTCTTCGGGTGTACTCTCCTGTCTCCACATAACGGTGGTAGACACGTCGCACCGTTGTTCTTGGAATTCTTAGCGCATCGGCGACGTAATGCTGTCTTCGACCCATCTTCAATTAGGGCGACGACTCTCGCGACGTTCACGGCACTCAAATCCATTGTAAATGTCCAATTCTGAAAACCCAAAAGAATTAGAAGTCTATCTGTTACTAAACGCAAATGCCTACTCGCACTAGTGGAAGAAAAAAGTGGCACTAGCAGTCTAACAGCAACTGAATGTCAGACTGTCGAATTCTTAAAAGAAGTCGAAAATTCGTTACAGCTAGTGTGTTGGCAGCTGACGTTGTTTTGTCTCGTTATTTGCTTGCCTCATAGACTATTTTTTTGAATTTTAAAATTTTTATAAACAGAAGCTTGCCCACTTTTTTGCTTTTTGCGATATTCCAAGTGGGCCGATTTTTCTGCCGCTCAGTGTATAAATTTGTTCATGTTCCGAAGTACCAAAAGTGTTACCTCAAAGACAATTACTCCACTACATGCGTGAATTATCACACATTCGACTTCACTTATGTTCAGTTGCGCGCGCACGCGCGCACACACGAAAACTAAGTGAAATTCATAGATTTGTGATGACGAAATTGGGGAAAGAAAGGTTTGCCAGACTCCTCATAATTTGATCTGAGCCGAGACTCGCAACATTTGTCAAGAAAGGAGAGATTTTTCTTGCTTGTTTTTAAACTACTTTGAAGTAGATGTATTTTTGAGAACATCGCAACCAGTTTTGGTCCTGCTGTCCTTCACTTTCGTGATAAGAGGTGAATGAGATCCACTTTTGATATGAAGACAGGCGTCTTTGCAAATGCCTTCCATCGTGTTCTGTCTATTGTCTGGTTGAATGTAAACACGGGAAACTTACTTTCCACCACTGCAATTGCCTTCAAACGAGAAAAGGTAAAAAATATAGGCGTCCTTCAAACGTTCCACACTGCGCCACGAGTGGGATGATGGAGAGACTAGCTCTTTTTCTCTTCTTGGTAAAGATTGGTGAGAAGGTGTGTGTGTGTGGTGTGTGTGTGTGTGTGTGTGTGTGTGTGTGTGTGTGTGTGTGTTGTTGTTTCTTCATTGAGTGAACTACTTCGTTGGGACTTTTGATTGCGTTGGGCTCCTGTGATGACGCAGTCCACACAATTCTTGACGCAATCACCAAAGTTTGTCAAGGAAATTCTTTTGGTTTAAATATTTAACTGAACGTAACTCGACGTCAATAACACTATTCCTAATAGCGTGAGACGGACGGCTGTCACTCGATGAGGAAGCAATTCTTCGAAAAAACTCGATAGACTGTCTATTTTCGGTTTATACTACTCCACTTTTCCTCCTCAGGATTGCTTTCGTTTATTGACACCCGATTTATATCGACTTTTTCCTACTCGGACTATATGCATTTGCATGCACTTAGTTGTCATAAAAACGAAGGACGCCATCCGTGAAAACATCCTTAATTAAGGTTTCAATTACCACGTCCATACTTCTTTATCCTGGCAAGAATCTGATGGTTTATTCAATCTTTGGAGACCGCTGGCCGTCAAGGGGTCAGTTCATAAGGTTTTAGTTATTATTAGAAAAGAATTCTGAACTTAACCCTAAAAGGACGACGCTACATATCGGTAACCTTTCAAATACACGCATTCATAACTTAACCCTACAAACAATTCCGGCATTAAAGGGTTAATTGCTAAAACATAAAACTAAGATCACAATAAATATTCTACGCACGAACGTCAAGGAAACTTAAAAACTATCTAAATGAAGTAACTTATGCAATTTCCATTCCTACAGGTAAGCGAGTAAGCAAACATTGGTCGTGCGTAAATCAGTAGCTAATAAAATTATGCTAATCACTGTGCCACTAACACGTATACAAAAATCACACTTGATGCCAACTCGACTAATTGTAACTCGCAACTAGATTCTAGACAAATGGCTAAAATCTTTCCCCCACGAACACACACACACACGTGTTTTCCTTTGTTTCCCTCTCTCTTTTACGCATCATCATCAGTGATCGTTAGAAATGAATCATAACTCGAAGGTAAATAAATAAAAGATTCCTTAAAAAAGTTTTAAGGGTACACAATACTTGTTTGTTTCTTGACTTATTTACAGTCATTTTTAAAAGGTTTACGGATGTTATTTAGAAGATGGAGAATTAATGAAGTCGATGAGCATTGGAAGAAAGGGGAGAGGGACTAAACACATTTATTTATTTATTTATTTATTTATTACACACACACACACACACACTAAAACACCCGCTGTGCGGAGCAACACGCCCCTCCCCCGAAACACAACTTACGGGAGACTGGGAGGGGGGCGGGCGTGTTACTAAAGCCTTACTGAATTTCCCTTAACGTTTAAACTAAATTTGGTGCAGCTTACTCAAGCCGTTTAGGTGTGTATAAACGAACGTAGGGCATAAGACCATCATATTCATATATATAAAATATATATAATATATACTCATGATATATATGTAGATGAGCACATAAACTGTAGTGGTGTCAGTAAATTTTGTAATTTAAAGCGATATATTGTTAAGTTTCAGGAATTAAAGAGGATTTTTTAATTTGAAAGGAATTTCAAAATTGAAGATAATGTACTTAAAAATGATGAAGACACGCAAAACGATCTTGCGGTAATTAGCAAAAAGGTTTCAAGGGTTGAGGATAATTTAGAGAATATTAAATACAATAGTTCTTCGAATTCTGTGGATAAATTAAACGATCGTATTACATTGTTCGACATATAGAAAATGAATTTCGCTTAAGAAATAGAGTAAAACGAAAGATTATTCATATCAGGCGCTAAAACAGAATTGAACAGGGCATAAAGAACTTTAAGTTAAGTACTGCAAACCCGCTTTTAATTTCTCGCGTTGGAGAGGACGATTTGTACAATTTTAGCAGAAAGAAAGACGATTTGTTGGCTAAATATCGAAATTTTATTAAAACTTTCGAAAGATAAGTCGAATATAACGTCCTAATTTAGAGTTTTACCGAGAATTTACGAAAGTAACAAGTTAAGTAATGCAATTTACTTCGATACTAAATTAGAAGAGATGAGCTTGAAACCATATCCTTTTTCAGTAACTGAATGATTTTCTTCGGGGACACTAGCACCGGACCTCCCAAGATTTTGGCCAGATTTTAATTTGGCAGGACTATTCATTCAAGATGACGTTCACTGGAATGAAATGGGTAATGCGACTCGAGTAACGCGACTGGGGAGTTTGAATGATAAAAAGTGAGTAATATTTACTCAAAACGTAGGCAAGACGAAATAGCTCTCTTTCGTTTGGGAAATGCAACTCGTCGGTATCGGAGAAACTTAACGCGAATAGAGGAACAAATAGTAACGTGGAGAAGAGTTTAAAAGTAGTGTTTTAATGCGAGAAGCGTAATGAATAAATTTAACAAATTTATTTATTAATTAATTTAACGAGTTCATGTTGAAAATTACGATACTGGAGCAATAACCGAATCGTGGATTAAAAGTGCGGATGGGGATTTTATAGGTGAATACCATATTAGAAGTTACAAACTTTTAACAAGGGGAGAGTATGTACTCTTATAGAGAAAATCTTCGTCCAGCTCAAAAGACGGTCAATGCCAGTGACCAGTTAGATATAATTATTTCAGAAGCGAGTGCGAGCAACTCAAATCTTTAATTGTGGGGTTGCGTATAGGCCTCCTTCACGAGGAGTAAAATCAGACGTCGACACGTTTAACATTTTAAGTAGATTAGTTACGCATAAGGATTAGGAATCAATTATAGTCGGGGACTTTAACTACCCCAAAATTAATTTTGATACCTCGATCAGCGATGTAGAGAGTACACATTTCATAGATTTTTACGAGATAAATTTTCATTTTCATGAAGGGTTGGAGCCAATTGGATTCTCGGAAATGAAAAGCTCAAAATAGCCAATTAAGTATAAAGTATGGCTACTCTAATTATATAGTGTTTGCGTATTGAGATAGAAGCAGGAGGCGCTGGTCGAATCTGGTTACGGTCGTAAGTGTGTCATAGGGGAAGTTGGTTCGGGTGCGGGTGGAGATGGTGATGTTCCCTATTCATTGTAAATGTAGTAGGCAGCCGCTGGCTGCGGTCTGGTATCAGAGTACTAACAGTTTTCGAATGATCTCCTTTCTATACTTTCTTTTTATTTACGCATTTTCAATAGATCGAATTCTTGGGAATCAAAATCTCCTAATAGCTACATTAAATTTTTTGGGGAAGCCACTCGTCTTTCCCCCGTCATTATAAAGAGCTGGTGGTTGGGAGAATTAGTTCGGATAGAGTGGAAGTAATAGGAGGCGCTGGTCAGACCTGGATTCAGAGCACTGGGAATTCTCAGATGATGCTCAATTGGTAGAGAAGGGAGGCTTGATAGAATCTGTCGAGTCAAAACGTCCAAATAGATGCTTCAATTTCGGAGATGCTACTTGGATATACAGTGTATGGTTGTTAGTACTTTTTAGGTAATTCGCGTACATCTAACTTAGCTAGCTGGAGAAAGTTTTATAGTTTTATATAGAAATACTAATATTCCCTTTTGCGATAAATCTGCTAGTTGGGTCTGGTTTCAGAGCACCGGGAGTTCTCGGATGATGGGAAGCTTGATGAGAACGTTCTGGAGTCAAAACCTTCAAACAGACATTCATCTTCGGGGAAGCTACTTAACTAGAGTAGAATTTCAGTTTCAAATAGTGCGTATCCGGTTTCGTTAAAAAAAAATGCTTACGTACCATTCTCAGGAGAATTCTTAAATTCGAGGATGCTGGCCAGCTGGAAGTGCCTCTGGATTAGTACGTCCTTACTCGAGTAATTCCTATCGGAAGGACGTAATTATTACGGTATGATAAATCTTCAAAACGGGGGGAATCACATACCTGATGTACACTTTCGTCGGAATACTTAAATTAGGGTGTGCTGGAGGTGCCTCTGGATCAGTTCTCCATTATCTAAGTAATTCCAGTACGAAAGATGACAATGTAATTAATTTGTAAAGTACAGTATCTGAGCACGCTGGCTTTGGCATTCATGGAGAAATGATGCAAAGGTTCAATGATGGTTTCTTTTATATAAAAAATAAAAAAATCCTTAAAAAAGATAAAAATTATGGCGTAGATCAGATTAAGTAGTTTAGTGTTTCATGCCACCTTCCACTGTCCTCTAATGCGTAATTGGGTATGCGAAATAAGTGTACACAATGTGTAAATGAACTCTGAAGCTATTCTTTTCATTATACTTTTTCGTACTTTCCTATAAATCCTTTTTCACAACTATTTTCTGTCGGGAGTGGCTGGCGGAGGAGGGAGAGCCTCGCCTGTTCCATATTAGTACTTTACTATTACTACTTACTCCAATGAGAATGTTTTATACGCCTGTAAGTGTAAGCATGGTTTTCAGTTTATTTATTTTTATTTGCTATTTTGTAAATTTCCGCTACTTTCTTGGGAAAACTTAAAGTGGAATTTGGTATCTTTGTTAGCTTCTAATTCTAACAAACACAAGTGAATGCTTTATGTTTATTTGTGAATATTGGTGTAAAAGTGCTATAAAACATCAAGTAAATGATAAGAAAAACCATTTCTAATGTGAGCCTCCACTTCAGTAACAATTACATAATATATATATATATATATATTATATATACACAGGGTGATCCCGTTTGGGTATGGATAAAATAAAAACGCTGTGAGAATCTACCGAGAAGTGACACAGCGCTCATCTGTTGCACGTGTGTGGTCATAAAATGCGGGAGTTTGTAATAGGCTATGCCACCCGCTGCTAGACGTGCGAGCACCATCTGCTGTTAGACTTATGACTTCGAAGATGGCGGCGAGTCCACAACAACGTGCGAAACGTGTCTTTTGGTTTGCTAAGTTTGAGAGTGTGAAGGCGGTACAGCGTGAGTTTCGCCGTGTGTATGGTGTTCAAAAAGCTTCTAAATACGACTCCATAGTGGAGTGGTACCGCACATTTGAAGAAACGGGGTCTATCACTAAACCACATGCAGGTGGTCCTAAGAATTAGCCTCTCGTCATGACCTCTGTCATGTCCGGAAGGGAGTCATGTTGAAGACTAATTAGGTTTGTCACAATCTACCATCTTTGTGGGCATTGTTTCCCAAATATTAAACTATACAATGTTACGGTTTCCATTTCACATCAATTTTATTTTATTCATACCTAAACGGATCACCATATATATATATATATATATATATATATATATATATATATATATAAGGTCATCCCATAAGTAATGTCGTTTTTTACGATAGATTAAATTTAAACTAGTCCTACTCGGTTTAAGCATAAATTTTCCGAAGGTTATATCTAAGAGGAGATCTATCGTGTTTCGCTACATACTTTACAGACCTTGACCAGTGAAGACTGGTGTTTTGCTTTATGTGAACCCCTCATAAACATGGCGGTATCAGAAGAGCATATCAAGCATATAATGCTTTACGAGTTCAAAAAAGGGAATAGTGCTACTGAAGCAACGCGAAACATTCAGGAAGTTTATGGTAACGATATTCTGTATGTGAGGAAATGTCAAAGATGGTTTCAAAAGTTTAGGAATGGTGACTGCTGTTTGACAGATGCAGTACGCTCTGGACGCCCTGCTGAGTTTGATGATGACCTACTGTTAGCCGCACTTGAAGAAGACTGTTCAACAACTATCGAAGAATTGGCCCAGAAACTCAATTCATCCCCGTCCACCATCCATCGATATTTGCAACAACTCGGGAAAGTGCCTAAGTTAGGAAAGTGGGTGCCACATGAATTGTCGGTCGACAATCTGAGGGTGCGGGTAAACATTAGCACAGCTCTTCATTCCCGTGAACTCCAAGATCCGTTTTTACACCGTGTAATGACTGGTGATGAAAAGTGGATACTGTACCAGAATGTTAAGCGCCGTCGACATTGGGTTTGTGCCGGAGAACCAGCGACACCACAGCCAAAACCAAATCTTCACCCTCGGAAGGTGTTGCTTAGTGTTTGGTGGGATAAAAAGTGGTGTAATACACTTTGAAACCTTACCACACAACCAAACAATCACCGCTCAAGTCTACTGTCAACAACTGGATCGATTGAACACTGCACTAAAAGAAGAGAGACCTTCTTTGGTTAATCGGAAAGGAATCGTGTTCCAACACGACAACGCACTTCCTCATACCGCTCGGATCACTTCTGCAAAAATTGAGGAGCTTGGGTGGGAAAAACTTCCACATCCTCCAGACCTTGCGCCTTCAGATTATCATCTCTTCAGGAGTCTGCAAAACTATCTTGACGAGAAACAGTATACTACTTTAGATGACCTGCACACCAGTCTCTCTACGTTTTTTGCCTCAAAAAAGCCTGAATTTTATAAACATGGCATTGAAAAGCTTGTAGGACGTTGGCAGAGTGTCACTGATTCCGATGGAAAATATATACTAGATTAAAAAGTTTCAGTAGAGTTTTTTTTTGTTCTTCAAATTCCGATC
This sequence comes from Bathynomus jamesi, assembly GCA_023014485.1. Lineage (NCBI taxonomy): Eukaryota > Metazoa > Arthropoda > Malacostraca > Isopoda > Cirolanidae > Bathynomus > Bathynomus jamesi. The sequence continues at coordinate 363,818 of JAJOZX010001967.1, forward strand.
TAAAAAACGACATTACTTATGGGATGACCTGATATATACTGTGTGTGTGTATATATATATATATATATATATATATATATATATATATATATATATATATATATATATATATATATATATATATATATAAGGCCGGGTCGAAAATGGGAAATTTTTTTATTTCTTAAAAAGTACACTATGTGAGAAGGATTTTTTTATAACTAACAAAATATTAAAATATCAAGCATGTGCTACCCCTAGCACATACCCACCCTTTTTTACCCTCATATTTGCATATATTTAAATGGAAAAAATGTTATTTCTTAAAAAGTACACTATGTGAGAAGGTTGTTTTTACAACTAACAAAATATTAAAATATCAAGCATGTGCTACCCTACTACCCCTATCACATGCCCATCCTCCCTTTTTCACCTTCATATTTGCACATGTTTAATGTTGTTATATGTTACATGATAAGTTGTTTGTTTAATGCTTGAAATTTTTATGTTTCAGATAAATAGAAATAATTTTTCAGATAAATAGAAATAATTTGCATTTGCTTTAATTATAATTTGAATCATCATAAATTAAAAATTACATATAATATGATTTTACTTCTGAATATAAACTATGGCTACTAGAAGCAAGTCCTCAAATGCAGCCTTTGGATATCCTACGGAATTCCCAGCAGCCATGACTCCTTCAAAAGCAGATGTTGTGAAACACTACCTTTTTGTGCGCTGTCATGAAGAAGCTAAATTAAAAGGATCAGCAATTGCTAATGATTGGTACAGGGTTGTTGTAAAAGATATTGAAGACATTTGGATGAAATTTTCTTTTCCTACGACTAATAGAAGCAGCCTCAAAATTGAACAAGATGCCGTTACATCGAAAAAATGAAAGTTTTGCCTAAAAAGTAGCTCAGTTTGATGAAATGTTTGATATATCTTCTTGTGAATGCTATGATAAGGGAATTGATAGGAAATCTTGCAGGTGTAAGGATAAAATACCAATGGCAGAATGGGAGTCTTTTGTGGGTCAAAAACAAAGAAAAAATCAGTTAGGACCAATTGATCGCATAGTTAGTTCAACAAAGAAGAGATCTTTAGCAAGAGCCCAAGAAGACAAAACCGTCAGCTAAAAGCACAAGAAGAAATGACTGAAGCCACCAATGTTTTACCATCGGAATTTATAGAAAATGCCGAAGACGACATGGATGGAGATTATGAGGCCGATTTAGAATTGACTGAGAATATTCAGAACAGGCACTCCTATAAAAACCTAGCATTAACAGCAGATCGTTATCGTGTAAGTTGTAGAGCTGCAGCTGCAATAGTCAATGCAGCTTTAAAAGATATGGGGCTCCTTAACCACACTAACATGCTTGACAAAGAAATTAGAAAGAGAAAGAAATCGCATGGATGAAACAAATACTTTTAGGTCTAAATCCAAAAATCTGAAGATGGAGTGCCTTGGATTTGATGGAACCAAAGATAACACTAACTAGAAGTGGAAAGATAAAAGAAGAACACTATGTTATTGTGAAAGAACCTGGAAGCATCTTTGGAAAAACTATACGCGCTTACATGGTATCGTATGACACCTTTATTTCATAATTAAATATAAATTATTAATTAATTGAATTAAATATCTACAAAATTGCCTCGGGATTGGCGACAAAGCCTAATGGGAATGAAATCATTGCCATACATACATAGAACCCGTATGTAGGCGTCGGGCCTGCATAACCACGAGAAACATTTATTATTTCACGTGATCTGAATTTTCCATTGCTAACTCATGAGATTACATCAAGGCAAGGGTCAGCAACCTTTGCCAAATCAGCAATTTATACTAAAATACGAAGATTATATTATAGCGGCGCTGGCTCGGAGCTCTTTATGTTACAGCGAATGCTTTAAACAGGGAAGATGTGCTTTTGTCTTCCCTAAAGTTCTGAGTGAATTCCTTATAATATAAAACCTAATAACTATAAAAAGGATAGGCCTATTCCTTCAGGGGTTTAAATAGTGACTGCCTATATTAGTTACACCGAGTGAACTCATTGTGTAGGCTCCATCGTAACGGCTTTACATCGAAGAAGACCGTCACACCCTACATCGAAGCAAACTAAGGCCCAGCGAAAATAAGGTGGGACACTTTCTTTCGTTCACATATAGGCATCTAAAATCCTGAGGCTAGAATTACCGAAAACAATTAAATATAAAGAGGTCCTTTGAAGACCTACACATACATAACTCTCTAACGAAAAAACACAGGGCTTTTGTCGTTAACTCTCCACTGAAGTCTGCTGGAAATTTCCAACGGATGAGGGTATCAGGCAATCAACCCATAGCCCTATATAGTTTTTTCATACCATCTATGTAGACCACATCATACCAGATAATGGAACTGCTCGCTGCATAGCAGGAGTTGATAACTATTATTACAGATTCGAACAGCACAGATACTATCAAAGCTTTACTGTGTGATGGTACTGCTGTAAATACAGGAAAAATTGGTGGAGCCATAAAACTGGTTGAAATTCATCTTAACAGACCAGTGCGCAGTGGTTGTGTGCCTCTTGCATTTGAATGAACTGCCTTTTATGCACGTCTACAAAGCCATTGATGGTAAAACAACAGGTCCAAATACTTTCGTGGGTTCAACTGGGAATAAACTGAAAACAGATTTAACAAAATTGGAGGTAGTCAAATATTCTCGCGTAAAGGGAAACATTAAAGAAATTCCAGCAAATGTTGTGAAGGAGCTAAGCAGTGATCAAAGATATCTCTATGATGTGTCTGGCAGTGCAAACTGGAGACACTTCTCAAGATATGTCCACTCGATCCCCAGGTACCCTTCACCATGCTCGCTGGCTAACTCTAGCCAACAGGGTCCTTCGATTATATATCTCAACGCCAAATCCCGATAAAAACCTTCAAGATATAGTCAAGATTATTCTGCAGTTCTATGCTCCAGGGTGGTTTTGGATAAAATCTCATCCTAATGCAACTGATGGTGCATATAACTTTCGGCATTTAATGTGCTTGCTTCGAAATTTAGAGGAACAACATAGATCAATCATAGACCAGTATTAAAGAATAACGCCTACTTTACCCACCCAGAAAATATACTTATGTCAATGGTAACTGACAATTAATTTTCCTATAAAAATGTTGTTTTTATCTTTCTGAGTGAAATGTAATAGGCTGAGATATGAAAGGTTTGAGAACCTCATCTTTCGTAAAGTTAACAAGCATGTTTAATTTGTAAGTGAAGTATATATTCTATGCGTCTAATTTGACCATTGTTACTAAGGAATCTGGATTATGTTCAGTGTCAACAGTGTACAATATAAAACATACAGTTTAGAAAACAATTTATTAAATTCATTTTGCCTTAATTTTTACAATAGGAAACTATTATATGCCTAAAAGTTGAGACTTGTTGAGAAAAGTCGAGTTAAGACCATAAACAAATTTAATTTATTTATAAGAAACAGAAAAATAATAAAAGCTTATACAAAAAATTATCCTTATGTCTTGCCGTGTATAATATGCAAAAATATACATATAATTTATCAGACATTGACAACCACACATACAAGGTGATCCCACATAATTGCAGGTCTATCATTACTTTGACGAGTCTACAGACTCCTTCCAAGAAAGAAAAAGTTAATTGATTAACTTTCAAAATGAACTTTAGTTAATTTTTTTAAAATTTGCATTAACTTAACTTACTGTAATTGGTAAGAATCTCAAATTAAGTTAACTAGTTAATTTTGGAAGTTAATCGACCCAACCCTTTTATATATATATAATATATATATATATATATATACACACACACCTTTGGTAACCTTTGGTTAGCTTCCGCCTGAATTGTTCATTCTGACGAAGTTCAAGCTTTTTACTCCACCTTAGACCTACAGTTTAACATGGAATCCGAACCACGCCCCACTAGCAGCCCAGCGTCTTAACCACTAAGCCACCCAGGGTATCCATTTATCTACCAACCACTTTCTTTATTGTGTGGAAGGATGAACAGCTGGGTTTTGCTGCGCGCCGGCTGCTGCCACCGGGTCTCGATCCCGGGGCCGATGGATTGGTAGTCAGCTACGCTAACCACTACACCACCGATATATATATATATATATATATATATATATATATATATATATATATATATATATATATATATATATAAGTGTTACATGGAATTTCATGAAATCCCTAAAATGTTTAGGGATTTTGTAAGATTAAGTCGTGATATTTTTGTTAAACCTACGGGAAAATTATTTAATGCCCAGTTAGGTTAATTGAATGCCCGGTTAGGTCAACTGTACGCTCTTGACGATTGGTTTGGTTAAGTCGTGATATTTTCGTTAAAACTAACGAAAATATCACGACTTAACCTTACATGAAATCCCTGAACATTTTAAGGATTTCATGAAATCCCTAGCTACACAGATTCCCTGTAACATATATACATTATTCATCGATACATTCATAGTTCAATTGGAAGTATGAATATGAGAATAAAAACCCACTCTAATAGACAGAGTTTATTTCCACGACAGTTTCGACGCCCACTGGCATCCTCCTCGGGTGGATACAGAAACACAAATGAAACAAAACAAGAGGGAAAAACAGTTCAGGGATCGACCGTTAAGAAATTCGCACCTAGGTTAGATTCCATTCTCTCGAGACAGGAGGGCATTTTCATTAAGTACATTCGCACAAATTTTTTAAAAACTATCTTCCTGTTCTAAACATACAGATTCTATTATTTTTACATAATTATTACATTTATAATTAAATTTATTACATTTAATATTGCATAATTATTAATTACAGAAATTATAAATTTATTATTACATTGGTATTACATTGTTGTTTATTATACAGAAATTATAAACCGAAAAACGAATGAAAAAAGGCGATTAGGAAATAATCCAGAGACCATTGAGAAATTCGCACCTAGGTTAGATATCGTTCTCTCGAAACCAGAAGGGCATTTTATTACAGGGTCAGCTTATAACTACATTTCCACAAATTAAAAATATCTTCTTGTTCTATACATACAGATCCTAATGTTTTGACATAATTACTGCATATATTTATTTCCACATTAATTACTTCCATTATTACATTTACTAAAAGCGAGTAAGGAAACATTCCAATCCAGAGACACACACTTAGGTTCGAACACGTTCCCACGACTCCGTAAGGGATTTATTGACCAAGAATCTCATTAAAGGGTCTAACTTATAAGTACCTTCGCACAAATTAAAATTATCTACTTTTTCTATACACACAGATTCTATTATTTTTCTTTTGACATAATTATTACATTTATAAAGTACCTTACTTGATTCCCAATCTATAGCATGATTATTTTGGCTAGCGTGATAAAAAATGGCATTATTAGTATTACAACTTCTGAAGGCATATTTGTGTTCTTTGATACGGGTTTCAATATTTCTTCCAGTTTCTCCCACGTATACTAAATCACAACTTTTACAGGGAATGCTGTAGACACAGGCTTGTTCCTCTTTTGCAACGTTATTCCTAGGCATGCCCACATCTGTATTTTTAGAACTGATAAAACTCTGTGTCACCAATAATGCCTTCTCCTTCGGTGAAGAATTTTATTTGCAACGTTTTGGTATGGGAATGGGGTCCCCTTTATCCCCAATACTGAGTACATTATATATGGAGTATTATGAGTCGGAATTGTTGCAAACAATATGTCCCAGGAATCTAATTTGGTTTCGTTATGTAGATGATATTTTCTCATTTTGGCCTGACCACTGGAACAACTTTGACACTTTCTTTCAGTCATTAAATAATCTTGTTCCCTCTATTAAATTTAAATATGAATGGGAGAACGACAAACAATTACCGTTTCTAGATGTTTTGGTCATTAACGAAAGCGGAAAGCCCAATTTCACGGTCTATAGAAAACCTACTCATTGTAATTCGTACATTCATTATTTTTCATATCATGATGAAGGGGTTAAAAGCTCAATTATTTCTTCCATGTTTCTAAGAGCACTCAGGATTTGTAGCCCACATTTGCTGGATCCGGAAAATTCAAAGATTTGGAACATTTTTAAGGATTTAAAATATCCTGAGTGGTTTATCAGAAAGGCGTATTTTAAAGCCAGAAAATCTTTTTATGCCCCTCGGGAACCTTCAGTTAACCAAAAACAATATGTGAGTTTGCCTTACATTGCCGGCTTAGAAAGAGTAAAACCGTTGACGAAAGAATTTAAGTTTGCTTTGGCGTTCAAATATTCGTCTACCGTGAAAAGTAAATTGGTTAGGAATAACGTTGCAAAAGAGGAACAAGCCTGTGTCTACAGCATTCCCTGTAAAAGTTGTGATTTAGTATACGTGGGAGAAACTGGAAGAAATATTGAAACCCGTATCAAAGAACACAAATATGCCTTCAGAAGTTGTAATACTAATAATGCCATTTTTTATCACGCTAGCCAAAATAATCATGCTATAGATTGGGAATCAAGTAAGGTACTTTATAAATGTAATAATTATGTCAAAAGAAAAATAATAGAATCTGTGTGTATAGAAAAAGTAGATAATTTTAATTTGTGCGAAGGTACTTATAAGTTAGACCCTTTAATGAGATTCTTGGTCAATAAATCCCTTACGGAGTCGTGGGAACGTGTTCGAACCTAAGTGTGTGTCTCTGGATTGGAATGTTTCCTTACTCGCTTTTAGTAAATGTAATAATGGAAGTAATTAATGTGGAAATAAATATATGCAGTAATTATGTCAAAACATTAGGATCTGTATGTATAGAACAAGAAGATATTTTTAATTTGTGGAAATGTAGTTATAAGCTGACCCTGTAATAAAATGCCCTTCTGGTTTCGAGAGAACGATATCTAACCTAGGTGCGAATTTCTCAATGGTCTCTGGATTATTTCCTAATCGCCTTTTTTCATTCGTTTTTCGGTTTATAATTTCTGTATAATAAACAACAATGTAATAACCAATGTAATAATAAATTTATAATTTCTGTAATTAATAATTATGCAATATTAAATGTAATAAATTTAATTATAAATGTAATAATTATGTAAAAATAATAGAATCTGTATGTTTAGAACAGGAAGATAGTTTTTAAAAAATTTGTGCGAATGTACTTAATGAAAATGCCCCTCCTGTCTCGAGAGAATGGAATCTAACCTAGGTGCGAATTTCTTAACGGTCGATCCCTGAACTGTTTTTCCCTCTTGTTTTGTTTCATTTGTGTTTCTGTATCCACCCGAGGAGGATGCCAGTGGGCGTCGAAACTGTCGTGGAAATAAACTCTGTCTATTAGAGTGGGTTTTTATTCTCATATTTTGACCTTCACGTAAAAAAAGTGAAGTTTTTTGCATTTATTGGAAGTATGAAGTTAAACAGCTTTTCACATTGAGCATCATTCTGTCTATACCCCTATTTCAGGGTACGAGCAGCAGCAGTATTGCCAAGCAAATAAGGTGTCAAAGTACTGACGAGACCTCCGTACGTGGTTCATCACCACTGAAAGCAACAATGGTGTGTGTATGTGTGTGTGTAATGATTAGTGATGCAACTCCAAAAAAACGATATTGTTTTTTTCATAAAAAACAGCACTCGAAAAAAACAAGGTCATTTCTTGTTTTTTTCAATAAATATCAGTAAATCCCAGTTTTACCAATTCCTTTACTGTTTAATTTATATATTATCATTGTATTACAGGTCTTACATGTTAAAGTTCAGTTTAGAAGTTATATTGTAAACAAGTAAACAATAAAATGCCAAGAAATAAAACTCCTGTCGTATCCTTATTCAAGGATGTTGAGAGCAAGTTAAAGATAGGCAGAGTGAAGTGCAAATTTTGTTCTGCTGAGGTTGCCAAAAATGGAACAAGCATGGCAAAACATATCATCGATTGCCAAAAATGTGATGAACAGATTAAAGTTAAATATTTAGGCAAGAAAGATTCAAAACTTGCAAAAGAACAAAGCATAGTGGTGAGACCTGCAAGTGATGAAATATCTATTGAGTCTTTCTTTCAAAGTGCAAATGTGGCTCCAATAACAAAGCAATCAAAAAACAAAATGAATCCTTATTTGGATAGGATGTCTGGCCAAGAAATCGTAAGTACCTAATTGCCATTATTTAAAATAACTATTTAATCCATAAATATCACCAATAATAACAGAAGAATCACATCAACAACAGTTAGCGTTTAATGGCAACATGTTTATTTTTCAGAAAGAAGCTCAAAAGCAGGTAGCCAAAGCAATTTATGCTGCTGGCTGCCCACTGAGTATGGTAGAATACAAGCAGTGAATCAAAGCCTTTGCTATCATAAGACCTGCTTTTAGGTTACCGAGCCGAGACATGATCTCCAACACTCTTCTTGAAGAAGTGTTTTTTGAAACCTCAACAACAAGTCAAGGAGATGGTTGCATCTGCTACAACTTTAAGTGTTGCAATTTTAGTTGACAGGTGGAGCAACATCAGGTGATGATCAAGAATTTTTTTGTTTTGTATAACTAATTTAAAAAACATTTCTTTAAAAATATTTCTTGAATACTTTTTATTATTATTAAATGTTATTAAATAATATATTTATTATTTTAATATATATTTCATTATTCCGACTTGACTTTACAGGAATGAAGGAATAATAAACTTCATAGTGACTGTTCCTGAGCCAGTATTTTGGACAAGTATTGCTACAGGTATTTCTCTCTCTCTTTAGAGCTAATTTTATAAACTGATCTGATAATTTTTTACTCTGCTGCTGATAGACTTTGCTATGTTCTATAATTAGTGAAGCATATCTGAAAATTAATCTATTTTTTCTTAATCAGGAGTTGAAAGCCACTCAGGAGAATACATGGCGAATACCATAAAGAATGTGGTGAATGAAGTTGGACCTATGAAAGTGGCAGGCATATGCACTGATAATGCAACTAATATGAAGAAGGCCTGGGAATTGCTAAAAGAAGAATTTCCTCATATAAGCACATATGGTTGCTTAGCTCACACTCTGCATTTAGTATTTACTGATGTTAGTAAAATCAAAACAGTAGAATGTATCCAGAGAGACTGCACCAATGTTGTAAAAACTATAAAGAAGTCTCAAAAGCTTACTGCACTGCTGAAGCAGCTTCAACAACAGCCCTCTAAATCACTGAAACTGCCAGTTAAGACCAGGTACTAATTAAAAATGTGAAATTTTTAAAATTACATCCTTTGCAACATAAAAATGTGTATCTTACAATAACACTAAATTAACAATATGTATATACAATATTAGTGATGTAGGTCACATCCGCATCCGCGGAACATCCGCACATTTTCTCGCATCCGCATCCGCACTTTGGACTGCGGATGTCGTGCGGATGTGGACCGTTGAGATAAAACGTCATTAATAAGCGGAAATTATCAAATTCTACTATATTAATAGAACTAGTTCATTGTGCGCAAAAGTGATGCAAGCGACAAGACGAGAGGCTGTTCTTGTATGAAGTTACTCTCTTGCAACCTACTTAGATCCACGTTACAAAGCTAAGATATTTTCACCTAGTACATTAGAACGAGTTAAATCATCACTTGGCAAAGCAGTTGAAGAGCTTCAATCTCTTGAATCTGTCGCTTCGCCACCCACCAAAAGAATAAAAGTTTCAGGGACAGAACCAACACCTTCAACAAGCAAATCTATCACAGAATCTGTCTCTCAGTTTCTTGAGTCAAGCAGCAATGATGAGACCTACGCGATGTCAAAAGATGTAGTAAAAATGATCGAGAGCTATCACCAAGAAAAACGCCTGGCTGCATGTGACAATCCTATTAGTTGGTGGAAAAATACGCAGAATATCTATCCATACTTGAGTAAACTTGCAAGGAAACATTTAGCCTGTCCTCCAACAAACGTACCAAGCGAGACTTAAGCATAACCTTCCTATAATTAAGTTTGAACATTAAACGATGAACATCTTAGTTTACTTTATTTTAATTACTCATTTATAAATATGCCTAATAAAACTTTAAACTTAATATAAATAGTTATCAAGCTAATTAAAGATCTCTTTCTATAAGGGTGGAGGTTGGGGAAAGAGGTCGGTGGGGTGCATTTGAGTTGGGTTCACGTCCCGCATCCTGGTAACACAATTATAATGGTTTCTAATTGTGGCTGAAACTCAACAAAATATAACGAATTTATTTGCAGACGAATTCACTAATTGATTTCTATATTAGTTAGATGTTTGATATTATTTTATATGTTCAGAGAAAAGTACAGCAATTATTGTACAATTAATCAATTATACTACATTATAGCTACAGCTCTCTATATATAATAACTTATTATATACATTAAACACAACAAATCTCGAATATATCCTAAAAATTAACGAAAATGTAGACATCCGCATCCGCATCCGCGGATGTTCGAATCAAACATCCTCATCGCGGATGTGAAAAAAATGACATCCGCTACATCACTATACAATATATATACTTCAATTGTGCACAAGTTAACATTTTTCTTGCACAAATAAATATGCAATATTTTAAATGAATCTAATAGATATTTTTATATTTATTATTTACAGATGCGGCTGTCATCCACTGTATGGAGAGCATCTGTAACAATAAACAAGCTCTCCAAGCCCTAGCCATAAGTGAAGAAGCTAAGAAAACAGCATTGGATCAGTCTGTCAGGAAACTACTGCTCTCAGAAGTGTTCTGGGATAAAACTGAAGGTTTGCTCAAACTACTGAAACCGGTAGCAGATTCTATCACATCTGTTGAAGGAGACAACCAGCACCTTTCAACTGTAGCAAAGGTATTCAAGGAGCTTGAGAACTCAGTTGAGAAATATGTTGCAGAAAGTCCAATCCTTAAAAGTGAAGAAGCCGCTCTGCTAAGTATAATCAAGAAAAGAAGAGAATTCATAGTGAAAGACATTCACTTAGCAGCAAATCTCCTGGATCCCCGCTACCAAGGATGCCATATATCGGAGGAAGAAGCAGTAAGTTTTACATCACTATTCAGGAAATAGTCTGATCAAATTATAAGCAATATTTTGTTCTACATAGTGATTGAATGGATCACAATTTCACAAATCGCAGTTTTAAAAATTTTGTTTTGCAGAAAAATATTACTAGGGTTACTCAAAAGGATAAGATTCTGATTAGTTAGAGTATTTATAAGTTCTAAAACACAGATATGGCTGAAATATTTCTAGATATTATAATTTTTGGAAAGAGCATGAGTTTCATTCTAAATACTAGCTATGCATGTTTACACACTGAAGTATTATTTACTTTAAACATTATTTTGCAGGTGGATGCTCTACAGGTTATCCATGAAATAGCTGAAGGTCAAGAATTATTAGATGCTGCAGTTGTAATTGGAGAAGTTGCCAACTACCGTTCAAAGGAAAAACTATTTAGCAAAAAATTCCTTTGGACATCTGCAATGAAAGTAAGCCCAAGAAGCTGGTGGAATGGACTTTGCTGCTCAACTCAGCTGTCAAAAATAGCAGCTAACATTCTGAGTCTACCACCTACAAGTGCCGCTGTGGAACGTTCATTTAGTAGACATGGGTGGATACACTCAGCAAAAAGAAACAGGCTAACAACAGAACGAGCTGCAAAACTAGCCTATATATCGCATAATATCCAGCTCATTGAAGCAGAACAGAAAGACCAGCATTCACCAAACAAACTAAGCCCAAGTTATGGATCATTCAAAAAGGCTACAGTCTTTACAAAGCCCACTCCAATATTACCTTTGGCAGGTGATGCAGGTCCATCCTCTGGAAAGGGGCCTGTTACTATTGCTGAGCCAAATATTGAGGCTTCTGATTCTGAATCAGAAGCAGAATCATTGATGGAAGTTACCCATCATGATTCATCAGATTTTGAGAAAAGTGACTTTGAAGAAGACTAACTGTTCATGAATATATCAGAAATATGTATTCACATTTGAAAATCTTGTAATCACTGCTCTCATTATGTTTCAGTTTGTCATAATTTGGTTTTCATTTAAAATGGATAAATACATGCAAATGTACTGCAGTTTTTTTCTTTTACAATACCTTTTAAAATTAATGTTTAGCTTTTCTTATGTATTATATTAACAACTTGAATTAATAATAAACTCTGCGATAAAAAAAACCACTCATTTAATAATATACAAGTATTTTGGGAAAAAAAACATAAAAAACAAAAAAACACGAAAAGAACGTTTTTTTCCGAAAAAAACAATATTTGAAAAAAAACACGTTTTTTTGCATCACTAGTAATGATGCACACCCACAAGGAAAAATAAGCGATTCCAAGGCCTTCCGTATATGAAACAGTACACCTCCTTAGGGAATGAGAGGTGTACTCTTGAATATATGAAAAATCTTTGAATCACTTAATTTTTCCTTGTGTATGTGCATCATTTATTTATTTCACGTATTTAAATCTGAAACATATATATATATATATATATATATATATATATATATTATACACACACACACACTTTATGAGGGTTTGAACGACAGTTCAGGATCAACCTGCGGTCCAACCTCGTTTTCATGGCCCCCTTTCCCACCGCAGGTGCGATAGTACATTTATTAGTACAAAAGCTACCTCTTCTCTCACTGCAGTTTGTTTCTAAGGTTAGGGACAAATTCCTCGAGTATTTTCCATACTGTATGTATTGGGTGTTCATAAATGATTACCCTGATTAAAGCATGCTATAACTTTTAAATAAACACTCGTATTCAAACACAGTTTTAATCATAAGTAGATAAACATACAAAATTTTGATACATAGTTAATGAACTTAATAAGCTTCCACATGTGCACCCCTAGTAGCACGTAAAATGTCTAAACAGTATTCACGCCACACACTCACGGTCATCAGGCTTCAGTTCTTGAACAATTTGTACCTTGTACGCGTGTAACTTCAAACGTTTGTGTAACACCTTGTGCACCGTAGACTTCGGTATCTTTAGTTGGCATGAAGCTTGTCTCACCGATTTCCTTGGTGACCGTGTGAAAGCAGTTTGAATGTTTTCCACCGTCCCATCGGAAACTGATGGTCTACCACTGCTCTTTCCCTTTTCCACGTTTCCAGTTTCCAAGAATTTTTTCATCCACGACTTAATTAACTTCACATCAGGTGGATTCTTTCCATACTTTGTTCTGAACCTTCGCTGAACACTGACAGGAAATTTTGTTTCTGCGAGCCACACAACACATTGTGCCTTCTCTGCCACAGACGCCATCTTAACTGAACAGCTACTACAGCGCTCCTAGCGGCGAATGCGGTAGACGAAACACACCAGCACAGAAACTCTATGCGTGTACGAGATCGCCTGTAAAAAGAAAACGGATGTAAGATTCGTCATTAAAACATGAGAGCATACTGTTTTCAGGGTAAACATTTATGGACACCCTGTATATTATTGTGTACCATTCGCCTCTTCTTTCCAGAGAGTAGAGTTTCAGAGGTTGTAATCCAGATCAATAGGCTTTACCTTTCGTTTCCTCTATCTGAGACGTAAAAGTCCTTTGTATGGCTTCCATGTTCGCAATGTATCGTTTTCTGTATGGTTTGCGAGTACTCTTCCATAATTTCAGCATGATGTTTGCTTTTCTGCTGTGAAAACCCCTCCAGATAATTCCCATTATTTTTCTAGCTGTTATAATTTTAATGTTCTAGTGCTCTCTGAATTCTGCATCTGGCGACATTATTACTCCAAGGTCCCTGACTCGTGGGTTTCGTGTTATGTTTGGCATCCAGTTTTGTACCTTTTACGCTGTAGCACCGTGTTATTACCGTATCTTAAAGTTGGAATTTTTTTTTCGTTGAACTTCATATTGTTGTCTTTTGCCCACTGGAATAATGTTTCAACGTAATTTTGTAATTTTTCTGTCACCTTCGTTTGATATTTCCTTGTATACCTTTGTGTCATCCGCGAAATATGATACAATATTGCCACTAATATCGGCATCAATGTCTGCAATAATCATTAATACACGAAGGGAGCTAATACTGTACCTTGTGGGACAGAGAGCTCAAAACTTCCGAAACTTCAGATTTAATTCCATTTACTACCACTCTTTGTGTTCTTTGAGTCAGAAAATTAAATATCCATCTTCCCACCAATTCCTGCATTCATAAGTTTGTGCGCTATAATTCCATGGTCACATTTATCGAAGGCTTTAGCAAAGTCAGTGTCCTGTATACTATTACATCTATGTTTTGTCCTCGACAAAATGTTTCCAATATTTTCTCCTGGTGGCCTAATAGCTGTAACAGGCAGGATCTTTCAGCCCTGAAGCCATGTTGATGTGGTTTACATAAATTCTTTTCTTGTCGGTATAAGTAGTTTTGCCTCTAATTATACGTTCAAAGCACTTTATAAGGTGGGAGGTGAGAGCTACTGGCCAATAATTCTTAGGGATTCCTCTGTTACCTACTTTAAATAAGGGAGCAATGTTTGCGTTCTTTAATGGAAGTGGAATTGGCATTATGTCGAGTGAATTTCTCCATAGCAAGTATAGCGGGCTGACAATAGCCTCTCTACATTTCTTCAGAAACATGGCACTCCACCTGTCTGGCTGTGGTACCGAATTTTCTCATTTGTGACAGCCTTAATTACATCTCCTTCCGAGAACTCTTAAGTCTTTTAATAAATTCGTGCCCAAGCTTTTTCTTGGATGATTTGTATCAATGTCAAAAATTTCATCTGGATTTCTCGGACTTAGGGTATTAAACAGAGTTAAATTGTTCCTTTAGGAGTTCGCTCATCTTTTCTGGGTCATTTGCGTATTCGGTCACCCCATCTATCAACGGACCAATATTCTCTCTACACTGAATTTTTCTTTTTGCAAACGTGTAGCACTATTTTGGGTTATTGTTTATGTTTTCTGCTACCTTGTTTTCCTCCTCGATTGTCTTATGAATGAATGTTTGTTTTAGGTCCACTTCAATTTCGTATCGTGGAGTTTTTTACGGTTTGTTTCCGTTGTCTAAGTACTCTGATTTTTCTTTCGAGCTTGCTACGTTTTCTTTTTCTCTCTTCGGAACACGTTTCAGCAATATAGGTTCCGTTTCATTTTCTATTATACATAGTATTTCCTGTAGAGTCTTCTCGTGAAGTAACAATTCCCAATTTGCTTTCTTTAAATATCTTCATTTACACTTTTCCAATACCCTTTCTTTGAATTTACATTTAAACCTTCAAATATTCATTCTGACTGTCTGGGATGCATTTTTTGGAACTCTGGTTGCTAACTTTAATTGTATATCGATTACGTTATGGTTGGAGAAATTTCTCTGCGTTACTTTTTTATTTATTATTATCTCATTGTTAGTCGTCATAGTTAAATAAAAAAAATTCTCTTTTGTAATGGCTTCACAGATTTCATGGGTAAGTGCATAATGTTCCATAATATCCTTTCAACCTCTCAAGTGTTCCGCGCTATGATTTCTCATTTCACGAAGGTCAAGCTTGTCGCCCCTCCTCTCGAGTTGGCCTGGTGAAGTAGCGAGTTGGTTTCTTATACTCTCCATCTCACACAGCCACGTACGCCCGGCTCATCGGGGATTGTTCTGAGCCAGGCGTCTAATCTTCTTTTGAAGGTGTTCACTGCAACATCACTCGTGTTTCTTAGGTCTTTGGGCAGCTGATTAAACAGTTTTGGTCCTCTCACAACAAAACTATTTTCTTTCAGGGTTAAGGATGTTCCCTGTCTAGCCTTTAATTTGGGAACACGACGCAGTCTTCCTTTTCTACTTTCCACTGTTGTTTGGGGAGTTACAGGATTTGGAGTAAGATTAGGGACTAGTTTCTCAATTATTTTCCAAGTGTAAATAATGGTGTATCTCTCTCTCCTCCTTTCCAGTGAATATAGGCTTAATTCGCGTAACCTTTCCCAGTAGTTTAGTTCTTTGCACCCCTTGATCTTGGCTGTGAAGCTTCTCTGAATCCCTTCTAGTTGTCTAATGTCTTCTTTTTTATATGGGCATGTTAGGACCGAGCAGTATTCCAACTTGGGTATGATCAGCGTTTTCAGTAGAGGAATCATTATATTCCTATCCCTTCGTTTAAAGGTTCTCAGTAACTGCCCAGATACTCTCTGCTCTGTTTACTGCTATCTTATATTTTGTGTTTCAAATTTCGCGTCATCAGTCATTAGAACCCCCCCCCCCCCCCCCAAGTCTTGTTTCAGAATTTCTCTGAATTTCCTGACCATCTGGGGTATAATATTCCATGGATTTTAGATCATCTCATTTTCCGTACCGTAACAGCTGAAATTTCTGTTAAACTTCATATTGTTGTCTTCCGTCCACTTGTAGATTCTGTTCATGTCTGTTTGTAGAGATCCTAATCTTCTGGGTTTCTTATTTTTCTTTGTGTCATCGGCAAAGGATGTTACTGTGCTGTCTCTGGTAACGTCCTTATCTATGTCAGTTAGCATAATTATGAAGAGTAGTGGAGCTAATACTGTTACTTGTGGTACTGAGCTGAGGACCTCTGATTCTGATGAAGATACTCCTTGTACTGTAACGACTTGCCGCCACTCATTAAGGAAATTATATATCCATTTCCCTACTTTCCCTGTTATTCCCATATGCTTCAGTTTATGTATTATGATTCCATGGTCACACTCGTTGAACGCTTTGGCAAAGTCTGTGTATATTACATCATAGTTTTCATTACTTTCCAGTGCATCAATAATGTTGTTGTAGTGTTCCATTAGTTGTGATAGGCATGATTTGCCTGACCGAAACACATGTTGGTTATCATTTAATTTTTTCTGAGTTTCCAAAAAGTCATAGATTTTCTGTCTAACTATTCTTTCAAATATTTTAGTAAGATGAGATGTAAGCGACACTGGCCTATTGTTTTTGGCCTTGGATGGATCTCCTCCTTTATATATTGGGACTATGTTCGCGCTCTTCAGGATGCCCGGTATTTCTTCCATGTCTAGTGATCGTCTCCATACCCAATGTAGGGCTCAGCGATTGCATTCTTGCAGTTTTTGATCAGTGTGGTATTGCATTTGTCCGGTCCTGCCGCTGTGTGTGCTTTTAGTTTCCTTATAGCTTGTGTAATATCATCTGCCGTAAAGTCGAAGTCTGTTATACTGTCCCCTTGTAGTTGTTCTTCAAAGAACGCGTTTCTATCGTATATCAGTTTGTCAGTTTTTGGGATACTGAATGATGATTCGTACTGAGCTCTTAATATTTTGGATACTTCTGTTAGATCATCAGATAAAGCACTGTCTTCGTTCTTCAAAGGTCCAATAGTCGCATGGTTTTTCGACTTCCTTTTTGCAAAATTATAGAAGTACTTTGAGTTAACCTTTATCGCTTCTACAGCGTCGCCTTCTTTTTCTGTATGCTTCTCAATTAGTTTCTGTATGATGCAATCGATACTCTGCAGTTTATCATTTAATATTTTTCTGATGTTATCTTTACAGTTACTTAATTTTGCAGTCACACTTTTTCTCTTTCGGAATAATGACCTCTTTTGTCTCTCGAACCAGCTTCCTGTCCTCTTTGTTGTATTTTTGGGACATGTCTTTCCACAATTTCCAGCGTCTTCTCCTCTAAGGTCACTGGCATCTCTTCCGTTGTCTTGGCCTCGAAGATTGATTTCCAATCTATTACTTCCATGTTGGATGCAACATCTTCCCAATTTAGAGCTTTGGAGTGAAAATTAAAAATTTCGAATTTGCTTCTTTCTGTTGTTCGTGTTCTTTCCTTTCCTGTTGCTTTTATATTGGTTGTTATTTCAATAATGTTGTGATCCGATATTATAGTTGGTGATATTTCTACATTATCAATTAGGTTGCTGTTGTTTGTGAATACCAAATCTAGGCAGTTGTTTTTTCTTGTTTTCCGTTATTTCTTAGTATTTTGTCATATTTCCACGGACTTTTATTACATTTTTTATTCTTTTTGGCATAGATTCAGAAAGTTTCGACAATATTCGTAAGAAATGTTTGTAATCCAGAATTTCTTGATTACTTCAATAAGCTTTGGAATGGAACGTGTGCCTTCATTTTGGAGGTGCTGCTTCATATAATTCCACATGTTTTCGATAGGATTTAGGCCTGGGCCGTTTCCTGGTCAGTTTAGAACAGTAACTGCTTCTGCTTTTAGCCAGTTTGATACTTTCTTTGCCTTATGGCAAGGTGCACTATCATGTTGAAATACTGTTGTACCATGAATATCCATATGTAATGGAAGTTTTGATTTGAGAAGTTGTAAGTACCGATCAGCATTCACAGTAATACCTTTTTCTAAAAAGTGCAATCCTCCTCTTCCATTAGCTGAGAAACAACCCAAACCATGACCCCAGGACATTGTTTTAGTGTTTTTTGGGTGTGCTTGGGATCAAATCTGTTTGAACCAAGAGGCCTTCTTACAGAACCTGGACGACGACAAAATGTTCTAAACGATGATTCGTAACAAAACATTACCTTGTTCCAATCTTCTTTTGACTAGTCATTATACTTGTTTACAGAAATTTAGTGGTTTCTTTCTCATTTGGTTAGTTAGCAGGGGTTTTTTGGTTGGACGTCTTGATGATAACTGCGGGTCTTTTTGCAGGTGGTGCTGAATAGTCCTTATACTAATGTCTCGACAGAGAACTGACTGATACTGTCTTATTTCTCTAGCAGAAATTGAAGGATTTGCTAGGACTAAACGTTTCAAAGTTGAATCAGCTCTTTTTGACAACTTCCTAGGTCTTCCCGATCGTGGTTTTGGATTTGGTGTTGACACACCACCTTCTGCATGAAATCGAGTGAGCCATTTTATAACTGCCGATTGCGATATCTTCAGCTGCTGAGCTATTTTACGGCTTGAAACTGATTGTTTTGAGAGTGCAATTATAGCACCTCTAATATCAGCAGGTATTTCACGTCTGCTTCCCATAATTTTCACGAAAAGGACCAAAGTATTAGCGAGAAAAGGGTCAAATTATTGAACAATTATTTTACAGAAATTTGCTATATAACCGACCGTGACAAAGTCTGAGGAGCTGCTGAATAAATTTCTATTTCTCCACAGCTTAAGAACAAAAATGTGAATAGTTGCTTGAAATCACTTTAAAAAATAACTTTTTTTCCCATTTCATAGCTTTTCCTATTTAGACATTATATATATATATAATAATGATTAATCGATGCATTCATAGATTGAGTGGAAGGATGAAGAGTTTACCAGATCGTTTCTCATTCCGCTCATACGCCCATTTCAGGGTACGAGCAGCTCACAGCAGCAGCAGCAGCAGCAGCAGCACAGAGCATTAAAACAACTGTACCCAATGACTCAGATTTGCGAGCAAAATACAGTACCTCTCTCTCAATTAAGCCTTAAAAATACTTGTTTTGATAAACTCAAAACAAAATTAAAAGAAAAGTTGAAAACGAAAGCGAGTACCAGTTTTAGACTTCGACTTAAGTCATATTCGATTACAGTTTTATTAAACTTAATTCAATCAATTTTATTTCGTATTCGGTCGAATTCCTATCACAAATACCTAAAGAACCCCGTAAAATCAACCCGGCTTCACCATCCTTTTTAACCGGATGACCAAAAACCAAAATCAGTAAATAGTAAAGATAAATCGTGAATAAAGTGAAAACTTTTGCAATCATTACTAGAGCATCATTCGCAATATGACACGATTAATTTTCTTTATAATAGTCACGACAGTTAAGTTTAAAATGTCGAATTTGTTCCTATTTGGCCTTATACGACCGACAATTTTTAAATTTATACAATATTATCGTTAGCTTATTTAGAAGCATTAAAAAGAAGCCCGATTGCCTATAATCACACAAACTGTAAGCATATCAGTAACGCTCGTATACGTCGTGCGCGTGCCCTTTTTGGCTACCATTAAACCAGTCTAGGCTAAGTGCCAAAGAAGGCATTTTTGACGGATGTGCTAATTCATGTGATTCCTATTTAATACATCAAAAACAGAATGAATTACTTTTCTCAGACAACAAAAGGTCCCTCTCACTTAATATTACAATTCAAAATTACAGAATTAAAGCACGTCAAACATAGCCTAATTCACGCACGCAAATATATATATATATATATATAATATATATATATATATATATATATATAAGCACACGGGACAAAAAATTAGTCACCCCTCTCAGAATGTACCTAATAACGTGTGACGGCGCCTCTGGCCTTGATAACCGCACGAATCCGGCGAGTTTAGTATGCGGAGGTACGCCTGCTGGTTCAAATTCATCGTCACTGGAACGAGAGGGCCCATTTCGTGGTACGAAAAACATCCCCAGAACATCACGGAACCACCTCCAGCCTGAACAACACCTTGGACGCATTCAGGATTAAAGGCTTCATTGGACCTGCGATGTACTCGTCGCCTCCCATCATTGGAGAACAAACAAAAACGGGACTCATCGGACCAAATTACGTTTCCAATCTGTCGCAGTCCAGTTTTTGTGCCTCGAGCCCATTTATAACGTGCCAATTTGTGACTTGCTGTTAACGCGGCCTCTTCCGTGGTACCCTGCTCCAGATGTCCATCGCATGCAGTTCTCGTCGCAATGTCCGTTCGGAAATTGGTCGCTGGAGAACCTCATTGGTTTCTTGGAGCAATTGTTCTCTGGTTTGAAAACGATTTGCAGTTACTAGACGAGAAACATGGCGGCGGTCCCTATTGTCGAGAATTGTTTTCCGGCCACAGTTACGCCGTCGATTTTCAGTTGATTGCGAACTACACCACTCTTTGTAAACTCGCTGGACAGTACGCGTTGACACCAACAAATTGGGCTACTTCAGACATTTTGTGTCCGTGGGCTCTGCCAAACACGATGGCTCCTTTTTGCCACTGAGTAACGTCTGCCTCACGACCCATTTTGCAGACTATATCCAACACACACTTTGTTCTTCACCACCTCACGAAACAGATCTGATCCTGTGTGCTACGTCACCGCTACTTGTCACTTACCAATGCTACATCAGCGCCCTCTGTGTGACCTTGAACTTCCTACTATCGGTGCTATTAGAGGTGACTAATTTTTTGTCCGGTGTGCTTATATATATGGGAATGAACTCAGAATGGTCCCTCTGAGGTTTTTTATGATACACACAGACCGTGCATGGAACAAGGAACTCTTCTGGGATAATTAAATCCACTATAGTCCGAATAAGTAATGGTAAAATGACAAATACCATAGTTTTTCTTTTTCATGATGTTAGCCCGACGTGGGCAACGGGTCACTCGCAAAGAGGTCCCATAAATATAGCTTCCCTCATGAAAAAGAAAAACTATGGTATTTGTCATTTTACCATTACTTATTCGGACTATAGTGGATTTAATTATCCCAGAAGAGTTCCTTGTTCCATGCACGGTCTGTGTGTATCATAAAAAACCTCAGGGGGACCATTCTAAGTTCATTCCCATCTTGAAACGGACATGTTGTGTGCCTTGAAAAGTGGACGCTCAATTCTGCCAGTTGAGGTTTAAGTTTTGGTTTTTGGCTAAAAATATAATAGTTACCCGCTTTTTATTTGATGTATTGAATCTGACGTGAAGGCAGCGAGTTTTTTGCTTATATTGAGGTTCTAAATGTAGCAGGGCTAGGCTGCTTTAAACCCTAGATCCATGTCCCAAAGCTGGATCCTGTCTGCTTTGCAGCGTGACCCGACAATTCAGCGCGAAAATACCAACAAAGAAGAAGAAAGAACAAATCCAGAGGGAAGAGAGGCTTGCAACTGTTAGGTTAGGTTAGGTTTCTAGTTTTTGAAATAAAATCTTAATTTTAACAATTCTAACAAATTTTGTTTTTTTAAATAAAATTTTAATAATGTCACTCCTTTGAAATGTCACTCCTTTGAAATGTCACTCCTTTGAAATGTCACTCCTTTGAAATGTCACTCCTTTGAAATGTCACTCCTTTGAAATGTCACTCCTTTGAAATGTCACCTTTGAAATGTCACTCCTTTGAAATGTCACTCCTTTGAAATGTCACTCCTTTGAAATGTCACTCCTTTGAAATGTCACTCCTTTGAAATGTCACTCCTTTGAAATGTCACTCCTTTGAAATGTCACTCCTTTGAAATGTCACTCCTTTGAAATGTCACTCCTTTGAAATGTCACTCCTTTGAAATGTCACTCCTTTGAAATGTCACTCCTTTGAAATGTCACTCCTTTGAAATGTCACTCCTTTGAAATGTCACTCCTTTGAAATGTCACTCCTTTGAAATGTCACTCCTTTGAAATGTCACTCCTTTGAAATGTCACTCCTTTGAAATGTCACTCCTTGAAATGTCACTCCTTTGAAATGTCACTCCTTTGAAATGTCACTCCTTTGAAATGTCACTCCTTTGAAATGTCACTCCTTTGAAATGTCACTCCTTTGAAATGTCACTCCTTTGAAATGTCACTCCTTTGAAATGTCACTCCTTTGAAATGTCACTCCTTTGAAATGTCACTCCTTTGAAATGTCACTCCTTTGAAATGTCACTCCTTTGAAATGTCACTCCTTTGAAATGTCACTCCTTTGAAATGTCACTCCTTTGAAATGTCACTCCTTTGAAATGTCACTCCTTTGAAATGTCACTCCTTTGAAATGTCACTCCTTTGAAATGTCACTCCTTTGAAATGTCACTCCTTTGAAATGTCACTCCTTTGAAATGTCACTCCTTTGAAATGTCACTCCTTTGAAATGTCACTCCTTTGAAATGTCACTCCTTTGAAATGTCACTCCTTTGAAATGTCACCTTTGAAATGTCACTCCTTTGAAATGTCACTCCTTTGAAATGTCACTCCTTTGAAATGTCACTCCTTTGAAATGTCACTCCTTTGAAATGTCACTCCTTTGAAATGTCACTCCTTTGAAATGTCACTCCTTTGAAATGTCACTCCTTTGAAATGTCACTCCTTTGAAATGTCACTCCTTTGAAATGTCACTCCTTTGAAATGTCACTCCTTTGAAATGTCACTCCTTTGAATGTCACTCCTTTGAAATGTCACTCCTTTGAAATGTCACTCCTTTGAAATGTCACTCCTTTGAAATGTCACTCCTTTGAAATGTCACTCCTTTGAAATGTCACTCCTTTGAAATGTCACTCCTTTGAAATGTCACTCCTTTGAAATGTCACTCCTTTGAAATGTCACTCCTTTGAAATGTCACTCCTTTGAAATGTCACTCCTTTGAAATGTCACTCCTTTGAAATGTCACTCCTTTGAAATGTCACTCCTTTGAAATGTCACTCCTTTGAAATGTCACTCCTTTGAAATGTCACTCCTTTGAAATGTCACTCCTTTGAAATGTCACTCCTTTGAAATGTCACTCCTTTGAAATGTCACTCCTTTGAAATGTCACTCCTTTGAAATGTCACTCCTTTGAAATGTCACTCCTTTGAAATGTCACTCCTTTGAAATGTCACTCCTTTGAAATGTCACTCCTTTGAAATGTCACTCCTTTGAAATGTCACTCCTTTGAAATGTCACTCCTTTGAAATGTCACTCCTTTGAAATGTCACTCCTTTGAAATGTCACTCCTTTGAAATGTCACTCCTTTGAAATGTCACTCCTTTGAAATGTCACTCCTTTGAAATGTCACTCCTTTGAATTGTCACTCCTTTGAATTGTCACTCCTTTGAATTGTCA
>JAJOZX010001967.1:402500-405000 GCA_023014485.1 Bathynomus jamesi
GATCTTCCTGAATTTTACCTCTATCTTCGTCATTAATCGCCCTACCACCCAGCTTCGTGTCATCCGCAAACTTTGAAACTGTACTGACTAGGCCGACATGTAAATCGTTATATATAAGAAAAAGCAAGGGGCCCAATACAGAACCCTGAGGAACGCCACTCGCTACATTAGCCCAACACGACTCCGCTCCATCAACGACCACCCTCTGTTTCCTGCCTCGTAACCACTCTTCTAGCCAATTTATTACTACACCCTTGATTCCATGAGCCTTAGTTTTTTCAATGAGTCTTTTGTGCGGCACGGTGTCAAACGCTTTTTGAAAATCTAAATACACTACATCAACCGCCCGATGTCTATCGTAAACGTCAACCACGCTTTGGAAAAATTCTAAAAGATTAGTTAAGCAAGATTTGTTTCGCCTAAATCCGTGCTGCGTATTTCTAACTAGCTTATGGAATTCTAAGTGTTCGACTATACGATCCCTAATTATTGATTCCAGTAGCTTACCTACAATAGACGTTAAACTGATTGGTCTATAATTTCCCGCCGCACCTTTATCGCCTTCCTTAAAGATAGGTGTTACGTTTGCTAACTTGAAATTATCTGGTACCCACCCCTCAGAAATAGACGCATTAAAAATCTTTGTTAGCGGCACAACAATGCTACCTTTTAATTCTTTTAGTTGTATGGGATATATGGAATCCGGCCCCGGTGATTTACGCGTTTTCATTTTATCAATATAGCGCGTTACCTCCCCTTCACTAACCACTATATTATCCAAAATATTACCATTATCAAACGGTAATAATATATATATATATAGACATATATACATATACATATATATATATATATATATATATATATACATATATATACATATATATATATATATACACATATATATATATATATACACATATATATATATATACACATATATATATATATATACATATATATATATATATACACATATATATACATAATATATATATATATATACATATATATATATATATATATATATTCAAAAGGTTGGGGAACCTACGAGGTTGGACAGTAATTTAGATTTAGTAATATCTACGGATGATAGGCTAATTACTGATCTTCAAGTAATAAAACCGTTGAGCAATAGCGATCACAATATGGTAGAGTTTGTCCTCTCAGTAAGTCACTCGAAACCAACTAACTCGACTAAAATTCCTAACTTCCAGCACGCAGACTTTAGTAAATTTCGAAATAAATTTTCACACGTCAATTGGGAAAACGTAATGGGGAACTCCAACGCAAAACTAATGTGGGAATCGTTCGTAACGGTATTTAGGACTATAAATGAGGAATGTGTACCGTACAAAATTAAGCGTGCGAAAGTAAACAACAAGCCCTTGTGCTTTACTTCTAGAGTACGAGACATTATAAAGAGTAGAGATAGGGCTTATAGGCAACATAAGTGCGATAAAGACAATTTGTTGTTACGAAACAACTAAATATCTCTGAGGCGTGAAGCGAAGTGTAATAAAAAAGTCCAAGCGCGAATTTGAAATCTCCATAGCTCGTGACGGTAAAGAAAACCCCAAACGATTCTTTCAATACATCAATAATAGAAATCCAGTAAAAAGTGTCTTAGGTCAATTGAAAAATGTAAATGGAGATCTAGTCTCTGAAAACAAGGAAATGGCTACCTTGCTAAACGAATTTTTTACGTCAGTTTTTACTATAGAAGATGTAACGAATATCCCTACGGTCATAGACATACTACCTTTTGATAATGGTAATATTTTGGATAATATTGTCGTTAGTGAAGTGGAAGTAATGCGCTATATTGATAAAATGAAAACGCGTAAATCACCGGGTCCGGATTCCATATATCCCATACTAAAAGAATTAAAAGATAGCATTGTTGTGCCGCTAACAAAGATTTTTAATGCATCTATTTCTGAGGGGTGCGTACCAGATAATTTCAAGTTAGCAAACGTAACACCTATCTTTAAGAAAGGCGATAAAGGTGCGGCGGGAAATTATAGGCCAATCAGTTTAACGTCTGTTGTAGGTAAGCTACTGGAATCAATAATTAGGGATCGTATAGTCGAACACTTAGAAGTGCATAATCTGGTTAGAAATACGCAACACGGTTTTAGGCGAAACAAATCTTGCTTAACTAATCTTTTAGAATTTTCCCAAAGCGTGGTTGACGTTTACGATAGACATCGGGCGGTTGATGTAGTGTATTTAGATTTTCAAAAAGCGTTTGACACCGTGACGCACAAAAGACTCATTGAAAAAACTAAGGCTCATGGAATCAGGGGTGTAGTAATAAATTGGCTAGAAGAGTGGTTGCGAGGCAGGAAACATAGGGTGGTCGTTGATGAAGCGGAGTCGTGTTGGGCTAATGTAGCGAGTGGCGTTCCTCAGGGTTCTGTATTGGGCCCCTTGCTTTTTCTTATATATTAACGATTTAGATGTCGGCCTAGTCAGTACAGTTTCAAAGTTTGCGGAT